>WAAF01001962.1:71152-283870 GCA_013400475.1 Tricholaema leucomelas | reverse complement strand
AGTGTGGGCAGCAGGGCATGAGAGGGGATTCTGCCCCTCGGCTCTCCTCTGCTGAGACCTCACCTCCAATCCTGCCTCCAGCTCTGGCATTCCCAGCACAAGAAGGACACAAAGCTGCTGAAGAAAGTCCAGAGGAGCCCACAAAGATGATCCAAGGGCTGGAGCAGCTCTGCTGTGAGCACAGGCTGAGGGAGCTGGGGGTGTGCAGCCTGGATAAGACTCTGGGGGAATCTTAGAGCTTCCTTCCAGTACCCAAAGGGATCCTAGAGGAATCCATCAGGTTTATGTCTTTCCTGTGTTGAGGACTTCAGAGCCCCAGGTGAGGTCCAACCTCTAAGTATGTGTTTACTGAGGATGTCCACCTTGTATTTATTTGTCACATCAAGTGTCACCTTTCTCTTAGAACAAGGCTGTCAGATGGTTTTGGACTTTGCCAAACACAGAGGCGGTTTTTCCCTACCTTTCTGACACCCCATCTGAAATCAGTGTTCAGTGCATGAGGCTCTTAAGCACCTCAGGTGTGGAAACTGCTGCTGAAACAGTGACAGTGGGGCAGGTGGTTACCTGCAGGAGCTGCAAGAGCAGCCAGACCTGGGGCTGGCAGGGTTTGGTCAGCACCTTGCAGGAGTGAATGAGTGTGATTGAGATTTAAGCACTGGGCAGGGCACCTGCCTTGGCATTGAGCTTGCCACGTAGTCAAGGCAAAACAGCTTCTGCTTCCTGCCCTCCTTTGTACCTGTTTGCTCTTTTGGGCAGAAATTTATTTCTCTTTTGGTTTTGGAGGGTGCCAGCTGGGCTCTGGGCTGCTGTGTAGTGGGCAGCAGAGACAGACTGGCATGAGCAAGGCAGGTTTCATAGCATGACAGTGTGTTTGGGAAGGACATCCAGAAATCATAGAGTCCAATCCCCCTGCCCCAGAGCAGGATCGCTTTGAGTCAATCACACACAGGAACACTTCCAGATGGGTCTGGAATGCTTCCAGAGATGGAGACTCCACAACCTGTCCTGGGCAGGCTGCTCCAGGGCTCTGCCACCCTCAAAGGGAAGATATTTTTTTACTTCTGTGTACATGGAATCTCCTGGAGGAGTTTGTGTCCACTGCCCCTTGTCCTGTCACTGGACACCACTTCCTCTCACCCCTTTCCTAGGAGCTGTGTCCAGGGTGTCCTCTGGTCCAGTGTTTCAGCACCCTCAAAGCAAAGAAATCTCTCCTTAATTTCAAGTGGAACCTCCTGTGTTCCAGTTTGTGCTCTCTGCCCCTCGGCCTGTCACTGGGCACCACTGACAAGAGCCTGGCCCCATCCTCATGACCTCCACACTTCAGGTATTGATCAGCACTGAGCAGATCCCCTCTCAGGCTGCTCTTCTCCAGGCTCAACAGCCCCAGCAGCTGTCCCAGCCTCTCCTCGTTGGTGTATGCAGTATGGGTGGCTGTGAGCACACAGAGGGTGTGCACATGCCAAGAGGCCGGGGGGGCTGCAGCACATGGAGGTGAAGAGTTCTCTGGAGGACACTTGTGCTGCTCAGGGCAACTCAATCAATTCTCTCTTCTGCTCAGCCCTGGCTGGGCTTTGTGCTCATTACCATTGCAATCCACCAGGCAGAGTGGTAAAAATGGGGACCAAGGGGAAGTCTGAACCAGTGGTGGAGTTGAGAGGGAGAACAGAAACTGAGAATTGCCACTTTTCCTCGTTGTATTTTCCCAAATGTCACACACCTAAGGGAGCAAGATCGTGGATGAGGAGCTAGCAATGTGTAAAATCACAGAATCACACAACTTTAGAGGTGGGAAGGGACCTCCAGAGATCACCCAGTCCAACCCCACTGCCAACGTCCAGGAAGAGCTGCCAGGGCTCCAAGAACTCCTGGCACCATTCCATGCTGCTACTGTTTGTGTGGACAATGAGGAAAGCAGAAATCATTTCTTTGCAGACCAAGATGCTTCTAACCTCCCTGGTGTGACCCACAGTGGCTAGCCGAGCAGGACGTGATTCCCCTGCACTGCCTGGGAGACTTCCACTGTTGGGGTCTTTCCAAAAGGAGGAGCACCTGGAGCCCAGGAGCAGCCCCGGGGAGGCTGCAGAGTGTCTGTTCCCTGTTTCTGGTCCTGTGGCACCATCCAGTGGCTGCTGGCAGAAGGTTGTCACTTCCCTGCCACCACAATGAATCCCTCTGCAGCCAGGCTCCCAGGCTTCTGGGGACAGAGATGGTGCCCTGCACATCAGAGGTGGCTGGGCCAGGTTCTCCAGGGAGGAAGGTCTCCAGGTCACTGCTGTCACCTGTAAACTGGAGAGCAGCACGTAAAGGGTGAAGGGGAGCAGAAGAGCCAGACCCACAGCCCCCATCTGCTGCAGACAAACAGGGATCTCTTCTCCATCAGACTGATGCAAAACTTAGGGCAGAGAGGGCCAAACACAGCTGCGTGGTCTCCACACCGCCTTCCTCCTCAGGTCCAAACTAAGTAGTTAAAATAGACTCCATTTGGCTCTTCCATTGCTTAAGGTGCCTCATACCACTAGCAGTTGTGTCCCTGCTCCTCATGGCAGCCCAGGTGGTCCTCATGGTAAGGGACAGGTATTCTCCTGCCCCTCATCCCCAGCCCCTGACAGGAGATGTCCTTCTGCTCTGATGTCTTCAAGAGAGGCTCCGCCAGGGCACCTGGAGTCACCTCATCTTCCCTCCTGGTGCTGGCCAACAGGAGGAATCCCTTCAGAACAGGCTGCCCAGGACAGTGGTGGAGACACCATCTGTGAAGGGGTTTAAAAGCTGTTTGGATGAGAAGCTTAGGGACATGGACAAACAGTTGTGTACAGGGAGGTGTTAGATTATGGTTGGACTTAGTGATCTTAAGGTCTTTTCTAACCAGGTGATTCTGTGTTTCTAGAGGGACCTGGACAGGCTGGATGGGTGGGCAGAGGCCAATGGGATGAGATTTAACAAGGCCAAACGCAGGGTTCTGCACTTTGGCCACAACAACCGCAAGCAGCACTACAGGCTGGGGACAGTGTGGCTGGAGAGCAGCCAGGCAGAGAGGGACCTGGGGGTACTGGTAGATGGTAGCTGACCATGACCCAGCAGTGTGCCCAGGTGGCCAAGAGAGCCAATGGCATCCTGTCCAGGATCAGGAACAGTGTGGCCAGAGGGACAAGGGAGGTTATTCTTCCCCGTACTCAGCACTGGTCAGGTCACACCTTGAGTCTTGTGTCCAGTTCTGGGCCTCTCAATTCAAGAGAGATGTTGAGATACTGGAATGTGTCCAGAGAAGGGCAACAAAGCTGGTGAGGGGCTTGGAACACAGCCCTGTGAGGAGAGGCTGAGGGAGCTAGGGGTGTGCAGCCTGCAGAAGAGGAGGCTCAGGGCAGACCTCACTGCTGCCTACAACTACCTGAAGGGAGGCTGTAGCCAGGTGAGGTTGGTCTCTTCTGCCAGGAAACCAGCAACAGAAGAAGGGGACACAGTCTCAAGTTGTGCCAGGGGAGGTCTAGGCTGGATGTTAGGAGGAAGTTGTTGGCAGAGAGAGTGATTGGCATTGGAATGGGCTGCCCAGGGAGGTGGTGGAGTCACTGTCCCTGGGGGTGTTCAAGGAAAGCCTGGATGAGGCACTTAGTACCAAGATCGCTTTGATTGGACAGGGCTGGGTGCTAGGTTGGGCTGGATGATCTTGGAGGCCTCTTCCTATCTGGTTGATTCTATGATTCCATATTGATTCTCATGATGTCGTTCCCTGTTTGCACTGAGGTCAAGGTACTGCACAGCATGAACAGGCAGGACAATTATCTTCCTTCAAGTGCTTGTGTTTGTAAAGCATAAGCAGATGACAAGAGGAGCTTCTAGTAAGTGCTGCAGCCTGACACTGTTTTAATGAGATACATGTTTTGAAGACTCCTCATGTTGCAGTTTAACTATGATCAAAGTCTTACCCCGGTTGCACTGCTGAGGATCTTGTGTGTCATTGGAATTGCATTGCTTCAATTAATGTGATGTGTGAAGCGAGTGCTCAGTGAGAGCCTGGCTTGAGAATCATAGAATCTGTCAGACCCTAGATACAGGCCTTCATTGCTCTGTTGCTTTTAGTCTAGCTTTTGCCTTCGGAAATGTAGGTCTGAAGGTTATCAGGTCTCATTTGCTCTGTTGTAGACAGTTGCATCAGTTGATACTGCTCATGAGCTGAGCAGAACCCAGAGCAGAGCTCTGAGCTCTTCCATGTCTTCTGTGTCCCTGCTGGCCATCGGTACTTAGGTTCTTTCCTTTCTCTATGGATCAAGTCCAGGAGGTAGTATTTTATCCATTAATAAATTGCAACTTAAGTCCAATTTGTAATTAAAAACTTCATCTAGTGGTTGCCAAAACAAACCCCAGCCTATGCAAGCGAGCTCTCAACAAAATCCAGGAGACTGACTTCTCAGCAGACTGATCTATGGATCTGTGTACATTGATGTCAAACTGCACTCACCTATAATGGCTTTGGAGACCGGTGAAGGGGAAAAGGACCTGGAGGTCCTAGGAATGCCAAGGGCATCCTGGGGTGTGTTAGAAGGGTTGTGGTCAGTAGGTCCAGAGAAATTCTCCTCCCCCTCTACTCTGCCCTGCTGAGGCTGCCTCTGGAATATTGTGTCCAGTTCTGGGCCCCTCAGTTCAAGAAGGACCTCTGGGGACCTGCTTGAGAGAGCCCAGCACAGAGCCACAGAGATGCTGCAGGCAGTGGAATATCTCCCTGCTGAGGATGGGCTCAGGAAGCTGGGGCTCTTGAGTTTGGAGAACAGGTGCCTGAGGGATGCCCTCATTCATGTTGATAAAGATGTGCAGGGCAATGTCAGGAGAACAGAGCCAGACTCTGCTCAGAGGTGCCCAGTGACAGGACAAGGGGCAATGGCTGCAAGCTGGAGCAGAGGAGGTTCCATGTCAACATAAGGAAAAACTTTTTGACTGTGAAGGTGACAAAAGACTGGAACAGGCTGCCCAGGGTGGGTGTGGAGTCTCTCTCTCTCAAATTATTGAAAACTCATCTGGATGCATTCCTGTGTGATGTGCTCTAGGTGATCCTGCTCTGGCAGGGGGTTTGGAGCTTTCTAGGTCCCTTCCAGCCCCTAACATTCTATGATTCTGTGACTTCTCAGCACAAGTACTGTATACTGAGTGTTAGTGGCCCATATGCAGTTTGCTCAGAGACATTTTAGTAAAGTCCATAAGAAATTATTAAAAACATCTCCATAATTACAGAGGAATTGCAGAAGAAGCAGTTAAAAATGCCAGTTAGATGTCTGCTATACTGAATGCCAAGTCACACGAGACCAGTTTCCAGTAGAGCTCATAGCATCACCAATGACCTCAGCAGTGCACCCAACAGCTTGCCTGCCATCTCGAGCTGGAGGAGAAGGAATAAGAAACCCACTGCTTGTCTTGAAGTGAGAAATGCTTGTTCTGTTCACCTGCTTTCTAGGCTGCTGCTGCTGTGCCTCCCTGGGTGCCAGGTTTCAGTGTGGCTTTTTCCAATACCACACATTTTATCCTGCCTGTCCTGTAATCTGTGTTTGCCACTCAGATTTCTGGTCCCTCCTTCTGCTTTGCTGAGGAGTGACTGTGCATGGCAGGGGAGAAGCATTCCCTCTTGCCCCTGCCTCGGAGGTGTGAGCTCTGCTGCCCAAGTGTAAGAGGAAAGGAATGTGGAAATGGCTTTGCAATCAGAAAGGGTGATTTTCCCAGCAGCTCTTTTAGGTTTGCTTCCAGAATGTGTACAGTTATCATTTATGCTCCTTTAAATTCTTTCCTTTCCTCAGAAGAGCTCAGTGCATAGAAAGAGGATTTGGATTACCCAGCTGCTGGCACTGGCCTGCATTTTCCACTGTGCATGGGTGGAATGCAGTTAGGTTTTATGCTTCTCTTAATTTGTTTACCTTTTCTCTTTCTCTCTTCCTGCTTCCATTCTCAATAAGCTGTTGGATTCTTCCTGTGACGGTAAATATTTTAGACTTTTTAAGTGAGCAACTAAATAATTTCTGCAGCTTCTCTAAAAACCTTAAGATTGAAAGTTTGGTCTCAAGTGTGGAGACCACATCGATGTGACCAAGATATATTAGAGGTTGGTTGACTCAGAGCACTCAGAAGACACCAAATTTGGGCCTTTGCTTTGAAATGCCAGATCTAATTCTTAATCCAGAGGTGTCACAGCTGCCAATCTAAACTGACCTGTCTGCAGATGGAGAAGTGCTCAGAATACAGTGTGCTGTCACACCCTGGATCACAGGATGTTAGGGATTGGAAGTGACCTCTGGAGATCATCGAGTCCAACTCCCCTGCCAGGCCAGGACCAGAGAATCTGGCACAGATTGCACAGGAGCACATCCAAACAGGGCTGGAAGGGTCCTAGAGAAGGGGACTCCACAACCTCTTTGAGTAGCCTGTGCCAGGGCTCTGGGACCCTTACAGTCTAGAAGTTCTTCCTCACATTGAGGTGGAACTTTCTGTGCCACAGTTTCCATCCACTGCCCTTGTCCTATCCCAGGGCACAAGTGAGCAGAGGCTGTCCCTGTCCATCCCTTTCAGTCCCCCAGCCCTTAGATATTTATAGACATTGCTCAGATCCCCTCTCAGCCTTCTCCTCTCCAGACTAAGCAGCCCCAGGGGTCTCAGCCTCTCCTCATCAGGCAGTGCTGCAGTCCTTGAGGCTGGAGAAGGGCCTAGAGTCTATGAGGAGGGGCTGAGAAAGCTGGGGATGTTCCATCTGGAGAAGAGGAGGCTGAGGAGAGACCTAATTGTTCTCTGCAACTCCCTGAAGGGAGATGGAAGTGAGGAGGAGGCAGCCTCTGCTCCTTGGTGTCAAGCAACAGGAGCAGAAGAAATGATTTCAGGCTGCAGTAGGGGAGGTTCAGGCTGGATGCTAGGAAATATTTCTTCCCAGAGAGGGTTCTCACACATTGGAATGGTCTGCCCAGGGCAGTGGTGGAGTCACCATCTCTGGAGGTGTTCAAGCAGCCTGTGGAGCTGGTGCTTAGGGACATGGTTTAGGATTGAACAAAAGCTAGGTTGAAGGTTAGGCTTGGATTGTCTTTGAGGTCTCAACCAGATGTTTTCTGTGATCCTCTGTTGGATATTGATTTAGTCTGTATTTGTGTGTCTTAGGGAGCTCTGCTGGATGCTGATTTGGTCTGTATTATTATATCTTTCACTTGATTGTTACTCTTTTCATTACAGTACTTTTGGTCTTCTTTTCCTAACTGTAAATCTCTCTCCTTTATTTCCATTCCCTTCCCTTTGAGAAGGGAGAGGGATAAGTATCTTAAAGGGATCAGTATCTTAAAGAGGCCTATAAAAAAGCTGGGGAGGGACTTTTCAGGATATCAGGTAGTGATAGGACGGGGCGGGGAATGGAACAATGTTAGAAATGGGTAGATTCAGACTGGATGTTAGGAAGAAATTCTACACTATGAGATGCTGAGTCCCTGGAATGGGTTGCCCAGGGGGGTGGTGGAAGCCTTATCCCTAGAGGTGTTTAAGGCCAGGCTGGATGAGGCTCTGGACAGCCTGATCTAGTGTGAGGTGTCTCTGCCCATGGCAGGGGGACTTGGAACTAGATGATCCTTGTGGTCCCTTCCAACCCTGACTGATTCTATGATTCTATGATTAATAGAGAGCAGTGTGTGGACCTGGTGCTTAGGAAAATGGTTTGGTGCTGACCCTTGAGTGCTGGGTTCGAGGCTTGGACTCAAGATGATCCCAGAGGTCTCTTCCAACCAGATCTTTTCTGTGATTCTGTGTTTCTGAGGTTTCTTGTTTCTCAAACCATTGTTCATGTCTTGCAAAAGGCCACCTTGATTTCCATTTCTGCTCCAGGTTTTGTTGGGAGTTACTTCTGGGTGTATATTTCTGCTACTTGAAATCAATGTTTTCAGGAAGGTGACTGCATTTTGGGAAGGAAAATGCTTTATTTTGCAGAGAGTTGGAGCCGTAGAGTCTCTGTGGCGCAATGGGTCAGCGCGTTCGGCTGTTAACCGAAAGGTTGGTGGTTCAAGCCCACCCAGGGACGAGTCCTTCCCTAGCCCACACTGTTCTCTGGCACTGGGCTGTTGGATTTTGGCCATGTTTGGACTGTGATAGAGTTCATTTTCTTCACTGTAGCAAGGGTAGGCTGAGTTTTGGAGTTGTGCTAGAAACAGTCCTGATAGCTCAGAGATGTTTTCATAGAATCAACCAGGTTGGAAGAGACCTCCAAGATCATCCAGCCCAACCTAGCACCCAGCCTTAGTCAATCAACTGGACCATGGTATTAAGTGCCTCATCCAGGCTTTGCTTGAACACCTCCAGGCACAGCGACTGCACCACCTCCCTGGGCAGCCCATTCCAATGCCAATCACTATCTCTGCCAACAACTTCCTCCTAACATCCAGCCTATACTTCCCCTGGCACAACTTGAGACTGTGTCCCCTTGTTCTGTTGCTTGCTGCCTGGAAGAAGAGACCAACCCCACCTGGCTACAGCCTCCCTTCAGGTAGTTGTATACAGCAATGAGGTCACCCCTGAGCCTCCTCTTCTCCAGCCTGCACACCCCCAGCTCCCTCAACCTCTCCTCACAGGGCTGTGCTCCAGCCCCCTCCCCAGCTTTGGTGCCCTTTTCTGGACACGTTCAAGCACCTCAACACCTTTCTTAAACTAGGGGGAGTCATTTAGAAATCACTCTCTTCCCCTAGCTAGCTCTCGTGGCAGCAAGGGCCCCATAGCAGAGCCAGTCCATTAGCCAAGGTTATTTCTAAATCACTGCCAATTCATGGAAACCACTCTGCAAAGTTTCAAGTGGTTTGGGAATAAGAAAAGTCACTTAACAAATCATTGTCTACTGCAGGCAAAGCAATTGCTATGCCCCCAGAGCATAAAAACACAATCTGAGTTTTTTTCAGTCTATCAGGTCATGTGACAAATTAGAGGGATACCAAATAGCAGAATTCCAACACAGCTGAACAGCTCCAGCTCCTCTTGCATGGTGATTATCCTCTCAGTTTACACAGATCTTTGCACTCCTGTGGTGCTTTAATAACATCATTTCAAAACCCTGGCATTTGGGCAACATGAGGAGCAGCAAATATTCACAGCACCTATAGTCATCAGTCACTGTCAGCTCTGGCTTGTGGTTTGCTTTCTAACCATGTATGCTTAGCTTGAACTCCTTTTTCTGCTGCTGGCTGGTTCTCATAGCCCCCAGAAAACAACCTGGAGAGTCTCTGGTTGGTATGCCCATCTGCCTAAATTGCAGAATCATATAGAATCACAGAATCACATAGAATCACAGAAGGTTAGAGGCTGAAAGGGACCTTGAAAGCTCATCCAGTCTAACCTCCCTGACAGAGCAGGATCACCTATAACAGATCACCTGGAGAACATCCAGGCAGGTCTTGAATATCTTCAGAGAGGGAGATTCCACAACCCCCCTGGGCAACCGGTTCCAGTCTTCTGTCACCCTCATGGTGAGAAACTCTTTCTCATGGAACTTTCTATGCCTCAACTTCCACCCATTGCCCCTTTACATCACCATGAAGAACCTGACAACAGCCTGAAGCCTCAACAGCCTGTGCAGACAACAGGCAAAGGTTTGCAGTTCAACGCCAAATGATGTCCATTAACCCTGGCTGCTCCCTGGGGCTGATGCTGGTGACATTGAGCTATTTGTGTGACAGCAGAACTAGTGACCTGACCAAGATGGAGAGAAGGTGAGGGAGCAATCACTGAATAATAAAAGGCAGTCTTTGGTCTGAGGAACTTGCAGGACCGGGTGGTAAGAAGGGGTGAAAGAAGGGCAGGATTGATGTGCTTCAGGTAGTGGCTGTGCATGATGAATGCCTTGAAGAAGATCATAGAATGGTCTGGGTTGGAAGGGACCTCTGCAGGTCATCTTGTCCAACCCTCTCTGCAGTCAACAGGGGCAGATGTGTCTGATTCTCTCTGGTCAGTCTGTGCAGCCAGACTCTGGTTCCATTTCTACTGGTGTCAGTTGCAGACAGCCCTACTGACTTCAGTGCAATGACAGCTCTCTCTGCTGTCAGGGCTATGGACTTAAAAGCAGTTGTTCCACCTAGACCCACGTCTGCGATGGGAAGGTGAGGACAGGCTGGTAGCTGGTGGTGTTTTCTGGATGTTGAATCTCTTGGTGAGACAGACACTCCCTGCTCTCTGCTCAGTAATGTCTGTGTGCAACCAGTCTCATACTGCTCAGCAGTCTGGGTTGAATCCAGAGAAGTGTGGCCAGCAGGTCTGGGGAGGTTCTTCTCCTCCTCTACTCTGCCCTGGTGAGACCACACCTGGAATACTGTGTACAGTTTGGGGCTCCCCAGTTCAAGAGACACAGGGACCTGCTGGAGAGTCCAGCAGAGAGCCATGAGTATGACTGGGGGACTTAAGCATCTCCCCTATGAAGACAGACTGAGAGCCCTGGAGCTATTTAGTCTGGAGAAAGCTGAGAGGGGATCTGATCAATGTCTATAAATACCTGAGGGGTGGGTGTCAAGTGGAGGCAGCCAATCTCTTTTGGATGGTCAGCAGCAATAAGCCAAGGAGCAATGGATACAAACTGGAACAGAGAAGGTTTCAGCTCAACATGAGGGGAAACCTCTTTAGAGTGAGGGTGACAGAGCCCTGGAGCAGGCTGTCCAAAGAAGTTGTGGAGTCTCCTTCTCTGGAGACTTTCCAAACCCACCTGGACGCATTCCTGTGTGGACTACCCTAGAGGATCCTGCTTTGGCAGTGAGGTTGGACTGGGTGATCTCTGGAGGTCCCTTCCAACCTCTAAAATTCTGTGATTCTGGCATCTCCCACATCACCACTGAGGGCAGGGTTTCTGCCCCACCAGGTGAGCAGAGCTGAGCTACCTGTGGCAGTGTGCAGGATCTGTTTCTCCTTTAGCAGCAGCCTCAGGGGCCCATTTTTTTTTCTTTTTTCTTTTTTCTTTTTTTTCTTTTTTTTTCTTTTGAGGGGTGTTTGAAATACTCTCTGTGTTATTTCCAGTGTACTGTTATTATTTCTAATATTGTTGTGGGTTTTAGCAAAAAAAGCCAGTCACAGAATCACAGAACATTAGGGGGTGGAAGGAACCTTGAGAAATCATCTGGTCCAGCTTCTCAGCAGGATCACCTAGGACAAGCCACACAGAAACCGAGGTTTTGAATGTCCCCAGAGAAGGAGATTCCACAACCTCTCTGGGCAGCCCGTTCCAGGGCTCTGGCACCCTCCCACTGAAAAAGTTTTTCCTTGTGTTCATGTGGAACCTCCTGTGCTCCAGCTTGCACCCATTGCCCCTTGGCCTATCATTGGACATCACCGAGCAGGGCCTGGCTCTGCCCTCCTGACACTGCCCTCACATGAATGAGGTCACCCCTCAGATCCTCCTCTCCAAGCTCAAGAGCTCCAGCTCCCTCAGCCTGTCCTCAGCAGGGAGTTGTTCCACTGCCTGCAGCATCTTTATGGCTCTGTGCTGGACTCTTTCAAGCAGTGTCCTGTGCTTGGCAGTCCTTCTTGACAGTCGCTCTTTCTATGTTTGCTTCAAGCACATCTGATGTGTGAGGCACCAAAAACTTTACAATGCTGTGCTTTTTTTCCCCTCAAAGACACTGAGAATTTGCTCTGGCAAAGCTGGGCTGTAGAGATTTAGGAGCTTTCAATATTCCAGCTTCACCAAATCACAGAAACATCTAGGTTGGCAAAGCCCCTCAGGATCACCAAGTCCAACCTATATCCCTACTCTACAAGATTCACCTTAAACCATAGCCCCAAGCACCACATCCAAACCACCCTTAAACACACCCAGGGTAGGTGACTCCACCACCTCCCTGGGCAGCTCATTCCAGTCCCTGACCACTCTCTCTGTGAAAAACTTTTTCCTAATGTCCAATGTAAACCTCCCCAGCCTCAGCTTGAGGCCATTCCCCCTTGTTCTGTCTCCAGTTACCTGTGAGAAGAGCACAGCAGCAGCATCTCCACAATGTCCCTTCAGGCAGTTGTAGACAGCAATGAGGCCTCCCCACAGCCTCCTCTGTTTCACACTAACCATCCCCAGCTCCCTCAGTCACTCCTCATCAGATTTATTCTCCAGGCCCTTCACAGTTTCTTTGCTCTCCTCTGGACCCACTCCAGCACCTCCACATCTCTCTTGTATTGTGGTGCCCAAAACTGAACACAGCACTCAAGGTGTGGCCTCACCAGTGTGAGTCCAAGGGGACAATCACCTCCCTGCTCCTGCTGGACACAGCATTTTTAATCCCAGCCAGGATGCCCTTGGCCTTCTTGGCCACCTGGGCACACTGCTGGCTCATATTCAGCTCCTGTCTATTACAGCCCCCAGATCCCTTTCTGCCAGCAGCTCTCCAGCCACACTGCCCCAAGCCTATAGAGTTGCTTGGGGTTATTGTGATGACCCAAGTGCAGGACCTGGCACCTGGCCTTGTTGAAAGTCATCCCATTAATGTTGGCCCATTGAAACCCTGTGCATCAAAGCAGTTCAGCAGCCTGGTTCCAGATCCTCTCCTGCCTGGTCACTGGAGTTGTGCTTGGTGGCAATGTGCTTGATTTCAGGCTGCAAGATAGGGCCTGGAGTGCTTAGTCAGTATTCTCTGCTCTGTTCCATTCCACTGGTAGGTTGGTTTTAAGTATCTTTTGGATGCCTAATAAAATTCCTGTAAGAAATTCCTAAAAAGAACATCAGAAAAGCCATCCACAGGATTTAAATCACTGTGCTAACGGGGCTGAGAGATTGCAAATCATTTTCAGATGCTGTCAGCATCATTTTTTGTCTCGGCCTTGTCTATGTCCTCCCATGACCATTGCTTGGAGAGCCATGTGCACACTCAAAGGGTTGGCTTTGAGGGAAGGAGCTCAAATATCAAAGTGGAAACAACAGCAACAAAAAAAACCAATATAAAAAGCATTCAAACTTACAGCTGACCATAAAGCCCAGCACATCGTTTTCAGAAGCAGAACATTATTGCTCCTCTGCTGACAAGCCTCTTTTGAGGGCAGCAGCATGGTCCAGCACCAGTCTAGCTTTGTCTCAAGGCTGCACATAACCAAAGTAAATATGAGGTTACATAAGAAACTCCAGTGGGTTCTTGCTCCTGCCTTCCAAGTCTAATTGTCAAGTAAGCATAAACCCAGTACTTCTGCCCTTGTGGAGGGCCAATCTCCTTCCCACATGAGATCCGGAGAGGCCTTCAACCATTTTCCCTTGGGCAACCTGTTCCTGTGTTCCACCACCCTCATGGTCAAGGACTGTCCCAGGTTAAGGCTATGGGGTTAAAACATTTTTCTGGGTACTAGAAGATTGTTATTCCACCCCATAATTCTGCTATCTCTTTATAGACTCATAACATGGTCGGTTCGCTTTCCTTTCCTCCTCCTCCTGCCCTGGGCGTGTGGCAGGAGCCCATCTATCGGGAACATGTAAGCAGTAGGCCTCTTCGCCGGCTGGAGGCGTTGTGGGGGGGGGAGGATTGGAGCTGGCTGGAGGCGTTGGTGCGGGGGACGATTGGAGCTGGCTGGAGGTGTTGGTGGGGGGGGAGGATTGGAGCTGGCTGGAGGCGCTGGGGGCGGGGGGAGGATTGGAGCACTGGGGAAGGTAGATTTGGGGTTTTTTTGGGATGGGGAAAACTTCAAGGGGGTTTGCCATGGGTGGGGAAATCACTTTGTAAGATCTATCGCTGTGTTTCTCTCTCTCTCTAAACATAATTCTGTATTCTCTCTCCAGTTTGATTTGAGAGTTTAATTTCTGTCGCCTGTCTTTAGAAAACCCCCGACAGGGCGAAAAGCGCTGCACCTCCCCAGGGGAGGAGGGAAGCCGCGGTGGAGGAGCTGACAACGGGCGCTCGGTAACGCGCGGCTGTACGCGGCTCCCGCTGTGTCCCGCTGCAGACGGCAGCGCTCAGCGCGGTCATGAGGCCGCTCGCCGCACGCCCGGGCCAGCTCTTCCCGCCATGTGGCCGCCTCTAGAGGGCGGTGCCTGCCTGCTGAATGCCTGCGCTGGGGCTGAGCGCTGCAGTCTCCTGGGGGAGCGCAGCTCTGATGCTGCGGCTGCTGAGCCAGTGTGGCTTCGCGGCAGAACCGTG
This sequence comes from Tricholaema leucomelas, assembly GCA_013400475.1. NCBI lineage: Eukaryota > Metazoa > Chordata > Aves > Piciformes > Lybiidae > Tricholaema lacrymosa > Tricholaema leucomelas. The sequence continues at coordinate 269,792 of WAAF01001962.1, read as the reverse complement.
CAGTCCCGCTGGACAGGAGGATGCCCAGGAGCCAGCAACGTGCCCTGGTCACCAAGAAGGCCGAGGGCATCCTGGGGCGGATTAGGATGGCTGTGGCTAGTAGGTCTTGAAGTTCTCCTGCCCATCCGCTCTGCACTGCTGAGGCCACATCTGCAATATTGTGTCCAGTTCTGGGCCTCTCACTTCCAGAAGGACCTCAGGGAACTTCTTGAGAAAGTCCAATACAGAGGCACAAAGATGCTGCAGGCAGTGGAACGTCTTCCTGCTGAGGACAATATCTTATGGGAGCCCATAGAAAGCTGGGGAGAGACTCTAGAATGTCAGGTAGTGATAGGACTGGGGGGGGGGGGGGTGGAACAAAGCTAGAAATGGGTAGATTCAGACTGGATGATAGGAAGAAGTTCTACACCATGAGAGTGGTGAGACCCTGGAACAAACTGCTCAGGGAGGTTCTGGAAGCCCCATCCCTGGAGGCGTTTAAGGCCAGGCTGGATGCGACTCTAGACAGCCTGACCTAGTGTGAGGTGTCCCTGCCCATGGCAGGGAGGTTGGGACTAGGTGAGGTGTCCCTGCCCATTGCAGGGGGATTGGAACTAGTTGATCCTTGTGGTCCGTTCCAGCTCTGGCTGATTCTATGGCTCTATGACAGGCTGAGGGAGCTGGGGCTTGGAGTTTGGAGCAGAGGAGCCTGAGGGGTGACCTCATTTATGTTAATAAAGATGTGCAGGGCAGTGTCAGAAGGACAGAGCCAGGCTCTGCTCAGAGATGCCCAGTGACACGACAAGGGGCAATGGATGCAAGCTGGAGCAGAGGAGGTTCCGTGTGAACCTAAGGAAAAAGATTTTCAGCGTGAGAGTGCCAGAGCCTTGGAGCAGGCTGCCCAGAGGGGTTGTGCAGTCTCCTTCTCTGGAGACACTCCAAACCCACTTGGATGTGTTCTTGTGTGACCTACTCCAGGTGATGCTGCTCTGGCAAGTGAGTCGAATGCAATGATCCTTCAAGGTCCTTTCTAACCCCTAATGTCCTGTGATTCTGACAAGGAAAAGTCTCTGTCCCAAGTGACAGAGAAAACAGGGGCACGGAGCATAGCAGAATTTGGCCCAAGCATTAGGATGAAATTAGAAACTAGTGAGATCTGTTTTATAGAAATATCAGAGGTCTTCATTTCTAAACCAGCATTTGTTTGTGCTGTCTCTCGCAGGAACTAATCTATAAGTGCATTTGAACCACAACAAAAAAGGGAAGGATATCAAATCAGTCAGCATCCATTTCTTTAAACTCCAAGGTTTATGCTAACAGCTTGCTCTGGTTGCTTCCCAGCACAGAATGGTCCTGCTGTGCAAGCTGCCATGCCAGGGGAGGTTTAGGTTGGATATTAGAATCATAGAATCATAGAATCAACCAGTTTGAAAGAGACGTCCAAAATCATCCAGTCCAACCTAGCACCCAGCCCTATCCAATCAACTAGACCATGGCATTAAGTGCCTCATCCAGGCTTTACTTGAACACCTCCAGGGATGGTGACTCTTCCTCATGGAAAGGGGAATTAGGCACTGGAATGGACTGCCCAGGTACGGTGGTGGAGTCACCATCCCTGGAGATCTTTAAGAAAAGATCGGATGTGGCACTTGGTGGCATGGCTTGGCTGATGTCCTGGTGTTAGGTTGAAGGCTGGACTGGATGATCTCAGATATCTTTTCCAGCCTCAATGATTCTGTGATTGGTTTGTGGCCCACTGTGTATATCACACAAGAGGCCCTGTCACACTTCTTGGCCATCTTCATCTTAAATGGAAATGACACAGCAAAAGCCACTTTGGTAGCTTGCAGATTTAAAACTAATCATTTTCAACATAGTTTTTACTTCCAAGGTGGAATGTCCTTTCAGCTGGGAACCACATGGGCACGTTGTTAGGGCAGGGTCTCATTCCAAGGTCTGTCTTACAGTGAGCCATCTGCTCTTTGGCTCCAGGTATCTGTATAAAACCAGGTGGGAATCAGCTTCATTTGTGAAAATCCCTCTCAGACTGACTGAAAATATATGTAGTGGTTATTGTACAATGTGTCCTCCGCTCTAGACAAGGCACAAACAATGAAAATGGTGTTGAATGTTCTTTCTGAACCAATGATGCAGCTATAAAATGTTGGTTGCTGCTGAAGCTAGTGTAGTGTTCATCCACTTTCAGCTTGGTATCAGGACTGGGCCAGTTTTCCAAGGGAAGTTTGTTGAAGGCAGCATAATTTGGAATATCTTTGAGGTTGCTTAGTCTGGAGAAGAGGAGGCTCAGAGGTGACCTCATTGCTGTCTACAACTACCTGAGGGGATCTCCCTTGGCAGGGAGGTTGGACTGGATGATCTCTGGATGTCCCTTCCAGCCTCTAAAATCCTGTGATTCTAGTTTTGCTCCATTCCCCCCAGACTTATCACTACCTGACACCCTAAGAAGTCCCTCTCCAACTTTCCTGTAGCCCTTTTCAGACACTGGAGGGCTACAATAAGGTCTCCTCGGAGCCTTCTCTTCTCCAGACTGAGAAGCCCAAACTCTATGTCTGTCTTCATAAGAGTTTGGGCTGCTCAGTCTGGAGAAGAGAAGGCTCCAAGAAGACTTAATTGTGGCTTTCCAGACTGAGCAGCCCAAACTCTATGTCTGTCTTCATAGGAGAGGAGCTCCTGCACCTCTAAGCTGTGTTTGAAATTTCCTTTTGCTGTCTGTTGCTTGAGGAAGAGCTTTTGGCAAGCCAGAGTAAAAGCTGTTTTGCAAGTAATGTGCCTGTCTGATTAGAGTCACTGTGGATCAACTGTTAAGGAGTCTACACAGGTTGGTATTTTTGATCCCCAAACCAAGTCTAGAATTGGTTTGTGAATCAATTAAAAAAGCTTTACTAGAAAAGGGGCAAAAGAGGAGATTGATTTGCTCCAACGAGGCAAACAGTGACAGGACTGCTGGTAGTGTGTGGGGAATGCAGCTTCATGGCTCACACTTTGCAATCACTTCAATAACTTGGCTCTTTCTGACACTCTGAGTTCTTGTTCCTTGCTTTTCAAAACACACTCCTTCTTCTAAAGCTTGCCTTACCATAGTTCTGGTCTATTAAAAATGCCCTAATGGCTTTCTTCCTGGATTGAGTGCAGCTCCCCTTCATTTATTCCTGTTCTCCCTGAGAAATACAGCTTAAAGAAAAAAAGACCATCCAGGACACCAGATTTCTGCAGTGAAGTTTGCAAAAGTGAGAGGCTAGAGGAAGGGTAATGCTGCTGAAAGCCTTTCCCCTCCCATGGCTGCCTGAATTTTGTAAGAGAATCAAACCAAACCAAAACCCTAGACCTTTAATTGCACCCTGATCCTCTTGATCAGAGTAGTGAATGTAACAAATGTGAGGCAAGTATGTGTGTGAGTCTGCAGGACAGAGAAAGGTTTAGGGCAAGGATCAGTGGAAAATCTTTAGAAATGATGTAAGAGAAAGCAAAGGCAGGGATTGGAGTTTGTAGCCTGCAGCAGAGACTATAAAACCTCTGAAAGAAAGCTGAATATTAGCAATAAGTTAGGGGGAAGAACAGAGCAGGTCCTTAGTGGTTGGAGTTGCTTCTATCCAGAGCAAGGTAAGAGGAGGACATATGTGGTGGGGATGTTTTGTGACTTCTGCTCTGTTTACAGGAGATTTCTTCCCTTCTGTTCTTTCTTCTTCTTGATTTCCTCTCCTCCCAAGTTTTTGTGTTCACAGGCATGCAGGATGTGCCCAGATCTGATGGGAAAGACAGAGCCTCTTTTGCCAGCTGGGCATCAAGATAATGAGATGCCTATCACCTAGTATTTTTTTTGGTACTGAAACTGAACTAATAATATTCAGTGGGATCTTCTTGCCTCCCTTTAATCAGCCAATATTTAGACAAGGTTTGCCAGTGCATTTTACTACAATCTTTAGTTACTTTAGTGCTTTTGCAGTGTTTTCCATCGCTGTCATTATATTGCTGTGGCTTCTCCTCTGCATGTGTCACTGTCAAATGCGTGCTACTTCTTTGCACAAGCTGAAGAGCTATGGCAAAACACTTCCTTTGCCTTGCTGAATGCCATATGTGGTAGATAAGTTTGCTGCACGTAAGACAGAGGGAAAAAAACAACAACAAAACCACGAGATAAATAGTGTAGGGAAAGTAAAGATCTGCAAAAGGGTTTTACTAGATCACATTTTGGAGCAAGTATTGATCCGGATGCTGCCACATTCCTGCAATAACAAAACAAGGCTGCCACATGCCTGCACTAACAGAGCAATTGTCATGATCCAAGGACCTGCTTCAGCTTTGTGCTACTGTAAAAGGGAGGCAGACTCACAGAATGACGGAATGTTAGTGGTTGGAAGGGACCTGCACTAACAGAGCAGTTGTCATGATCCAGAGACCTGCTTCAGCTTTGTGCCACTGTGAAAGGGAGGCAGACTCACAGAATCACAGAATGTTAGTGGTTGGAAGGGTCCAGAATAAGGCTACAAAACATTCCTGCACTAACAGAGCTGTTATCATGGTCCAGAGACCTGCTTCAGCTTTGTGCTACTGTAAAGGGAGGCAAATTCACAGAATGGCAGAATGTTAGTGGTTGGAAGGGACCTGCACTAACAGAGCAATTGTCATGATCCAAGGACCTGCTTCAGCTTTGTGCTACTGTAAAAGGGAGGCAGACTCACAGAAATACAGAATGTTATATGCTGGAAGGAACCTGCACTCACAGAGCAGTTATCATGATCCAGAGACCTGTCTCAGCTTTGTGCCACTGTAAAGGGAGGCAGACCCACAGACCAGAGAATCACAGAATGTTAGAGGTTGTAAGTGACACCCAGAGATCATTGAGTCCAACTCTGACTCAGTGACAGTCATTGTGCTTTCTCCATACCAAATGTGCACTGTTGCACTGTTTCTTTTTGCCTCCCAGACAAGTGACTGGATGTGAATAACCTTTGAGTTAGACACCCAGAGGTTACAGTAAAGACCGGAATCCACTAATTTTCAAAGCATAAGCACACAGTATCTTTAGATCCATCACCTGGATTTTCAGTTTGGAATGATCAATATGGAGCACAAAGCTGAAAGCTGAGGAGCTGTGAGGACATTCTGTGCCCATGCCCTCTAATTCACTCAGCAAGCCTAGGGCACAGGGCACATGATTACATTTCTCTGTCTCTGCTCCTTTGTATTCAAAATTCAGCTCAACATACTGCTCTTGTGAAATACTTCAAATATGAGGGGGAATAAACCAGCAAATCTAGGGTGTAAATATTGGGAAACATGCAGAATCTGGCTGGCTGGACCATGCATTCTTCAGCACTGATACCTGCCACACTGATCTCAGCAGGTTAGGGCTTCCTTTTCCCTCTCTGAATGACTGCCAAGTGTACTCTTCCAGGCTTCTTAGACAGCAAATCAAAATATTTGAACCACACAAGAGCTGTGAAAACTCCCTTGATTGACCCTAACAAAGACTGTAAGTGGCTGCCGCTTTTCTTTTCCTCTTGGTCAACCCAGAGAAACAGATGAGTTTGAGTCTCTTTAAGAAGTTCCCATGCCATTCCTGTCTCTTAAGAGCTTATCTTGAAGGCACTGGGCTCCCCAGTTTAAGAGGGACAGAGATCTGCTGGAGAGAGTCCAAGCAGAGGGCTATGAGGATGATTAGGGGACAGGAGGGCATGGCTTATGAGGAGAGGCTGAGGGACCTGGGGCTGTTTAGTCTGGAGAAGAGAAGACTGAGAGGGGATTTGATAAATGTTTATAGATATCTGAGGGCTGGTCAGGATGGGGGGACAGGCTCTGCTCACTTGCTCCCTGGGACAGGACAAGGAGCAATGGGTGTAAGTTGCAGCGAAAAAGGTTCCACCTCAACACAGTGGGAAACTTCTTTGCTGTAAGGGTCCCAGAGCACTGGAACAGGCTCCCCAGGGAGGTTGTGGAGTCTCCTTCTCTGGAGACTTTCCAGCCCTGTCTGGATGTGTTCCTCTGTGATCTGTGTTAGATAGTATTGTCCTGCTCTGGCAGGGGGGTTGTACTCGATGATCTCCTTGAGCCAATTCCAACCCCTAACATCCTGTGATCCCATAATCTTTGTAGGCTTTAAATGGTCTGTGCTCCTCGACTGTCAACACATTCTGCTAACAAGCTCTTCAGATCTGGTATGAAGAACTTCCAGCGCTGTTAGTAAAAGAGAGGAGACAGAAAAACACAAGATGTGTATTGATGGAAAGGTTTTTCCTTTTTCCTTTAAATGCTGCAGATGGCATTCTAGCAGTGAACAGGTTTTAGTCCTTGTGCTAAGGAAGAAAGCTAAATGGAAAGCTGTTAGAAACGTGAAGAGAGGCTGGCACTTGCAGTCAATACCTCTATAAATAATTTAGGGTTGAGAGTTTATTGGCAATGAAGGGTAGTCTAATAAGGTTTGGTTTTCTGATGTGCATGCCAGGAGTACTGCAGCTTGTTCAGTCAGCTTGCTCAGGAAAAGTGCAAAAGGGCTCTTCTCATTAAGAGGTATCTCCTTAGCCCTTGTGGCATCCTTCTTATTTAACAGTCCCTCAGCTTTTTGAGATGGCCTTTATCACTTCTGCTTGTGTCTCCTGCTTCATAGTCTCCAATTGTCTATAATATAATAGATAGAATAGTCTTGATGGGAGTTTCTAAAATCTATTTCCAAAAGCTGGTGAGAGGCCTGGAACACAGCCCTGTGAGGAGAGGCTGAGGGAGTGGAGGGAGGTCTGCTTTCTGGGTGAAAGGAGTCACCTCTGGAAATGGAGAGCCAGTGGCATTCTGGCCTGGATCAGGAGCAGTGTGGCCAGTAGGACAAGGGAGGTTATTCTGCCCCTGTACTTGACGTTGGTCAGGCCACATGTTGAGTCCTGTGTTCAGTTCTGGTCTCCTCAATTCAAGAGAGATGTTGAGATGCTGGAACATGTCCAGAGAAGGGCAACAAAGCTGGTGGGGGGCCTGGAGCACAGCCCTGTGAGGAGAGGCTGAGGGAGCTGGGGGTGTGCAGCCTGCAGAAGAGGAGGCTCAGGGCTGACCTCATTGCTGTCTACAACTACCTGAAGGGAGGTTGTAGCCAGGTGGGGTTGGTCTCTTCTGCCAGGCAACCAGCAACAGAACAAGGGGACACAGTCTCAAGTTGTGCCAGGGGAGGTCTAGGCTGGATGTTAGGAAGAAGTTGTTGCCAGAGAGAGTGATTGGCATTGGAATGGGCTGCCCAAGGAGGTGGTGGAGTCACTGTCCCTGGAGGTGTTCAAGTAAAGCCTGGATGAGGCACTTAGTGCCATGGTCTGGTTGACTGGACAGGGCTGGGTGCTAGGTTGGACTGGATGATCTTGGAGGTCTCTTCCAACCTGGTTGATTCTGTGATTCTATGAAATGGGTTTATTGCAGTGTGGCCAGTTCTGCAAGATGTCCAACTTGTCTGCTTCTTTCCTCTTCTGAGGAAAAGTGTCCCAGAACATATTCTCTGCATGGCCATTTGGTTTCACACCCTTTATTCAAATGAAGAGAACAAAGACCATGGCTGGCTGGTCTTCCACAAGTGTTAGTCCAGCTTTGTCAGTTAATTTTGTCCTGATTCATGTTTGTGTGTATGAAGCAAATGTTTCCCAGCAAGGCTGGATTCATTTGTACATGTGGAGTGGCACATTGTCAGCCTTTCTTCAATGGAGGGGAATCTTCTGTGTCATTCATGTGCTGCTCTCACAAACACTGCAGTTCCAGGGGCAGGGTCAGGACAAAGTCAAGCCCTGCAAGGACTAAAACATTGCTGAATTTCTTTGCCTTCCATTCGTGGAGGTCTTTAAGGCCAGGCTGGATGTGGCTCTGGCAATCTGATCTAGTGTGAGGTGTCCCTGCCCATGGCAGTGGGGTTGGAACTGGATGATCCTTGAGGTCCCTTCCAGCCCTGAAAATTCTGTGGTTCTATGACTAAGGCATTGTTAAATCTGTTTTATCTGATGGTAGGAGCAGTTGTTTACTTGAGCAACCTCTCACCACATCTATGCCAAAGTGCAGCTGTCAGTAGCTGATCCTTGCTATGAGGACAGGCTGAGGAAGCTGGGGCTGTTCAGGCTAGAGAAGGGAAGGCTCCAGAGAGACATAATAGCAGCCTGCCAGTACGTGAAGGGAGCTACAAGAAGGCTGTAGAGAGACTCCTTACAAAGGTCTGCAGTGATGGCATGAGTGGCAATGGTTTCAAATTAGAGCAGAGCAGATTTAGATTGGATGTGAGGAACAAGTTCTTCACCATGAGGGTGTTGGACCATTGCAACGGGTTGCCCAGGGAGGTAGTTGAAGCCCCATCCCTGAAGATATTCGAGGTGAGGCTTGACAGGGCTCTAAGCAACCTGATCTAGTAGAGGATGTTCCTGGGGAGTGCAGAGTGGATTGGACTAGATGACCTTTGGAGGACCCTTCCAACCAAGATCATTCTATGATTCCATGATTATCATGGTGATATGAAAACATGTCAGGACTAAACAGTGGAAATCATCTTTGAAGTTAGAATCAACCAGGCTGGAAGAGACTTCCAAGATCATCCTGTCCAACCTAGCACCCAGCCCTAGCCAAACAACTAGACCATGGCACTGTGTGCCCCATCCAGGCTTTCCTTGAACACCTCCAGGGACAGTGACTCCACCACCTCCCTGGGCAGCCCATTCCAATGCCAATCACTCTCGCTGGCAAGAACTTCCTCCTAACATCCAGCCTAGACCTCTTGTTACAGTGAATGGAATTAGTGAAATGAAGACTTTGAAAAGCTGTGACTAATCTGAAGTACCTTCTGGAGAATCATAGAATCAGTCAGGGTTGGAAGGGAGCACAAGGATCAGCCAGTTCCAACTCTCCTGCCATGGGCAGGGACACCCTACCCTAGAGCAGGCTGCCCACAGCCTCATCCAGCCTGGCCTTAAACACCTCCAGGGATGGGGCCTTAACCACCTCCCTGGGCAACCCATTCCAGGCTCTCACCACTCTCATGCTGAACAACTTCCTCCTCACATCCAGTCTGAATCTCTCCACCTCCAGCTTTGCTCCATTGCCCCTAGTCCTGTCACTACCTGAGAGCCTAAAAAGTCTCTCCCCAGCTTTTTTGTAGGCCCCCTTCAGGTACTGGAAGGCCACAATAAGCTGTTTAAGGATCTTCATTTTCAGCAAATGGAAGCCCCTTGCTCTTGACATTCTGTCTGGCAAACAATGTCCTTGGAGGCACAGAAATCTCTATCCCTCGCTCCAGAGTCTCTAGCCACATGCCTCTTGCATAACTTAATGAATTGGAAGCTCTCTCTGGTTGCATCAGCTGAAACCTGCCTGAATCTATTTATCTACAGAGTCAGGAAACTGAAAAAAAATAAAAAGGGGAATCTACACTGTGGGAGCTGACAGTGCCTGTCCCATATGCCTAATAAAATATATGGCAGCCTTTAAAAACCTACACATTATTAATAACAGAGTGCCTGACACTGACTGCTTACATTTCATTTTGCCTTGCACTTCCATGCATCAGTGCCTTGCTTCAGTACCTTTCCAGAGAGCAGTCTGGAAGATCTTCTTCATATCTCATCTGTGGGATGAGAACAAAACCACCACTCCAACCTATGGGGTTTTTTTCCCCCTCTTCCCCTGAAGGTGGGGTTTGTTTTGATTATTCACACAAANAAAGCCTGGATGAGGCCATGGTCTAGTTGACTGGCTAGGGCTGGGTGCTAGGTTGGACAGGATGATCTTGGCGGTCTCTTCCAACCTGGTTGATTCTATGATTCTATGATTCTCCCTTTCCTTTGATAGTTACCTGACTAGAAAATTACACCTGAGGTACACACAGTCCCTTAGGAGCTTCTGCAATCACTGATGCTGGCAGCGATCACAGACAGCTGCTGTGGGCATGGTTTGGGCTTTGCAGTAATGAGTGTGCTACAGCTTTTACAAGTAGGGCAAATTTGTTTCAGGGGGAGCAGGGAATGCAATGTGAGAATGAATAATAACAGCCAGTCTGTGAGCATTTTGACCTTGGTTCCCACAGCTGCAGGATGCCTCCCGTGGGGAAGAAGAGATAGTGGACACCTGGTTAATGAGAAAAACAAGTCATGGTGTATGTAAAAGACTGGGCTGTTCTTGCCTAGATTGTGCTAACGTGTAGGTGTGTGTCTGTGCTCTAGACTACATCAATGGAGTCAGAATGAACAATAAAAGTGGGGTTCACATTGAATCCTGTGGAGTCCCTGTGGTATCCCTTGCTAAACAGGTGGTGACCTACGCCGTGTTCCTGAAGGAAGCATCTGTGGCTAAGACAGAGATGTTCTCAGATCTCCAGACAAGCCATGCAGAAGTTGTTCTTTCGGTAAGACACTCATCCACCAGAGTTTTGGTGGTAGGATACTCGTCAATCAGGATATTGTTGGTGAGATACTCCTCCGTCAGAATTTTCGTTGGTGAGATACTTATCCATCAGAAATTTGTTGATGAAATACTCATCCATCAGAATTTGGTTGGTGAGAGACTCATCCATCAGGATTTAGTTGGTGAGACTCCCATCCATCAGAATTTTGTTCGTGAGATTCTCATCCATGAGCATTTTTTTGGCCAAGGTAGGTTCCAATCAGGTGTCCAATCCAAGGCTGGTGAGGCCAATATTAGGACTCAATGGTACATCTGATTAAGATGTTAATAACCTCTTTTGTGGCACAAGAGCAGCCACAAAACAAAACAGTAAGTGTCCTGAAGACACAGCTGTGATTTCCCCCATGTCAGGTTGGAATCTATATGGTGTGAGAGACCCTCATGGCTAACAGGTGAAATAGGCTCACCAGAACCATCCCAGTGCTCATACAGCAGGGCAGCAGAGTGACTGAAGTCTTAAAAGCTACTGCCAGGAGCTTCCCAGAAGATCAAGGGAGGTCCTCCTCCCCTCTACTCTGCCCTGGTGAGACCTCACCTAGACCTTGTGTTCATTTCTGGGCTCCCCAGTTCAGGAGGGACAGGGATCTACTCAAAAGAGTCCAAGGGAGAGCTACGAAGATGATGAGGGGGCTGGAGCATGTACCCTGTGAGGAGAAGCTGAGGGACCTGGGGCTTTTTGGTCTGGTGCAGAAAAGATTTAGAGGAGCTCTAATTCATGTTTATAAATACTTGAGGGCTGGGGGTCAAGAGGGAGGGGACAAACTCTTCTCAGTTGTGCCCTGTGACAGGACAAGAGGCAATGGGTATAAACTACAGCACAGGAAGTTCCACCTCAACGTGAGGAAGAACTTCTTGACTGTGAGGGTCATGGAGCACTGGCACAGGCTGCTCAGAGAGGTTGTGGAGTCTCCTTCTCTGGAGCCTTTCCAGCCCTGTCTGCATCTGTTCCTGTGTGGCCTGTCTAGATTCTCTGGTCCTGCTCTGGCAGGGAAGTTGGACTTAATGATCTATTGAGGTCCCTTTCAACTCCTAACACTCTGTGATCCTGTGAACCATCAAGGCTTATGTGCTATCTGGAAAAGATTAGTGTGAAGGAGTCAGAGAGGTGAAGGATGAGTGACCGAGCCAGTGCCTAAGAGCCAAGATAGCAAATTTGTTTATATATCAGCTTTTTTATGCCAATTAGCAAACCAATTAATGACACAGACTTTATCACTATTCTGCCCTGTTCATTCAGTCTGTATTCACAGAACCACACAATCACAGAATTAACCAGGTTGGAAAAGACCTCAGAGATCATCGAGTCCAACCTCTCACCCAGCACCTTCCAATTAACTAAACCATGGCACTAAGTGCCTCAGCCAGTCTCTTTTAAACACCTCCAAAGATGGGGACTCCACCACCTCCCTGGGCAGCCCATTCCAATGCCAATCACTCTTGCTGTGGAGAACAACTTCCTAACATTCAGCCTCAACCTGCCCTGGCACAGCTTGAGGCTGTGTCCTCTTGTTCTGTCACTGCTTGCCTGGCAGAAGAGACCAACTCCACCTGGCTACAGTCTCCCTTCAGCAATGAGGTCTGCCCTGAGCCTCCTCTTCTCCAGGCTGCACACCTCCAGCTCCCTCAGCCTCTCCTCACAGGGCTGTGCTCCAGCCCTCTCACCAGCCTTGCTGCCCTTCTCTGGACATATTCAAGCACCTCAACATCTTTCTAAATTGAGTGGCCCAGAATGGGTCACAGCACTCAAGGTGTGTGTTTAAAAGTATTCAAAAAGAACATCCAGAAAATTCCTCTCTCTTGTTTATAGTTTAGAATCAAAATAGAGCATTAACTCTTAAACTGCTACACTAGGAGACAGTCATAGAATCATAGAATCAGTCAGGGTTGGAAGGGACCACAAGGATCATCTAGTTCCAACCCCCCTGCCATGGGCAGGGACATCCTACCCTAGAGCAGGCTGCCCACAGCCTCATCCAGCCTGGCCTTAAACACCTCCAGGGATGGAGCCTCAACCACCTCCCTGGGCAACCCATTCCAGCCTCTCACCACTCTCATGCTCAACAATTTCCTCCTCGTGTCCATTCTGAACCCACCCACCTCCAGCTTTGCTCCATTCCCCCTAGTCCTGTCATTACCTGAGAGCCTAAAAAATCCCTCCCCAGCTTTTTTGTAGGCCCCCTTCAGGTACTGGAAGGCCACAATAAGGTCACCTGGGAGCCTCCTCTTCTCCAGACTGAACAGCCCCAACTCTTTCAGTCACAGGGTGACACTGCATCAGGTCAGCTTCAGAGTACACAACACATAACCCTGGGGTGCTTCTAGGCTCAGGCACAATGTGCTCATTGCAGGAGCAATGCTCTCATCTGCAGGCCTGCTTGGGCAGGTCCTGATGTCTCCTGCTGGCGTTGCACCAAGAAGAAAAGCACAGTCACCAGTACACGGTGGTAGCAGCAGTGAAAGATTACAGTGGCAGGCATGATGTCTTGCCTCAGTTCTCTTGCTAATAGGCCAGCAAGAAAAATAAAGCCCCTGTGATTTATATTTGCAGAGTAATCTCCACAGTAATGTAAAATATGATAGTTCAAATGGGGAAGAACAATGACAGCTGTTATCAGTTTTGACAGGCGATGGGTTTGGAGCTCAGTGATGAATTGCTTGCTGTCTGGGGTTTGCTCAGCTCACTTATCTTCAGCATGTCGTTTTATTTGTTGGGTTGGGGTTTATTTTAAAAGAAGGAAGAAAAAGAAAGAAAGAAAAAAAAAAGGTCTTTTTACATCCTTTAGTTTGATGTTGAAGACTTAACAGTTTCTTTTTTGGTCAAGAATTTTGCTTCCTCGTGATCCTCTCTTGGAAAAGCTCTGCACAGATTCCTAAGACAAAGAAAAAAAGTTTTGAGTGTTTATCCTGCTTTGATAATGCAGAATAATGTCCTCTCTTTTGTCCCTCATTTTATTGTAACTGGGCTGCATCAGGAGAAGTGTGGCCAGCAGGTCGAGGGAGGTGATTCTCCCCCTCTACTCCACTCTGCTGAGACCCGACCTGGAGTACTGCATCCAGTTCTGTAGTCTCTATTACAATGGGGATGTGGAGAATTACCACAGGGATGTGGATGTGCTGGAACGTGTGCAGAGAAGGGCAATGAAGCTGGTGAAAGGCCTGGAACACAAACCCTATGAGGAGAGGCTGAGGGAGCTGGGGGTGTGCAGCCTGCAGAAGAGGAGGCTCAGGGCAGACCTCATTGCTGTCTACAGCTACCTGAAGGGAAGTTGTAGCCATGTGGGGTTGGTCTCTTCTGCCAGACAACCAGCAACAGAACAAGGGGACACAGTCTCAATTTGTGCCAGGGGAAGTATAGGCTGGATGTTAGGAGGAAGTTGTTGGCAGAGAGAGTGATTGGCATTGGAATGGGCTGCCCAGGGAGGTGGTGGAGTCACCGTGCCTGGAGGTGTTGAAGCAAAGCCTGGATGAGGCACTTAGTGCCATGGTCTGGTTGACTGGCTAGGGCTGGGTGCTAGGTTGGCCTGGATGAACTTTGAGGTCTCTTCCAACCTGGCTGATTCTATGATTCTATACAACAGATGAGCTCAAAGAAAAAAAGAAATACCTGCTTTTAACAACCAAGATCTTATAGCAGGGCTGAAGGTGGGAAGTTAACCCCCAACCTGACAGCAAATGACGGTAGCAAATGTAACACCTACAAGAAGGGCAGAGAGGAAGATTCAGGACACTATAGACCTGTCAGTCTGACCTCGGTACCAGGGAAGGCCATGGAGCAGGACATCTCAAATGCCATCATACATACCTGTTTGATTCTATGATTCCAACCCCTACCATTCTATAGTTCTATGATCATACATCACAGCAATGTGTTTATTTGGACATCATCTCAGTTTCCTCTTTTGCAAAGCAGAAAGGCAGCGAAAAATGACAGAATCTGCCTTAGAAATAGTCTGAAGCAGAACCTGGACACAGAGTAATCATCAAATTAGCAGATAACTTTGGCAGTAGAGGTCCCAGCCTGTTTCTTACTAACATCACCAGAAATACTCCCACCTAGGTGAATTGGAGATACATCAGATTGTAGGAGCTATACCCAAACAAGGACTTAAACAACATAGCCTGACCCTATGGCCAAAGATAACCGCTGCAGTAATCAGCTTCCTCATTCTGATCCTCCCCAAACTTGACCCCCCTGCATTATTTAAAGGCTCTGTAAGCACCTGCAGATGTGGCACATGGTCAGAACACCACCAGTCTGAGCAATGTATTCCTGTGTAAGCTTTTTCCAGGTGTGTGACCTGGATAACTTTATTCCAGGATGCCAAGAAGATCCTGGAAGTTGTGTGTATCATTAGGTCATGTTGAGGCTTGCTTTCAGAATGCTGCTGGAGTGGGATGTGGTTTCTGTAACAGCTTTAAAGACCAATCCAGCACATGGGGAGGTCAGGGGCAACCTGGGTGGCTATGAGCCAGAGTCTCCCTGCTTACAAGTGAACATCTGGTTCATCTGGTTTTAGCACAAGTTTGCATTCGTTCCTGGGCCAGAAAGGAATGAAACATTTGCAGGGGTGAACATTGTAGAGCAGAGCTATCATTTGGACTTGGTGATCTCAAGGGTCTTTTCCAGCCTGAATGTTTCTGTGATTCTATGACTGGAAAGAAGCAAAGAGGAGGGAGCTGATTCTGCACCTGAAGGTGAAGAATGTTCAGCTGGCACTATCAGGTTGTTGGGCTTTATGCAGTGACTCTGTAAGAGACAACATATTAACAGCCATGGGAACAGAATCTCCCTTTGCTTCCGCTCCTTTAAGACCTTTGGAGCGAGGTTCCTCTGGGAGCACAGCTGTGAAGGCATTAACAGATTGTTCTCTTCTGCAGATGCTGCAGCTCCAGCCTGTTGTGGTGCATTTGGCCCTTGTGATTACCCTGCTGCAGTGGCACTCGAGCTCAGTACTCCTCGTGGAGGCAGCTCTGGAGGTAAGTGAATGCTTCTGGTGGTCACCACACAATCCTGCTCTTCCTCAGCTTGCTCCTGGCCACAGAGTGTGGAAGACACCATGGCATCCCAACAGTCTGGAAGCTGAATGATCAGTATTCACTCCACAGGGACAAAGGAGGAGCCTAGTGAAAAGACTGATGCAGTTTGGAAGGCTCTGGGAGGACAAACAGAATAAAGTCCCACCCAGATTCACCCAACCTCTCCTGAAACAAAAACCAACCAAATAACCCAAAGAAAAAAAAAAAAAAGCAGGGGGGGGAGGGAGGAAAGGAAGGAAAAACCAAACAAGAAAAGGAAACAAACAAAAAAAAGAAACAAACAAAACTAGAAACAAACAAACAAACAAAAAACCCAAATCCCAACCTTTTATGGCAACTTTCTTTGGCAGCCTTTGGAGCGCTCTGCAGCCCTGGTCAAGGGAGCACATCCTACTGCCAGCGAAGAGAAGTCAGCCACTGACCTGGCAGCCAGACTCTTCCTTCTTGATGAGCTAGTGTCTCTGGAGAATGAGGTGACTGAGACCAAGAGAAAAAGAAGTTTCCCAGGCTTTGGCTCCCCAATCGACAGAATTTCTTCCACCACTGTGGAGGCAAAAGGCAATCAGAGGTAAATCTTTAAATGCTCCTACCAGCGATACAGGTGGAAGAAGGATGTTTGGTAGACATCCTGGACATCCATGGGTTAGATTCAGCCACCAGCAGGTTTACTGTGAGGTGATCAGAGTGCCAGAACATTCATAGTCGCATGGTGTGTGATCTTTCAGTTGTGAGGAGTAATACACACAGCAGGTCCTTCAGCCCTCTAGCTAGCAAAGGACATTCACAGAATTGTCAGGGGTGGAAGGGACCTCAAGGATCACCCAGTTTCAACCCCATTGACATGGGCAGGGACACCTCATACTAGGTCAGGCTGTCTGGAGCCTCATCCAGCCTGGCCTTAAACACTTCCAGGGATGGGGCTTCCACCACCTTCTTGGGCAACCTGTTTCAGTGTCTCACCACCCTCATGCTGAAGAAATTCTTCCTAACATCCAATCTAAACCTCCCCTCCTCTAACTTGGATCAATTTCCCCCAGTCCTATCACTCACTACCTGACACCCTAAAAAGCCCCTCAGCAGCTTTCTTTTAGCCACCTTCAGATTGGAAGGGCACCATAAAGTCTCCTCACAGCCTCCTTTTCTCCCGACTGAGCGTGGCCAACTCTCTCAGTCTGTCCTCACAGCAGAGTAGCTCCAGCCCTCTGATCAGCCTCACAGCCCTTCTCTGGACACCTTCCAGCACCTCCAGATCTTTCTTGCAATAGAGGCTCCAGAGCTGGACACAGTGCTTCAGGTTAGGTGCATTGTTTAAGCATTCCTCTTTCCACTGATGTGAGCTGGCAGTCAGTTTTAAATTGTCTTTTTGATTGTGATATTATTTTAAATCAAAAATATGCCTGAGGTTCAAAAGCAGAGGGGCAGGGGTGGGTTTTCCTGAGGCTGGGGTGAAAAGAAGGGATGGTGGTGTGCAAGTCTTGAGCAGCAAGCTGAAGAACACGTTGTGAAAATGGGCAGACAGGTATTAGAAAGAATCACACAATCAGTCAGAGTTGGAAGGGAGCACAAGGACCATTTAGTTCCAACCCTCCTGCCAAGGGCAGGGACACCTTACCCTAGATCAGGCTGCCCACAGCCTCATCCAGCCTGGCCTTAAACACCTCCAGGGATGGGGCCTCAACCACCTCTCTGGGCAACCCATTCCAGGCTCTCACCACTCTCATGCTGAACAACTTCCTCCTCATGTCCAGTCTGAATCTCCCTACCTCCAGCTTTGCTCCATTCAGGACCTTTATGATTTAGGATAAGGTAGAGTTTAATCCATACAGAAGGCAAATGGCATCCTGGACTGCATCAAAAGCAGCATGGCCAGCAAGTTGAGAGAGGTGATTCTGCCACTTTGCTCTGCTCCAGTACTGTGTCCAACTCTTGCAACCCTCATTTCAGGAAGGATATGGACCTGATGGAGCAGGTCTAGAGGAGGGGCACAAAAATGATCAGTAGGCTGAGGGAGCTAGGGCTGTGCAGCCTGGAGAAGAGAAGGCTCCAGGGAGACCTAAGAGCACTCTGCCAGTACCCAAGGGGGCTAAAAGAAGGATGGAGAGAGACTGTTTGCAAAAGCTTGTGGTGATAAGATAAGGGGCAATGGCTTCAAACTGGAGAGTAGATTCAGATTGGATGCTAGGAACAACTTCTGCACCACAAGGATAGTGGAACACTGCAACAGGTTGCCCAGGGAAGTAGTGGAGACCCCATCCCTGGAGATATTCAAGGTGAGGCTTGATAGGACTCTGGGCAACCTGATCTAGTGGAGGATGTCCCTGCTGACTGCAGAGGGCTTGGACTGGAGGTCTCTTCCAACTCAGCCCATTCTATGCTAGAGCAGCACACCCCCCCCCCGGCAGTACGTGTTTGAGGACAGCTGTGGTTCTAACAGGGCTGCGCTTGGGCTGGCAGGGAGGAACAAGAGAGTTTGGAGCAAAGCTCAAGGGGGTGGTTGCTACATCTGAAAGAGCTTAACTGTCTTGTTCTCTTCTTCTGGTAAATGTCTTCTTTCTGGATGGAATCCCCAATGCCACAAAGTATTTAATAACATGCTTAAAGCTTAATCTGGAAGTGGAAAGTATTCACAGGAGCCAGTCAGCACTACAAGGATTTTTTTAATTCTGTTTTGTTTTCCAAACTAGGTTTTGCAATATTTGCTTCTTGTTTTCCATCTATCCACCCAATCTGCTACTAGGACTTCTTAGCTGCAACCAAATGTGATAAAATTCAAAACTCTTAAAGCCTTGAGTAGAGATGTTCTGTTCTCTGTGTGTCTTCAAGAAGTCAAAATCACCTCGTTCTTTGCTTGCTTTTTAGCTTTCTTTTCCCTTCCCGGGGAAGAAATGCCAGATCTGTTTTGAGCCTGCAGTGCCTTTGCTGTGAAAGTACATGGAATTCCCTGCTTCTTTCGTGCCTTTTGGGTGGAATTCTTGTTTCATTCTATGGGCAGTATAAGGGGTACAGGGTGGGTGGAGAGAAGGAAAGACAAGAAAGGGGAAGGAGAGGATGGGAGCAGAGAGGAGGGGAGAGGAGAGGAGAGGAGAGGAGAGGAGAGGAGAGGAGAGGAGAGGAGAGGAGAGGAAGAGAACAAGAGGAAGGGAAGGGAAAGAGAACAAGTGGAGATGAAGAGAACAAGAGGAAGGGAAGGGAAAGAGAACAAGAGGAAAGGAAAGGAAAAGAAAGGAAAGGAAAACGGGAAGGGAAGGGAAGGGAAGGGGAGGGAAGGGAAGGGAAGGCAAGGCAAGGCAAGGGAAGGCAAGGCAAGGAAAGGAAAGGAAAGGAAAGGAGACAAAAAGGAAGAGAAGAGAAAGAGAACAAGAGAAAGGGGAGAGAAAGAACAAGAGGAAGGGAAGGGAAAGAGAACAAGAGAAAGGGAAAGAAAAGAGGAAGAGAAGAGAAAGAGGACAAGAGGAGATGAAGAGAACAAGAGAAAGGGGAGATGAAGAGAACAAGAGAAAGGGGAGAGAAAGAGAACAAGAGGAAGGGAAGAGAAAGGAAAGAAATGCAAAAGGGAAACTGTTGAAAATGGTTCACATTTTCTAACATCTTTTCTCTGAATAATGAGCTCATGCAAATGAGTGACACACGGCACAAAATTTCTCCTTTCCCAGCATCAGCAGCACAGTTCGCAGTTTCACATTGATATTATCACTTCGAGGGAGCTGATTAGCTTCTCCCTTTGCGAATGACTCATTTAGGACCATCTCAACTGCCTTGATCTCTGCATTGGCAGTCGGATAGCACCCTCAGCGTGGGCCACAGATCAGCTGAGTGCTGCAAAACAGCAGGAAGGTTATAACTTTAGGTGGAAGCAGGTAGAGGCTGCTGCACTTAGAGGACTGAAAATCCAGCTGCTGTTGTGCTCCCATTCCTGTACCAGCTGAGGCTGCTGCCTTTAGAGACAAGGTAAATGACTCAAACAGATCCAGCCCTTTGTGTGTAGTGCCTGGTAACACAAAAATAAACTCTCGGAAAAGAGCAGATCGATTCTAAGTTCACTTAGCACATTATTGTGGCACTCAATGCTTACAGACAGGAGGATCCAGATCCTACACTCATTTAGAAAGCTTTGAAAGCATGGAAAGAGCACGTAAGAAGGCAGAAGTTTTCACAAGAGACAGAAAAATCCATAGGCGGAGAGAAAGAGAATCCGGGAAACATAGTGGGGAAAAAATCGAGATCGGCATATCCTGGTTTGGAAAAGGGAACTGGACCGAGCGGCTGGAGAGGGAGCTGTGGCTGTCCTGTTGTTCCTAGGGATGGCCACAAGAGGGAGACCTTCGCTGCTCTGTCTGTCTGCGCTGCCTGCCTGCCCTGCCCTGGTCTGCCCTGGTCTGCTCGCCTGCCTTGCCGGCCTGCACTGCCTTGCCTGGCTGCCTTCCTGCCTGCACTGCCTCCCCTGCCTGCACCGCCTTGCCTGGTTGTCTTGCCGACCTGCACTACCTTCTGCCTGCGCTGCCTCCCCTGCCTATGCTGCCTGTACTGCCTTGCCGATCTGCACTGCCTGCGCTGCCTTGCCTGTCTGCTTTTCCTGCCTGCACTGCTTTCCTGCCTCCTCTGCCTGCCTGACCTGCGGCCATAACTTTACAGTTTCCCTTCTCTGTTTAACTGCAGAGCACGAGCATGGAGCACCTCACGATGCAGAAGACAGCACATCACATCCCCACTCCCTACTCAGCCCTTCCAATCTGGGAAATGAATTCTTTTCGTCAAGTCACTCTCAGAGTGACTCCAGCAGCCCAAATCATCTCAGGCTGCTGGAATATCCTTGATTTTGTGATTCTCCCTACCTGCTCCTAACCAGTTTGTGCCTATATCTGGGGCGAAAGATCCCCTGAGGATCAGCCCTGGGTTTGCATTCCCTATGGCTTGGTGCAACAAATCTGGATCCCCAGGTGTGAGTGCTGTAAAAACAGCTTCAGTTCATTTCTGTAGCAGCTCCAGCATGACAGATGTGTTGCTCCCTCGTATGTAGTACACTGTCAATTCCCATGGCTTGACCTCATCTGAAAAGCAGCTAGAAAAGAGGCAGTGTGAAATGGGCTGCTGATGCTGGAATGATGGCTCTGGGCTTCAGCCCATGCCCAGGAGGTGTGGGGAGAGAGGACAGATGAGACCATGGACTAGACGGTAGTCCTGGGTGGGGACTGGGGGTGTGCAGAGCCCCTCACAGCCACAGTCTGAGTGAGCATGGCAGTGCTAGCACAGAGTTAGACCTGAGCACACCACAGCATCCTCTCCTGCTGCTTGCTTTGTATTTGCCAGCTTGAGAACAAAATGTCTTTGTATTGATGTTCTTTGACAAGGACAGAGAAAAGAGTTCACTTCCCAGAGCTTCTCTTGGACCTGCATTTCACCAATTCCAAGGAGAAAAGTTGAAGCTGTAGAAAATCTCAGCATTTCCATAACTAATTAAAATAAAATCTCTGCTAATGAACAACAACAACAACAGCAACAACAACAACAAGAAGGAGGGCTTCCAAATGCCAAATTAAGATGTGGACAGTTCCTTTTTCTCTTAAAAGTACTCTAATACAATATTCCTGCATAGAAGCTCTTTCACACTTCCCTCATTCATCACATCACCAGGCAATGTATCATATATGAGGCAAAACTAAAACCCAAATGTCCCATTTTCAATCTCATCAATGGGTTGCCACTCTACAGTTTTGAGAAGCCAGGAGATCCCACAGGAAAATTTTTGCTAGAGCTCCTCTGACTTGTCCCCTCCTTGCTTACCTTAGCCCCGGGTGGCCCTGATGATTTTAAAGATCCAGGCTAAAGGATCACCTGAAGTCCAGGATGATGGACTACAGATGAAACACTTGCCCTATACACATGCAGCCTGTCTCCTTTCTTTAACCAGAAGCAGTTAATCTCTGAGGTCATCTGTTTGCTGCCAGATGAAAGCAGGGATAGTGGATCAACATCATCCAGCCCCTAAAACAGATGCAGCAAGTGAAGCATCTTACACACTGACATCTTTCTCTGCTCCTGCACAACTCTTCTGTCTGAGCAGTAAGTTGTTAGTGAAGGGAAGGATGGAAGAATCAAAGATGCAGTAACATTGTGATTATTCCTGTGATGGCTTCCCCCAATTCTTTCCTTCCTTTGATGTTGTTCTTCTTAATCTCCTATGCAGAAAAGTGGTGGAGCTGCCTAAGAGGAGGTTTGGAGTCCCTCTTGACCGCATTGGAGTGAGCCGTCTTGGCAACACCAAGGGTTAGCACTTCCTACAAGTAAGCCAAAATACTCCAGGTGTAGGCAGGTTCAGAGGACCCCTCCTGCTTTCAGTTGCATGGAAGTCATGCCAGGACGCTTGAAAAAAGTACCTTGGGGAATGATGGCTTCTAATAATGTAGAATCACAGAATCATGGAATCATAGAATGGTCTGGATTGGAAGCAACCTCTGACGGGCATCCAGTCCAAACCCCTCTGCAGCCAGCAGGGTCATCCTTAACTACATCAGGTTGCCCACAGCCTTGTCCAGCCTCACCTTGAATATCTCCAGGGATAGGGCCTCAACCACCTTGCTGAGCAACCTGTTGCAGTGTTCCAGCACCCTCATGGTGCAGAACTTGTTCCTAACATCCAGTATAAATCTGCTCTGCTCTAGTTTGAAGCCATTGGCCTCGTTCTATCCCTCCAGGACTTTACAATCTCTCTGCAGCCTTCTTGTAATCCACTTTGAGCCTTGAGCTCTGTGGTAAAGGGTTGGACTTGATGATCTGTGAGGTCTCTTCCCACCTTGGTGATACTGTGATACTGTGATACTGTGATACACTTCAGGCACTGGTAGGCTACTATGAGGTCTCCCTGGAGCCTTCTCTTCTCCAGGCTGCACGCTCCCAGCTCCCTCAGCCTGTCCTCATAGCAGAGCGACTCTAACCCCCCAATCATTTTCATGGCCTCCTCTGGACCTGCTCCATCAGGTCCATGTCCTTCCTGAATGGAGCATTCCAAGAGCTGGACACAGCACTCCAGGTGAGGTCTCACCAGAGCAGGATAAAGAGGCAGGGTCCTCTCTCTCCATCTCTGGCCACACTGCTTTGGATACAGCCCAGGCTGCCACTGGCCTTCTGTGCTGCAAGCTCACACTGCCTGCTTATGTCCAGCTTCTCCTCCATTAGCACCCCCAAGCCCTTTTCCACAGGGCTGCTTTCTGTCACACCCGTTTAGCTTGAGTGCTCTAAATCACAGCTTTGTTCTCCTTACAAGAAAACAAGCAAGTTGGATAAGAGGATCCTTGAGAACCTTTCCAACCTGGCATTCTATGAATCCATGAAGTATTCCTACCATTTCCATCTCCTGTGGAGCACCTGACAGTGTATTTATCCAAGCCTTGCATTTCTGACACAGGACAGCACAATCTTTGCTGCTTTTCTGCCTACAGGTGCTTCTGTTCTGAATGATTGATGCTGTGTTGGAAACATTACAGGAGCACAGAAGATGCATCACAAGGTGGTTTTGCCTTTGCCTAACGATACAGCACTCAAGGAATTGACCTCCTGCAACAATCCATTTCACAAGGAACATTACCAACGTTGCATTTACAAACAACACCCAGCTCAGTTCACCAAGTCGGGATGCTCTGCACAGTGTGACTGCTGGGAGGGAACAGAAGTGTGTGTGGAGTCTCATTGCATGGCATTTAGTTCTTCAGTTTGCAGAAGTCCATTATCCTAGCAAGGACTGTTAGACTTGGTTTTTTTTTTTCTTTCTTAATGGAAAATAAAGCTCCCAGAGATGCCAACAGCAACCCAGGAAGAGCAGGCAGTTTGCTTGGCACTTTTTTCTTTCAAGGTGGTGTTTGTTTGGTAGGGGAAGAAAGGATTTAACAATTATGGGGCAAAGCTGGAACAGATTTGAAGCACAGAAGCACAGAATTATTGAGGCTGGAACAGACCTCTGAGACCATCCAGACCAGCCTATGCCCTAACACCACCGCATTGACCAGACCATGTCACTAAGTGCCACATCCAAGCTTTCCTGAAACACCTCCAGGGATGGTGACTCCACCACCTCCCTGGGCAGCCCATTCCAGTGTCTAATTACCCTTTACTTAAGCAAGTACTTCCTAACATCCAATCTAAACCTGAGGGAGTGCTTCCTAACACTCAATCTAAACCTGAGGGAGTGCTTCCTAACACTCAACCTAAACCTGAGGAAGTTCTTCCTAACATCTAATCTAAACCTGAGGAAGTGCTTCCTAATATCCAATCTAAACCTGAGGAAGTGCTTCCTAACACCCAACCTAACCCTCCCCTGGCACAGCTTCAGCCCATGCCCTCTCATCTTGGCACAAGTTGCCTGGGAGCAGAGCCTGACTCCCACCTTACTACAACTTCCCTTCAGATAGTTGTAGAGTGTGATAAGGTCCCCCTGGGTCTTCTCTTCTCCAAGCTAACTGATCCTGGCTCCTCAGCCTCTCCTCATCAGACTTTCAGCCCCCTCCCCAGCCTCATCACTCTCCCCTGGCCCCACTCCAGCCCCTCAATATCTCTCTTGCAGAGAAGGGTCCAGAGCTGCACACAGTGCTCATGTTGAAGCCTCACCAATGCCAGTACAGAGCAGAATGATAGCCCTGGTGCTGCTGGCCACACTATTCCTGATTCAGGCCAAGATGCCACTGGCCTTCCATGCTATCTGGGCACACTGCTGGCTCATGCCAGTTGTCACATAGCACTGCCAGGTCCCTCTCTACCAGGCTGCTCTCCAGGCACTCATCCCCCAGTCTGTAGTGCTGCATGGGATCATTACAACCAACCCTGCACTTGGCCTTGTTGAACCTCATTCCATTGACCTCAGCCCATCAGCCCTGCCTGGCCAGGGCTCTCTGAAGTGTCTCCCTACCTTCCAGCAGATCCACGTTGCCCCAGCTTGGTGTCATCCACCAATTTACTNTGGTTGCCTGGGAGAAGAGACCAACCCCCACCTGGCTACAACCTCCCTTCAGGTAGTTGTAGACAGCAATGAGGTCTGCCCTCAGCCTCCTCTTCTCCAGGCTAAACACCCCCAGCTCCCTCAGCCTCTCCTCATAGGGTTTGTGTTCCAGGCCCCTCACCAGCTTTGTTGCCCTTCTCTGGACATGTTCCAGCACCTCAACATCTCTCTTGAGTTGAGGAGCCCAGAACTGGACACAGTACTCAAGGTGTGGCCTGACCAGTGCTGAGTACAGGGGCAGAATAACCTCCCTCGTCTTACTGGCCACACTGTTCCTGATACAGGCCAGGATGCCATTGGCCCTCTTGGCCACAAGACTCAATCCCTCATCCAAGCCATCACTAAAGATGTTGAGTAGAGTTGTTTAGGGCTCTTTGAATACTGACTCTACTGACACTGTGAGTACTGACTCTACTGACACTATAGAAGCATAGAATCAGTCAAGGTTGGACGGGACCACAAGGATCACCTAGTCCCAACCTCCCTGCCACAGGCAGGGACATCTCACACTAGAGCAGGCTGTCCAGAGCTTCATCCAGCCTGGCCCTAAACACCTCCAGGGATGAGGCTTCCACCACCTCGCTGGGCAACCCGTTCCAGGGTCTCACTATGAAGACTGACTCTACTGACACTGAGTACTGACTTTGCTAGGAGCTAATGTGAGCCAGAACTGTGAGAATTCCTTAGTACTTGTCCTGATGTTTTTCAGTAGTCTCTCCCTCACCTCCACACCATATTTAGACATGTTTATATTGTATGGCATGCCCTGCACTGTGGAGAGATTCCTAGCTTCTTCCT
The DNA here is from genome assembly GCA_013400475.1 of Tricholaema leucomelas. Taxonomy (NCBI): domain Eukaryota; kingdom Metazoa; phylum Chordata; class Aves; order Piciformes; family Lybiidae; genus Tricholaema lacrymosa; species Tricholaema leucomelas. The sequence goes on along the minus strand of WAAF01001962.1, from coordinate 244,567 downwards.
CTAACACTATTCCCTCCTCCCTATGAATAACATAGGATAGAGGCCAAGTATGAAGTCACCAACTTCCTCAGCCATCTGCATCCTATGCCTTATTTTAGCCTCTTGATGTGTGCACAGGGCATAATCAGACATCCAACTCTAAAAGTTCAAGTGTTTTTCACTCTGATTAAACGTAAACATGTCTACTCCACTTCATTTTAGAGTAAAACAGGTTATCTTAAAGCCTCTTCCATGCTTTTCTGTCCCCTACAGATTATAAAATACATCTGAAGAGAGCTGTTTGCTGGCATCCCAATGTTCAGATTCCCAGATGATGCGTTCTAAACCTCACATACTCCTTCCTGGACTTTGGTCTGTGTCAGTTCAATTCCTTGGATTGCTATTCTTGGGTATAAATCATTCTTAACATTGCAAAAGAAGGTCCATTGAGAGAGGTATTATGTAGGGCTGAGACAAAAAAGCTGTTCTTGCCAAACACCCTCCATTAGGCAGAGAGAAAGGCTGGAGATAGGAGCTGAGTGTTGCTTTCCCCATCTAGTATGAGGCACAAAGCAGCTGACCAGCAACTGGCAAAATGGGGGCAAATACAGTCAGTTTCTCAATCAGCTGCAGAAAAGAGGCTGAGAAGTCAATGAGTCTTTGAAGTTAAAGGTGTAGTGAGGATGGAGACCTTAGTGCAGTTGGTGGGAGCCGAGGCTTGCACTCAGAATGGCAAGTGGAATCTAACTCATGGCTGTGAGGGGGCAATGCTCAGCCACAGCAGAGGCCTTTCCCTTTTCCTTCTTGCTTACAGCCCTGCTCTGAGACCAGGACTGGCCCAGCCACAGAAAACTTGCATGAAACTTTGCTTTTCTTACCATCTCTAGTACAGGCTAATGCTGCTGAGAGCAGCTGCACCGATTAATGAATCCCATCAAGAGGTGCCCTTCTCTTTCCCACCAAGCAGAACACTTCCTAGCTGATTTAGGTGATCTTTCCTCTTTGGGTGGGTGAGTTGTCAGTACCTGTGTGTGCAGTGAAACACCAGAGCTGCTTTCCATAACAAGCTTTAGAAAGCCACAGAAAGAAAGAAGAGCTCTAAATCCATATGTGGTCATCTTGGGTTTTCTCTCCCTTCTTTTTCACTCTGCTGCCACTGCCCGTTTTCTGTCCTTAAGCTTGCAGGTGAGAGCTCTCAGAGCTGGGCTGAGTGGGTGCACGTAGGCAGGCTGACTCAAGACAAGGTTTTCTCTCTGTGCAATGCAGTCTCAAACACAGCCAGACCCCATCCTCTGCAGTGCATTAGCAGCACCTATCTTGACCCTGCCCTTGCACTGAACTCACCCAGACGGTCTGCAGATAAGCTGCTTGCAAGGCAGCTGCATGTATGGGGCATGGGCAGATTATGGAAGCCATGACCTGACCACCCATACAGCTGCCTGTCAATAGCAGTATGCACAGAGTCATATTTTGGGAGGCTCAGATCAGAGGAATCCAATAACTAGATGGTGGTTTTGCACAGACACTGCTGGGCTGTTGTCTCCTAACAGGTGGCAGGTACCAGCCTGAGCTTCCAAACAAAGAGGGGTTCTAAAGCCTGTGAGCTGTGGGTAGCAAACCTTCCCATCTGAAGGGTGATGTGAAAGCAGTGTCTGGAATGGTGCTGCTTGGAACTGGGAGCTGGAAGTTTCAATCCCAGTCTTGGCTGCCACCTCGCTGTGTGGATTACTTAGGAGAAAGCAGCAGCCTGCCTGTGCCTCTGCCCTGGCCACCACAGAGCACACTGAGCTCTCCTGTGGCTCAAAAAGCACTGTTTGAAATCCATACACTGGCAAGTGCTGGTTAAAATGTGATCCAAAGGCTGAACACCACCAATTGGTTTTTTGTGGATGGTCTTGGAGAGCTTCAGTCAGTGTGCACAGCATGGAGGTCAGCAAAGGTGAAATGAGGACATAGAGCAGCATGCACTGCAGGTTAGATGTGCCCTGGGATGCCTGTTGGCAATTCCATTCAGGTGCTCATGAGGATTTTCTGCTAATAAATCAACATGGCCTACTAGAATGTCTAAGGGAAATCCTTGTCATTATTGCCTGTGGGTCATTAACTGTAGCAATGGTGAAAGCCCCAGTGTGGGTAAGCCACAAGTAGCCACGATGTGGAGGTGGCATCTGAGGAGGAGTTTCTGTTCTGTGTGTTTTAGAGAAGGGATAGGAGCCCTACATGTTGAGGTGAGCCTAGCAAGAGCATCATCACCTTTGATTCAAGTTAGTGAAAGAACTGCTTTCAACACTGCTTCATCATTGCAGCAGGAGCAGCTAACACAGCAGCAGAGAGCACCTCTGAGGCAATAGTGGAGTAGTCTGGGTGCCAGGAGCACTTAAGTCACACAGAGTCAGAGAATGGGAGGGGTTGGAAGTCACCTCAAAAGATCATCCAGTCCAACCCCCCTGCCAGAGCAGGATCACTTAGGGCAGGTCACACAGGAACATATCCAGGCAAGTTTTGAATGTCTCCAGATAAGGAGACTCCAAAACCTCTCTGGGCAGCCTGTTCCAGTGTCTTGTCATCCTCACACTGAAAAAGCTTTTTTCTTGTGTTCACATAGAACCTTCTCTGCTCCAGCTTGCACCATTACCCCTTGGCCTATCATTAGACATCACCAAGCAGAGCCTGGCTCTGTCCTGACACTGCCCTGCACATCTTTATCGACATGAATAAGGTCACCCCTCAGGCTCCTCTGCTCCAAGCTCCAGCTCCCTTGGCCTGTTCTCAGCAGGGAGATGTTCCACTGCCTGCAGCATCTTTGTGGCTTTGCACTGGACTCTTAACTGTGCTGAGAGGATGTAGCACACATGTGGATTCAAAGTCAGTGCTCAGCAGCCTGGTGCACTGGCCTCCAGGGAATTACTGTGTCCAGAAGCAAACTGTTAGAGAGTCACAGGCTCTTACTTCTTTTCCTGGCTTGTGGATGAGTTGTCACACCGGGTCAGAAAGTCATAGCTGCAGCTAGCAGGTAACAGATGGAGCCTGCTGCTCTGGCCTTTCATTGCACTGTGATTTCCTGCAAGCTGAGACCAGCTGAGCTGAACACCAGCTTGGGGCACTCAGTGCAGCTCTTGTAATACTCTTCCCTTTCAGCTGGAGCTCCAAGTTCTTAAGGAAAGGGTCTTCTCTTAGTAATAGACTATCTTTTTTTTCCCTAGGTTTGGTGTTATCAGGAGGTTGTGTGTGCAAATATGCTCCCTAGGCCTGCAGTGACAGGACAAGGGGCAATGGCTTCAAACTAGAGGATGTTTAAAATGGCTATTAGGAACAAGCTATGCACTATGAGGGTGGTAGAACAGGTTGCCCAGGGAGGTAGCTGAGCCCCATCCCTGGAGATATTCAAGCTGAGGCTCAACAGGGCTGTGGGCAGTCTGGTCAAGTTAAGATTCTTCCCATTGACTGCAGGGGGGTTGGATTGAATGACCTTTGGAGATCATTTCCAACCCAAACCATTCTATGACTCTGTGATACAAGCAACAGACAATGGAAAATGCATCCTGAGTCACTACCAAAGCAATACCAAGGAGTTAAGTTAACAACAAGCTGCATGTTGCATGTGTGATGCAGGGGCATCCAACTAAATCCATGTGCACAGAGCCTTGTCTAGCCTCACCTCAAATATTTCCAGGTCCCAACTACCTCTCTGAGCATCCTGTTTCCTATGAAGACAGCAGCTTGCACACCTCAAGGGAGGTGATTCTCCCCCTCTACTCCACTCTGCTGAGACCCCATCTGGAGTACTGCATCCAGTTCTGGAGCCCCCATTACAGGAAGGATGTGGAGATGCTGGAGCATGTCCAGAGAAGGGCCATGAGGATGCTCAGAGGGCTGCAGCAGCTCTGCTATGAGGACAGACTGAAAGAGTTGGGGCTGTGCAGTCTGGAGGAGAGAAGGCTCCGAGATGACCTTATTGTTGCCTTTCAGTATCTGAAGGGGGCCTACAAAAAGGCTGGGGAGGGATCTTTTAGGCTATCAGGGAGTGACAGGACTGGGGGAATGGAGCAAAGCTGGAGGTGGGGAGATTCAGACTGGCCGTGAGGAGGAAGTTGTTGAGCATGAGAGTGGTGAGAGGCTGGAATGGGTTGCCCAGGGAGGTGGTTGAGGCTTCATCTCTGGAGGTGTTTAAGGCCAGGCTGGCTGAGGCTGTGGGCAGCCTGCTCTAGGGTAGGGTGTCCCTGCCCATGGCAGGGGGTTGGAACTAGATGATCCTTGTGGTCCCCTCCGACTCTGTCTGATTCTATGATTCTTGCACATATCCATGAGGAACACCAAACTCTCCTTCCCGGTTCTGGTTGAAAGGAAGAGCTACATTGTCAAGCCCATTAAAACAGGAGACTGATGCTCAACCTGTTGTGTTTAGTGAGAGGCTTTTTTCTACTGCAAACATCATAGGAACCACTAAGGAAACAAGTGCTGCCATGAGAGCCTCTGCAGAGGTTAAGAAAGGAACCAGCATCTGCTTCTGTGCGACAGAAAATCTTTATTGGAATGATATCCAAAGGATCCAGACTCCTGTGCCTGTCCTCTCCCAGACCTACTGCGTACACTGACAGGATGTGATGAGGAGCAGCTCCGGCTCAGCAAGCTGGGGCAGGCAGCTTTGAACCCTTCATGTTACACCCAGTCTGCCTTCCTGTCCCAACAGCAGGTATTAGGTGATCACAGACCTGCTCGTAGGAGGTGACTGGAAACCCAGACGCCACTGTGAGTAACGTCTGCGGATGTCAGCAGAGCTCCAAGTGCAGGGGAGCTGAGTGAGTGCTTTGTGCCTTAGAGGACCTGGTGAGAAGGGGAGGAGTGTACAGTGGCAGCAGACTGAATGGCACACACAGGACAGCAAGGGAAGTTGGGCAGCATCTTCCAAGTAGAAGATCACAGTAGGGTAAATCTTAGAGGAAGAAAGAGTGGAGGGTAGTAGAGGGCTACAGGCCCCCGTCAGAGTCCTCATTAGACTTGGCTGTGATGCGGTCACAGAGGATGGCATCCAAGTTAGCAGTGTGATGAGAAAACAGAACAAACTCTGAACACATTTATACTCAGCAAGGCAGTTTGGGGAAGGGCTCATCTTCAGCCTCCAGCCCTGGCAAGCCTTCAGATGCAGTATTTCCAAAAGCAGGCTGGGAAGGGATACAAGAGAAGGATGTTAGCCTCCAAGGGACTTTTTCCATCTCCTCACTCCAGACCTGGAGTGGGATTCAAAAGCCTCGGATCTTGAGAGAGCTGAAGTGTGCAGGCAGCACTGTGGTATCTGGGCACATCTCAGCAACCAACTTTGACTTCATAATAACACTTCCAGGAAGTGTTTCTGTTATCTGCTATAGCATAAATACGGAGTCTAAAGGTTGTTTCCAGGTTGCTCATTTCATAAGGGTTTGCTTTTCTTTTTGCTCTATTCCAGCAATATCAGGAATCAGCTTTTTCTATCCTGTCTACTGACCTGAAATTGCTGCCTCAGAGATTTGTGCAGGGTTTGTGACCTGTGACTAACTGGAAGAGCAGGGTTCTGACTTGGAGAGACCAGATCTGGTCCTTAAAACACTTCTAAAAGCTGTGGCTAATTTTTTCTCCAAGCTATCATGATCTCTGTGGGATTTTCTAAGAGGAGCAGGTTAGGGAAGGCTGCACCTTTTGGTGCCCTACCACCAGCATGCCCTGTTCTTTGACTCCTGTGTGAGTCTCCTGTTGTCAAGTATGAGAAATTATTTCAACCTGTATTTTGAAGGCTTGATCTTGGGAGAAAGTTTCTACTGAATCAGCAGTGCTCATGCTGAGGTGTGAGCTCCACTCAGACCTTAGATGAAGGCAAAGATTCTCTGCTTTAATTTCTGCCAGAATCTGATTTAAACCTGGCAGGGGAAAGTACTTTTATCTACATTTGAACCTGCCAGACTGGTAGGGGCATGAATTAGATTAGTCAAATTAATGACAGCCTCCAGGGTTGCTTATAATTTGCAGATTGTCTAAGGTCCACCTAAGAACTTAAAGCAAGCCTTGAACAAAAGGGTTTTCTCATGGCTACCTGGCAGGCTGTCAGCTTGCACATGCACAGAGCACATGGGCTCAGGGCAGAACTCGCTCTTCTAAGCCACATCTGGCATCAGTGACTTCTGGTTGACAGCTGCCAGTGCTTTGTGGAGGAATTCACTGGAAGCCAGCATGAACTGGCTTGTCTACGTGCTCGTCAGGACAGCCTTGCAGAAGCACTTGGTGCAATGTGCTCCTCAGTCACTGGATACAGACTGGACAAATCTTAGAGACCAACTGGGAGACCTACCAGATCTTTGTTGGTTGATTTCCACAACCTTTATAGCTGCTTTTCAGCAGCACAAACAAGTGCTCCTTTTTTCTCTGTAGGGAGGCACTGTCCTTGGCAGAGGAGAATGTGTGCAGCCCACATGCTTCATTATGCCTTCAGCACCAGCTTTGTGCCCAAAGCAAAGCCACGGGTGCACTGTGGGGACATGCTCACAGGGCACTCACACCCCTTCAAGACAAGCACTCATTGCTCATATAACCTCATGCTTCTCTGTGAACAGAAGAGGCAACACTGACTGCCTCCAGTGAGGTTCTGGGCATGCAGACCTCACCAGCAGACAGGGTTGAGTTCTCAGGGCCTCTGAGCAGAGGCTAAACCAGCCAGTCATTAACAAGACAGGGCCAGAACTACTGAAAAAGCTGCCAAGGTGGTTTTTAAGCACACTTGAAGCAAGTTTGCTGTCACTGTCTTTGTTGGAGACAAGAAGCCCTGGAGCTGAAAGCTGCAGGATGGTGCAGGGCTCTAATCCAAAGCTTACCTCGTTTTCTGGGCTGGGACCCTGAGAGGCTTTCCAAGGCATAAGCTACCTCTGACCCTTCCTCAGTTGAGAGCTGATCCTTCAACTTCTCCAGCTGTTTGAAAGGAAACACAGCAGTGAACAAATGTCCTGTCATGAGGAGCTCCACAGCATGCTGGCAAGTGCAAGGCATCTCAGAGGCAGGTGGTACAGGCAGCTTGGCTGTCAGCTTCACTGGGGAGGACAGAGTCTTTCCTGGAGCAGGACTGTTCCAGGCCTTTGGACCTCTCACATCTCCTCATGCCCTCCTCCATTAAGCTGCTTGCTTGGTGGCAGCAATATTCTTCCTTCCCACCCCAGGGTGCAAACCCCTGTGGAGAGGAGGATGCGTAGAAGGATATTGCACCAAGAGTCAATTCAGTGCTGGTGCTGGAGGTCTCCAGGCATCCACACACTACAGCAAAGAGACCTTCTCCATTGCTCTGTGTTGTTCCTCCCCTCCCTTTCCCCCTGTTCTCACTAACATCCCCTCACTATAACATGGGCAGTTCACAGTATTTCTTCTCCATCTGTAGGAGCTCTTTTTTAGTAGACTGGGAATATTTACACTGATCACTTAGACTTCCACTCTGGCAAGGTCGCTCCTGGGAAGCCAGAGCTTAATATCCCTCAGCACTGGAGCAAGGGGCTAGTGTAGGAGTTGGCAGCTTCCTGCCTGGCATGCCACACTGAGTTTACAGTCTGCAGTACCAAGTGGAACCTTCTAGGATCCACATGAACTTAGCCTGGGAAAGAGGAAAAAAAGGGCTTGTGGGGTTTGAGGCACAGTGGGAGCTGTGACAAGTTTGATACACAACTCTGCCTGTTTGTGGGCATTGGACATAGGATGAGGCTTTCCCTTGCTGTCTCTGTGTGTGTGCACTCTGCACAGTGCAGCAGGGCTCTGGCCATGGCTGGGACTTCCCTTACTGGAAAAGATGTCAGACGAAAGTCATTCTGGATTGGGTGTACAGTGGCTATCTTTCTCTCTTCTATCTGTTATATAATGCAGCCAGCTGATACGGCACCTAGGAAGGCAGCATCACCTCCTCTTCTCCCTCCCTTCCCTCCAAAGGAGATTTCTTTTGATATTAATTGTTCTCCTGGCACAGCTTCAAATGGCCTTCCATTGGAGGCAGTGACCTCAGCTTTCAAAGACAGCCTTGCTCTCTCTGTTTCTTCCAGCTTATGCAGCTCTTTTGCCCAGGTTCTGCTTTTCTCTTTGTGTGATAAATGTTTGCACTACAGCAGATGAGTGCAGAGAGGCAAGATGCAAAGATAAAAGAGGGCATAAAGACAGTAGGCAGAGCTGTTTAGCTCTTCATAAAGCAGCATGCATTTATGTGGCTGTGCATTTGTTCCTCTCACCTGTTCAAGCTCTTCAAATTTCTTTGCCAGCTCCCAGTCTGCAAGAAAGGAGAGAGTGGTATTGGTATCTGCATTGCTTCCCATTCCTTTTACACTGCTTCCCATTCCTTCTGCACTGCTTCCCAAAGCCAGTTTCTTTGTTTAACCTCTTCAAGAGTTGACAAGAAAAGGCTTAGTCTTCAGCAATTCCTGTTAGTGCTCCCCCAAAGTGTGGTAGCAGAAACAATGACAGGCAAGCAGGCTTTCTCTGCTGAGTTCTGAGGACGTTACCCTAATTCTCCATTACAAAGGAGGCTTCTTTGTGATTTACTAGGCTCTAGGAGATGTGTGACCACAACTCAAGTGAATCTCTCTGCTGCTTCTTAATGTTTGTCCTGATAACAGCAAACCTCTAATGCTGGCTTTCTGGTCACTGGCCTTTCACATGAAATCTCATTGCTTCCTTGAAGAATTGTTTGTTCTCACATTGCTCACGCAGGCAGAAGTCAGAAGACACAGATTTAGCCTAGCAAACGCCAGGGTTGGAAGAGTGGAGCAACAGGGAAAAATAGCACAGCAGTGAGGGCATGGATTGCAGGCTTCTGAGTGTTAGGGGAGCACAGGCATTTGAGGACTAGCTTTATAGATCAGATGTAAGAGATCTCAGCACTGTGCTGAAGTGCCAAAAAAACCATAAAGATGGATGAATTAACTGCCCTGAGATCACAGTATCACAGTCTCACAGTATCACCAAGGTTGGAAGAGACCTCATAGATCATCAAGTCCAAGCCATTACCACAGAGCTCAAGGCTAGACCATGGCACCAAGTGCCACGTCCAATCCTGCCTTGAACAGCTCCAGGGACGGCGACTCCACCACCTCCCTGGGCAGCCCATTCCAGTGTCCAATGACTCTCTCAGTGAAGAACTTTCTCCTCACCTCACGCCTAAATTTCCCCTGGCATAGCTTGAGGCTGTGTCCTCTTGTTCTGGCGCTGGCCACCTGAGAGAAGAGAGCAACCTCCCCCTGGCCACAACCACCCCTCAGGTAGTTGTAGACAGCAATAAGGTCTCCCCTGAGCCTCCTCTTCTCCAGGCTAAACAATCCCAGCTCCCTCAGCCTCTCCTCGTAGGGCTGTGCTCGAGGCCTCTCCCCAGCCTCGTCGCCCTTCTCTGGACACGCTCAAGCATCTCAATGTCCCTTCTAAACTGGGGGGCCCAGAACTGAACACAGTACTCAAGGTGTGGCCTAACCAGTGCAGAGTACAGGGGCAGAATGACCTCCCTGCTTCTGCTGGCCACACCATTCTTGATGCAGGCCAAGATATCCCATCCAAGACAAGGGGAGAGTTAAGTGCCTATGAATAGCATCTAAAACCTCCACCTGCACCGGGGAGGACCTAGAAGAGCAAAAGGCAAAGTTGCAGGAAGAGAATTTCAGTCTCACTCCTCCTGAGGATAGAGACTCCTTGTTCTAGACTCCAAATGATGTCAAAACAATAGAAGCATAAAATCAGCCAGGGTTGGAAGGGACCACAAGGATCATCTAGTTCCAAGCCCCCTGCCATGGGCAGGGATAGCCTACCCTAGATCAGACTGGCCAGAGCCCCATCCAGCCTGGCTTTAAACACCTCCAGGGATGGGGCCTCAACCACCTCCCTGGGCAACCCATTCCAGGCTCTCACCACTCTCATGCTGAACAACTTCCTCCTCACATCCAGGATGAGTCTCCCCACCTCCAGCTTTGCTCCAACAAACCAATTTGTTTGGTTGGTTTATTTTTAATAAGCTAGATAAAACAATGGCAAGCACCACAATAAAAGTGAACTCGGTGAGAGCCGAGTGACTGGACTAAAGCAATTCCCCTGAGAGGAGAAGGCAAAGTGATTAGCTGGTTTTAAGTGCCAGTTTGGGGAGAAAAAAAAACCACACTAAAAGAAGCAGAAGAGCCAGGAAATAGATGAAAAATATCTCTGCTGGGCCTCACAGAGAAGGCCAAAAATGAGCCCTGGAACTGCTTCTTTTGTCTGCTCCTAATGTGCCAGCAGGTGATGGTCTGCAACTTCAGCAGGATTTGGTACTCAGTTCCCCCTGGTTTCAGACACAGAGACTTGGGGTGGTTTGGGGTTTTTTTAATATTTGAAACTGAGCACAAGGGTGCCAAGAAATTGCTGCCTGCCTTCTCACTTTCTTCTTTGAAAAGGAAACAATTCAGTTGAAAATATACTGTGTCCTTTTGGACAGATACAGAACAGGCAGCAGTTCCTAAGCAAATCCATTACACCAGGGCTTGGTTGGAGAGAAGGTCTGAGGATGGGCTGGGAGCCAGGAGGTGTGGGCTCTGCTGCTGGCACTGCCAGCAATGACCTCAAGCAGACTCCTCTTAAGGCTGTCTTTACACATTCATAAGGTAGAGACAGTCAGGCCTGCATATCAACAAGGCAAAAGTGCCACTTAAGATACAATGATGATGATGATGATTTTAGTATTGTCATTGTTATTATTCAACACATTTTTACCTCTTGCAGAGTTTCAGGTGCCTATTTTGGCTCCACTTCCCTCAAGCCATAAGCTTGGCCAATGACTGCTATGAATAGAAAATGAACAGTGGTCGAAATTTGGAACAGATTATCTCAGGCAGGGGGAAGGAAGTTAATTTATGGGCGAAGCCTTGAGAAACTGCCTGCTGTAAATCCTCTGTCTGGGCTCTGCTCAGAGATTCAATATATTCAATTGTCTGGCATAAAATGCAGCCTTTCCTCCAGGAGTAATAAGTGCAGTAATCCATAAACCTATCATAAAAATGTTATTTCTTGAATGCATCCCCTCTGCAAGAAGAATGCCCTTGTTAGCATAAGGACTTGATTTATTTGTGTGTATTTATTTGTCCCAGGATTGTTTAACCACTGCCTTGCTGCATTAACAAGAGGTTGGGGACGAGCACTGAGTGAGTTTGACGAATGGGTTGTTTCAGAACAACATTTTTGCTGGGCTCTGTTCTTGGCTCCTTTCACAGGGAAAAGAAGCTTCCTGCTCTGAGACCACCATGTAGATCCCCAACCTTGCCCTCGTTGCTGTGGCCATGGGAACAGCTGCCTCCTGGAATCTATGAGGTGCTTGCGATCGCTGCATGTAGTGTCATGGGAAACCCAAGTTCCTTTCCAACAGGTCTGACTTCAGCCACATTACATTTGGTGTCTGTTCACTGAGCAAAGACAGGAAGAGCCTCCATATGGCCCCTCTTTGGCCTCTCTGCTGTGCCTGAAACACTCATTGCCTCAACCCCTTCTAGCAGCAGCGAGGGCTCAGGCGCAGATAGAAGCTCCCGCTACCCATGTCCCAACCTACTCTTGATCCCAAGGGATCTCAGCCATGTGCTCTCTGCAAAGCCCTGCATGCTCACAATATGCTGCTGAGTTCAGCATGTTGACAGCACACTGAGCTGTCTCTCAAAAGCACATATGAAGTGTGGGTCAGGAGGTGACTCCCAAGGATAGCCCAAACTCCACACATAGCAGACAATATGTAAGGTCCTGCACCTGGCTCAGGGCAATCCCAAGCATAAATCCAGGCTGAGAGAAGAATGGCTCAAGAGTAGTGCTGAGAAGAAGGACTTGGGGGTGTCAACTGGGGACAAACTCCCCAGGAGCCAGCCCTGGTCACTGGTAGTCCAATAGGCAGCTGTGTGCTGGCTACATCCAGAGCAGGGAGAGCAGAAGCACAGGGAGAGGATTCTTCCCCTCTGCTCTGCTGGGAGCCCACCTGCAGCACTGCCTCTAGTTCTGGTGCCAACAGCACAGGAACACCATCAAAATGTTGGAGCAGGTCTAGAGGAGGCCACAAAGATGATCAGAGGGCTGGAAAACCTCCCCTATAGGGACAGGCTGGGAGGGTTGGGGTTGTTCAGCTTGGAGAAGAGAAGGCTACAGGAAGACCTTAGTGCCGCCTGCCAGTACCTGAAGGAGGCTACAGGAGAGCTGGGGAGGGACCTTCTACAAGGGCTGGGAGCGTCAGGATGAGACACAATGGCTTTGAGCTGGAAGAGCATAGATTTAGATTGGATATTAGGAAGGAATTCTTTACAGTGAGGGTTGGGAGATGATGGAACAGATTTCCCAGACAAGTTGTGGATATCCCCTCGATGGAGGTGTTCAAGGCCAGGTTGGATGAGGCCTTGAGCAACCTGGTTTAGTGCGAGGTGTCCCTGCCCATGGCAGGGGAGTTGGAACTGGATGATCTTTAAGATGCCTTCCAACCCTAACCATTCTATGACTCCATGATTCATATCTCAGGGCTAGCCAGGACACAGGGGCTCAGCAGCATCTCTCCTTGCTCTCTCTGATGTACACACACACGGTCCCTTGTTAGCCCAGTGCTGAGTGACTGAGGGCATGTTTGATGGGCAGCTTTACACCCCATGGCAAAAGCAGATCCAGGATGTCCACAGTAGAGAACAGCTGAGAGTAACCATGTGTAGGCACCACAGTGGGTGCTTCCACTTTGTGAGCAGCTGCTATTTGTGAGGCAGCTGAGGAGCAGGCTCCTTGCACTGATGCAAACAGATGGATGGAGCAGAGATCTCCCATCCCCCTTTGCTTACCGATATTTTCTGGCCTCCGCCACGCGAGTTTCTTATTCAGAAGCAGAGTCAGCAGAGTGTCCTCGTGATTTGTGTCTTCTCTCTCTGGAAGCACTCGGTTCTCTGCAGCACATAAAACATACCTTTTTAATGACCAGAGAGGATGGACCCCCACAGCTCCCAACATCCAAACGAAAATTAAGAAGGCTGCTAACCAGTGGAAGGAAAAGATCTCCTGTCTGCTCTTTGTCAGGGTGGAAGGAGCTCGATGGAAGAGGAAGGTGTGTGAGCACAGAATACGCAGTCAGTGAGGGCTGTGCAGTGAAAGGGTGCAGCATGGGGAAGGCCTCTGCCAGCACTGGGCTGCTGGCCAGTCTCACTGCAGCCTCGTCAGCACGGCTGGCTGCAGAAAGATGGAGACACCACCTTGGTTTAGGCGGTCCAGACCTCGTCTGCAAGGCGGACATAGAGAATGGCTCTGCAAAGCCACACAGCAACCCAAGAGATCCTCTCTTCTCAAAACCACAGGTGTTCCCCCACCTCCCCAGGGCTAATAGAGGTGGGAACTCACTCCTCATCAGGGCTGAAGTGTGGGCACCACAGTGTGGAAAGCCCTGCATCCCTACAGTTCTGTTCCTGCACTCACTCATCCTTGGGAATGCTCTGTCTGATTGACAGTGGTATTAAAGGATTCTTCCTGAACAGATTGGAGGTGTGGAGGAGTTTAAAGTGAACTTCTTTATCCCCTCTTACTGTAGGGCATGTAGAGTTTGTTCTGTTTTCAAGGGAAAACCTCCTAAAGCAATTTGGACTTCTCTATGAGGCCCCTTTAGGGAGCATTCTCTGAGGTTTTGCTTTGGCAGTTGTGGCTATGCCCTCAAATGAGCGGTTGTGAAAGCCAAAACATTCAGCAGAAGCCAACAGATACCGGGGATGGGACTAATCAGAGCCCTGAAGGCTATAAAACCCTGGAGAGATTTCCAGCATCATCTGAAACTTGAATGTTGCATTCAGTTTTGAGAACCCCGGCACGGGAGCCAGGCTTTACAGAGAGAATGGCTGCTCCTCAACAGCTTTGATCTGAATGCCCCTGCCCCACCCAGACCATACAAAGCCCTAGAAAATGCCAACAGAATCCATGGATAATACTAAGAAATCATGCAGAAAGGCATAAAGGATCTTTTAGAGACTTTGGCTTGCTCCTTTCAAAGAGGTGAGCAAGGAGAAAATGGTCTTGTCTAATCACCAGCCCTATACAGCTGTTCTTGTCTAGTCACCAGCCTTACATAGCTGTTCTTGTCTAGTCACCAGCACTACACAGCTGTTCTTGTCTAGTCACCAGCCCTATACAGCTATTCTTGTCTAGTCACCAGCCCTACATAGCTGTTCTTGTCTAGTCACCAGCCCTATACAGCTATTCTTGTCTAGTCACCAGCCTTACATAGCTGTTCTTGTCTAGTCACCAGCCCTATACAGCTGTTCTTGTCTAGTCACCACCCCTACATAGCTGTTCTTGTCTAGTCACCAGCCTTACATAGCTGTTCTTGTCTAGTCACCAACACTACTCAGCTGTTCTTGTCTAGTCACCAGCCCTACATAGCTGTGATGGGATGAATGCAATTATATTGGATACAGAGGAGACAAAACCTTCAGCCAGGTGAGCTTTAAGGAGGATGCTCAAGAGGATGTGGGAATCAGCTTCATCAGCTAAGGGCAAAAAAAAAATATGCAGAAGCAGAGGTGCTTTGTCCAAATTGGTGCTTCAAGTACTTGGCCAGATTCAACCCTGCCTCACGCTGCGGAGGAAGCTGCTAGTCCTGATTGTGATCTCTAGAAATAAACCTGAGGGAGTTAACAGAGCTACAGGCTGTGGAGTGCTATAAACCTCAATCCTAGGCCTGAAAGACAGATATGATTTTAAAATAGCTACTTTTAGTCATTTGGGGGATTTGCTACAGGAAAAAAAACAAAACAACAAACCACCACCAAAAAACCAAAAAACCCACTCTAATAAAAACTACCCAGAAGCAGTACTTAGATAGAGTGACCTCAGGAATGTTTTGTTGTCCTTACAAAAATAAATAGGTGATATAAGAGGAAAAAAAAAATCATTAGTAGTGGAATGTTATTTTCAAGCCTATATTTAGCTGCTCAGTTTCTGGTGGTTTTTGGGGGAGGTTTGGTGTTGTTGGTGGATTTTTTTTTTTCCATTGCCAAGTTTCTTCAAGAAAGAAGATGAATGATTGACATTTCAATCAAGAGTAAGTTGAAGCTAAGTGTAATTTAAATTACAGGAGAAGAACTTATGAAAAGAAGGTTCATGGATAAAAGAGACAAAAAGAAGAAGTTCAGCAGCACCCTACTACTGACATTTATGAGCTGTAAAATCTCATGTGGTACATGTTGGCATTGCTACTCTCTGCTATTTCAGTGTTTTCCTTGGGAAGTGTTCTTCTGGAAGAATCATAGAATGGTTTAGATTGGAAGAGACCTCAAAGATCATCCAGTTCCAATCCCCTGCCGTAGGCAGGGACAACTCCCACTAGAACAGGTCTAGAGAGAGTGCTGCCCTTACCAGATATCACCAGCTCTGGTGATAACTGATCAGCAGAATGCATCCTACGACCAGCTGCAGACCAGAAGGACAGCTTTAGCTCATCCTAATATGAGCAAGTCTCTGGGTAGCACCCATCTGAGCTGACTGATCAGCACAGCTCAAGGACCGTTTCCTTTTCTTTCAGACAAGCCAGCGTTGCATTGGCCATGGCAAGCAGCAAAGCAAAGCAAAAAGACAGCCACCTACCTGTGTCGTCTAGGCTGTACTCCAGCTTACCTTGCAGCAAAAAAGGCTCTCCATGTGTAGATGGGATGTACAGAGTGGTGGTTAAGATGGTTAGCACTGCGAGGAACAGATGGGCAGACCACATCTTCTCCATCTTCCCACCGCCCAAAAGCATCCTCCCTTCAGGCACGGTGGAGGACTTCAATGCAACCCAGTGCCAGATGAGCTCACTTTTAAGAGGCAGTGGATGTGCCGTGATTGCAAATGGCCTTTGGAGGAGGGGAGGGGAAAAAAAATATCTCTTGAGATATAATTCAACCTGTCAATATGATTCACTCCTTTGGGAGTGGACAGAACAAGCCAGTAACAGATGTCAGATGGAACCTGTTCAATAGATCTCCTATCAGACTGATCTAATGAATTCTGATGTTCCCCACAGGCATGCAGTGTCCATGCACGTTGATAAACATTGCACACATACATACATGGAAAAAAAAAACAAAACCCAAACCCCAAATATTTTCTGGGGTCTGCTGCTTTTAATGGAGCTCAGACATGAGGACTCCCACACCAGCACGGGAGATTCATCTAACCTACAAGTTGCCACGTGTCATCAGTTCAGGCAGAATCAGGTTAATGGGTTTTTGTCATTCATCATCTCACTTCCTAGCACCTATATTAATTAATTTGAGATATAATGAGTGCTGAAGTGGTGGGAAACAGAGGAGAGCTCTTTTCATTTCACTGATTGGAGGATGTGGAGTGTGCGTCTTGCTCACCGTCACTTACGGCTTTGTCATTGAGAGAGGCATCAGAGCCTTTTGGGGGGGTGGTGGCTGAGTGGGGGAGTGTAGATTTGGCAGCAGATAGGGAATGCATCAAGGATTGGCAACTGTCTTCAGGTTTTCCTGGGGGGGGGAATGTAAAAAAGAAGTGGAAGGTCAGATGCTGGTTCTGGCTGCACAGCTATGCCTTATTAATTCAGAACAGAATCACAGAATTAACCAGGCTGGAAAAGACCCCCAGGATCATGGAGTCCAACCTATCACCTGACACCTTTCTAATTCACTAAACCATGGCACTAAGTGCCTCATCCAGTCTCCTCTTAAACACCTCCAGGGATGGTGACTCCACCACCTCCCCAGGCAGCCCATTCCAATGCCAATCACTCTTGCTGTGAAGAACTTCCTAACATTCAGCATGAACCTGCCCTGGCACAGCTTGAGGCTGTGTCCTCTTGTTCAGTCACTGCTTGCCTGGCAGAAGGGACCAACCCTATCTGGTTACAACCTCCCTTCAGGCAGTTGTAGACAGCAATGAGGTCTGCCCTGAGCCTCCTCTTCTCCAGCCTGCACACCCCCAGTTCCCTCAGCCTCTCCTCACAGGGCTGTGCTCCAGCCCCCTCACCAGCCTTGCTGCCCTTCTCTGGACACATCCAAGCACCTGAACAAAGCATAGAGGCACATTAAAGCTGTTCCATGCCTTCTCAGGTCATGACTACCTCTTGGTTTGGCTTGTATTTGTCACCTGTCCATCACTATCGATCAGGGACCTGCTGCTAGTTTGCTATTACAGTTTTCTTACCAAGAACCCTGTTGTGACACTGACAGGGCTAAACTTTGTTCTTCACTTCTGCTTGTTCTGCAGAACTGAATCCTCTGTACTATGCCTTGGCCAAGCTCTGTCCTGTACATAGACTCCTAATGAATCACTTTTTGTGCTTTTTTTGACACCACATTATGCCAGGTTACCCAGCACAGCTTTGTCTGACACTATCTGCACTCCATCTTAACTAAAAGACAATATTATTTCCATGTTTGGGCTTTTGGCTTCTGGTCTCCAGCTCTCACTCCAGCTTGCTGTGTACCTTGGATAGCCATGGAATGACTAACCTCTTAATATCCCTTTCAAAACTCACTTCTTCCTAGAAAAACTGTGGAAGAGAGACTCTGATTTCTTGCCCAAAGTGCCTATGAAAATAAACGTGGTGCTTCCAGTAGGGAATACTTCTCTACTGGGGAAAGAGTCCCCAAATTTTCTCTGTAGATGTCCAAATAACTCAAACTTATCTTGTCTCTTAGTATTGTGAGACCAGTAAATCAACCAGGTAATGTCTTCCCCTTCTTCACAAAGTCCCATTTGGATTGAAGGATGCCTGTGTCCCACTGGGAACACTTTTCCAGCCATCTCCCTAAGTTTCAAACTGGTTGGAGGTAAGTAACCTCCACAAAGCACAGGCCATAACTTAAAATTAACACCTTACAGAAGAGTCCAGGGTGGACAATAGCAGCTCTGGCTCAAAATTCTGCTCTTGAGGAAAGGGCTTGGCACTAAATGGCCAGGTCCTACCAGTCTGTCCTGAGAGCTGCTGTGAAATGGACTTTGCCTTATAGGTTTCCACATCTCATCTAAGTTCACACAGAATCCACAGATCTCTGACTGGTTTTTCCTAGCCTTGGCTGTAAGACATGATGAACTCTTGGCAGAGTCTTTCAGGAAGATGAGCTGTTCCCTGGAATTTCCTCTTTCTTGCAGTTCTGGGTCACTGCAGTTGTCCAGCCCCCAAAGTAACTCACATGTAGAGTGTGGCAACCCTTGCAAGAGAGGGCCTGAGGAAGGTGTGAGACTACCATTCTACATTTAAATACTAGCAGGGAGATCACTAAATGCTGTGAGAGGTGGATGCTCTCAGCAGGTGGGTGAGTGGGTAGATGCTTGACAGCTGCTGCCAGACACTAGTGAAGCATTTGCTGTAGTTACGAGATGGTTGCTTTGCTGTCTTAGGCTTCTGCCAGGCTTCCACCTGGAAAATTCCTTTGCTTTTAGCCCATTTCTCCAGGTGCTAGAAACACTGTTACATTTTATGGTTCATTCTCGACAACGAAACAACATAGTCTCCATACTCCTGCTATTCCTTCCCTCAGTGATGATGTCTTCTACATCGTCTCTCAAGCACCCATGTCTAGAACTTGAAGACAGGGACAATACAAAGGTGTGAGCACCACCTCTACCTTCCACATTCCTACTTTGTCTAAGCCTCTTCATGTAGAAGTTTCTCTTTTCACAGAGCTATGCAGACTTCAGGGACACAAAACCAACCAAACTGGAAATCTGCCAGGGGTGGGCAATACCAACCAACAGAGAGGAGCGGGCACAGGTGGATGCCACTGCATCAGCTCTGAGTGTGAGAGAGAGGACCCTGAGGCTGTTAACAGACCTGAGCACTCTCAGCTGAGGCTTCCTTCTGGTTTTGCTGGAGTTCTGATAAAGAAATGCTGGTCTGTAGCCCCACTGTATCTTTTTACCTGCCCATGGCCTCTGCTGATCTGAACTCAGACCTGCAGGTTGACTTCCCTGCTTGACTTCAAATGTTCTCCATCAGTGTGACCTGTCTGGTGATCGCCAGGCTGTGTTTGACCCTGGTTGCTCTCTTCACACTGGATCTGCTTCAGCATCCTGAGCTTCCCTGATCACTGGGACTCTTGATGGAATCTGCTTCTCTCTCTGTCCTGCCCTGCTTGTGCCTCTTGGGATGGGTCCTTCTCCTTAAGCCAGCATTGCTGGCCTTGGCTGCTTGCTCCCTAGAGAGTGGCTGGCCCTTGCTGCTCACAGACATTATCTTTCTCAAAACACTCAGCTTCTTTCTGTGCACAGAATCCTCTTGTCTGCCAGGTACACTGAGGGCAGTGATGGCTCTCAAGAATGTGAAATAAAGCCCCAATTTCTCTAAGGTCGCTTTGGGCTTTGCTGTTAGCTCTAACAAAGACTCCCTCTAGAAGAGCTGCAGTCCCCAAGTAACCTAATCTTAGTTTAAGCTCAAAGCATAGCCCCTCCTGTCTCAGAGTAAGCCCCAAACAAGGGGGCTTCTTTCTGTGTGCAGAATCCTCTTCTCTGCCAGGTACATTCAGGGCAGTGATGGCTTTCAAGCATGTGAAATAAAGCCCCAATTTCTCTAAGGTCGCTTTGGGCTTTGCTGTTAGCTCTAACAAAGACTCCCTCTAGAAGAGCTGCAGTCCCCAAATAACCTAATCTTAGTTTAAGTCCAAAGCATAGCCCCTCCAGTCTCAGACTAAACCCCAGATAAGGGGAATTCAGTGTATGCTTTGAGTGACTGACTTGTGAGGTGCAGGAGGCAGTGTCGAGCTGCTGAAAGCAGGAGAACATGAAAGGGCTGCTTTCCAGAGCCAGCTTGCAGTGGCAGGATTCCAGACCGCTTTTTATGCAGTACATCTGGGGTTTGGAGCCAGAGAACATTGCTTTCTTTTTAATTATTATTTTTATTCTTCTTTCCCCCCCTCCCCAGAGCTTCCCAAGAGCACATAAAACATCACATAGATTGTGCAGTTCAGGTGAGTCCCAACAGCATCTGCGGGGTTTGTCATGATCTTATGGTCTCCACTCAAATGTAATTTGCTTGGTTCCAAAGCAAACAACCTGCTGTGAGAGGACCTGTAAGAGAGGAGCCTTTGCTCAAGGCTGCAGGAAGGGCCATGTGAACTGTCCTGCAATCTCTGCACCATGGGTGGGACTTGGCTGCCACCAGGTAGTCTCGTCTGGTAGAGACAGGATTTTATACTCTGCAGTACATGTGGGGACACTCATGTATCACTCCTTTCTTGCCTACAGTGTTCCTAAGAATAAAATGAGGGTGGGGACTCAAAAGCAGACTTGGGAATGAGAAGGAAAGGTAGGATGGGGCTTGACAGCCTCAGCAAAACAGGGAGAAGCTGGAGAGCTTTTAGCAGGCAAGCAATGGGAACTGCCTTCACAGCAGGGATGTCAGAAAGAATCATAGGATCATCGAATGGTTTAGGTTGGAAGGCAGCTCAAAGCTCATCCAGCTCCAACCCCCTGCCATTGGCAGGGACACCTCCCACTAGAGCAGGCTGCTCAAGGCCTCATCCAACCTGGCCTTGAACACCTCCAGGGAGGGAGCAGCCACAGCCTCCCTTGGCAACCTGTGCCAGTGTCTCACCACCCTCACTGTAAAGAGCTTCCTAACATCCAGTTTCTCTCTCCCCTCTGCCAGTTTAAACCCATTACTCCTCATCCTGTCATTACAAGGCAGGAATCATCTTGCTCCTCATGCTGGGCAGTGACTAACAGTGTACCCCCCAGTCCCACCATGTGCCTTTATTGCCTGTCACATACTCAACAAACCTTTTCCATCTTCTGTAGCTAGGTCCTTTTTCTCTTCCACTGTGCCTGCCTTTCTTGCTTGCATTGCCATTGCAGACCTGCCACCATGTGTCTTTTCTGTCTGCATTCCTGTTGCATCCATGCAGTGCTACAGGCTGGGGTCAGAGTGGCTGGAGAGCAGCCAGGCAGAGAGGGACCTGAGGGTGCTGGTTGACAGCTGAACATGAGCCAGCAGTGTGCCCAGGTGGCCAAGAAGGCCAATGGCATCCTGGCCTGGATCAGGAACACTGCAGCCAGCAGGACCAGGGCAGTCCTTCTGCCTCTGTACTCAGCATTGGTTAGGCCACACCTTGAGTGCTGTGTCTAGTTCTGGGCTCCTCAATTTAAGAAAGATGCTGAGGTGCTTGAACATGTCCAGAGAAGGGCAGCAAGGCTGGGGAAGGGGCTGGAGGACAGCCCTGTGAGGAGAGGCTGAGGGAGCTGGGGGTGTGCAGCCTGCAGCAGAGGAGGCTCAGGGAAGGCCTCATTGCTCTCTAGAGCTACCTGAAGGGAGGCTGTAGCCAGGTGGAGTTGGTCTCTGCTGCCAGGCAAGCAGTGACAGAAGAAGAAGACCTGTGTCTTCTCTGTCAGGGCAGGTTTAGGCTGGACATTAGGAAGAAATTCTTCACGGAATGAGTGATTGGCATTGGAATGGGCTGCCCGGGGAGGTGGTGGAGTCCCCATCCCTAGAGGCATGTAAAGGAGACTGCATGAGGCACTTAGTGCCATGGTCTAGTTAATTAGAAGGGATAGGTGATAGGCTGGACTGGATGATCCTGGAGATATTTTCCAACCTGGTTAATGCTGTGATTCTGCTCCTTCATGGCTCCAGCTGTGCTTCACCTGCTAGGAACTGGAGTAAAAGGTACTGAAAACCATCCCGTCCTCTTCAACCTTCGTCCCTTATACATTTACTGGGTGATTTCTCCTCTCCCTTTGTCACTCCTACCCTGGGCCAAACTGGAGAGAACAAACCCCACTCCACTCCCCTTATTTACAACAGCACTGGAAGGTTCTCAGATACTCTGCTGATGTGTGGAGCCAATTCCCTGACAGAGCAACTTGACTGCGGAAAAGAATGAACCCAGTGAGCATATAAGGCAGGAGAGCAGCTCGAAGGAGGGAGTGCTTAACGTGGAGGGAGATCTAGTTATAACACGAGATTCTCTGCTCCTCAGGGGGCTGTTCAAACCAGTCAATATTTATGAAGCTTTTAGTATGACTCATGCCATCCGTTCCCCTTTCTACGTGCTTGTCTTAGGGACCCAGCTGTTGCCTGGCCTGTTTGGTGTGGTTTAACTGTATCCTTGCCTAGAGAAAGCAAAAGAGAGAGTCCAAGGCAGGCTGTAAAGAAGCTCAAGTTGCCACCTCACTGCAAGCAACCAAAGGAGCTCACAGAGGGAAGCATCACAGGCTCCCATCAGATGGGCAGTGTGCTAGAGAGAAGCAAAGGTTAAGGCAGGGGAGTGTAAAGAGTGCGGCTGGGCTGCCTGCCTGGCTTTCATATCCACCCTGGAGACTATCAGGAAACCATTCAAATTCTAAGAGAGCAAGCCAGCTCCAAAGTAGCTTCCTGGAGTGAAGGGCTGAAAGAGTAACACTCAGGCGTGAAAGAATCCAATGTGGAAGGAGGCAACCCACGGAGAGAAAGCAAGGAGCAGAAGCAGTTGTGGTATCATGCTCACCTGTACCTCTTAATTCCAAGCTGAAGCACGTCCTCCAGACACAATCTCTTGTTCCTGCTGACTGTGATGAGTTGGCTGAGATTTCTGGTGAGGCAGTGAAAGCAACACGGAAACCTTTTCTGCTTTAAAATGTTCTGTGTCCTACAAGACTCAAAAGTAATTTCCAGCAATGCTCCTGAATGCTAAATATTGAGGTGGCTGTGCAGGGACCGTTCTGTGCCTGGAACGTCCTGGAATGACTTGGTTATAGCGTCAGATTTACCTTGTACTTGACCCCTCTCTGTTCTGACTCACCTGGAATCTCTGAGTCTATTCTGGATGATGAGTGTGAGCACTACCCCTGAATTTGGCAGGGACACCAAATGCTAAGTGAAGCTGTGAGGTGTCTTTGCCAGAGCAGTGTCACCTACAGAACATAGTCGCCCAGTAAAGGCAATGGAAGTAGGAGGGTTGAGAGTGATCTGGGAGCAGAAGCCTGCCTGGTTTTCTGGAGAGCCTTTTCCTTCTCCATGTACAAGACATTAGAGAACAGCCACTTGCGAAAAAGGCAACTGAGGGAAGAGAGCAGCACACAGCCAACAACAGGTGATGTCTAGAGCTGGGACTTGCCCATCACCCTGCCAATTAGGACAGACCTGGGTTCATTCAGTGTTTCCAGATGATGAAATTGAGAGGTCATTGTCACTTATTCTCTCAGTGTGCAATGCCAGGAGGAACCCAAGTGGTGGTCTGGTATATGACATCTGATGGAGCTGCCACAGCAGTAAGGGGGACCAACCACGAGATGTGTTATCTCTACTGAGTAGCAGCAGGCTTTCTTAGGCTGCCCGAGCTTGTCTCCTGTGCTGGTTTGAGGCTAATTGGAATATTTTAATGAGAGAAATTAGATTATTGGCTGTGAAAAGAAAATAAGGTGATGTCTATATTAATGGGTTTAAACTGGAAGAGAGGAGACTTAAACTAGGTGTTAGGAAGAAGTTCTTTACAGTGAGGGTGGTGAAACACTGGTACAGGTTGCCCAGGGAGGTTGTGATTGCTCCCTCCCTAGATGTGTTCAAGGCCAGGTTGGATAAGGCCTTGAGCAACCTGTCCTAGTAGTGGGAGGTGTCCCTGTCTATGGCAGGGGGTTGGAACTAAATGATCTTTGAAGTCCCTTCCAACCTAAACCATTCTATGATTTCTATGATTCCACATTCTCCCTGTTCAGCCATTCGTTCTGCTGGGACATACAGAACACAGACACAAACAAAGATAAGACAGTCTCTGCCTGGCTGCTGCCCTATGAACTCTTCTGCCTGAACCTGCACATTTCCCAACTAATCATTCTGCTTCTAGCACCTCTTGATGACCTTTCCAGGTCACCTTGCATGTAAGGGAGACTCTGAGATAAGGGAGGCGGTGGAAAGAAGGTGGAAGCGTGGTTGGGAGCCCCTCCTGGCACTCTGACTGCTGGGAGGGGTCTTGTATTTCTGTATTACTTTTCCCTTGTGTGTTACTGTATATATCTGTAATATATTGTAAATTGTGCCAGATGTAAATATAAAGCTTCATTTCTTAACTTCCAGACAGCTGAGTTAGTCTGGTTAATCTAGTGGCAGGAGGGGGGAACTCCAAAACCACTACATCTCCAGAGAGCTGATGCATCTCCCCAGTGAGGTGGAGACCCAAACCTGGCCATCAAAAAACCCTGTGTGGATATTAGCATGGCACAGGGCTGGGCTCACTGGCCCCGAGTTCAACTGCCAGGGTAGCATGGAACAGCTTCAGCAGAGCACTGCCTGCCTGGAATTATGTACTCAGAAAAGCTCTATTTCCTCAACAGCTCCAAGGCTTCTGGTGATGAGGCACTGTGTCCTC
The DNA here is from genome assembly GCA_013400475.1 of Tricholaema leucomelas. Taxonomy (NCBI): domain Eukaryota; kingdom Metazoa; phylum Chordata; class Aves; order Piciformes; family Lybiidae; genus Tricholaema lacrymosa; species Tricholaema leucomelas. The sequence goes on along the minus strand of WAAF01001962.1, from coordinate 220,304 downwards.
CAGACCACGCTGCAGACACCAGCGGTAAATCTGGTGGCTGCTGTGTAGGCTGACATGAAATTGGCAGTTCCCTGTGTGACCACAGAGGAATGAGCTGCCTCTTGATTTTGCTTGAAGATGTTGGGCTCAATGCTACCTGCGTCAAGGACCTCCGCAAGGATCTGCTGGAGAGGGCCCAGCGGAGGGCTACGAGGATGATTAGGGGACAGGAGGGCATGGCTTATGAGGAGAGGCTGAGGGACCTGGGGCTGCTTAGTCTGGAGAAGAGAAGACTTAGAGGGATTTGATAAATGTTTATAAGTATCTGAAGGCTGCCAGAAGAGGGGGACAGGCTCTGCTCACTTGCTCCCTGGGATAGGACAAGGAGCAATGGGTGTAAGTTGCCGTAAAAGAGGTTCCACCTCAACACAAGGGGGAACTTCTTTACTGTAAGGGTCCCAGAGCACTGAAACAGGCTCCCCAGGGAGGTTGTGGAGTCTCCTCTGGAGACTTTCAAAGCCTGTCTGGATGTGTTCCTCTGTGATCTGTGATAGATAGTATTGTCCTGATCTGGCAGGGGGGTTGGACTCGATGATCTCTTTGGGTCCTTTCCAATCTCTAACATCCTATGATCACCAATCATTGCATGGGGATGAGTGTGTGCATCTGCCTGTCTCAGAATGTTCCCCCTGAGTTTTGCGCACTTCCTTGTGCTTCAATCAGCCAACACAGGTAAGTGTCTGAATGTAGCTTATACATACACTGCTTTGGGTAGCGTGGCCACACAGACAAGGCTGGGTGATTTCCTGCTAAAATATGCTGACTGGGGCACTTTCAAGGTTGTGGAGAAGAGAAGGCTCTAGGGAGACCTAATAATGACCTTACAGTACCTGAAGGGGGCGTGCAAGAAGGATGGAGACTGTTTACATAGGACAAGGGTCAATGGCTTTAAACTGAAAAACAGATTTAGATTGGATGTTAGGAACAAGTTCTGCACCATGAGGGTGGTGCAACACTGGAACAGGCTGCCCAGAGAGGTGGTTGAGGCCCCATTCCTGGAGATATTATAGGATGTGCTTGACAGGGCTCTGGGCATCCTGATCTAGTTGAAGATGCTCCTGCTTATTGCAGATGGGGTCAGACTCGATGATCTTTGGAGGTCCCTTCTAACCTAGACCCTCCTATGATTCTCTGAGGTCAACCCTGTCTGCCAACAGTGCCAACTTTCACACTGCTATTCCCTTTTCACGCTTTTCTCCTGCTCAGATCTCCTCATCCATCTTTTTGGCTTATTAAGAATTGTTTCTCGTGTTTTGAAAGATCTCAGTGTACAGGTCACCCAAGGAAGGCTTACAGAGTACAGACCATCATTTTGTAGAGCCTGCCTTCTTAGGTAGCTTTTCATTTGCACCCAGGGCTGCTGAGACTTCCTGATATCTTCTGCACATGCTAAGTAGTGTTTTGTTGAGTGATTGCCAAAGCTCCTTGTGGGTTTAAACTTACATATACAAAATCATGAGTTGAAAAGAGAGTGTAGGACATACTCCATCTCTCACCTTTTGGCCTGCTTGCCCCCCTGCAGCTTGAGAAATCAGGCTGGCAGAAGTGGTAACACAGGACTTTTTTGTTCAGAAAGGTGGAAATCAAAGGAGGTGACTTCTAAGTAGATCTAGCACTTTTTTTCCAAGTGGTATATAGCAAACTTGCTGCTAGGCAAGAACTGCACTGACTTCAGTCCTCACTAACCTTACTCTAAAGTCAGTGTGTTGAATATCCATCCAGGCAGTAGTGACTATTGAATAGCTGAGAACTGGGAAAGTTGATTCACTGCTATCTGCCACTTGCTTTAGGCTTCTGTTATGTGGGGCTGCAGGAAACTTCCTGCAGAGCAGTAAACTAGTAACACTCTACTGCTGGGTACTGTTCTTCTGACTTACAAGACCAAGGAAGTCTCCTTCTCTGGAGACTTTCAAAGCCAACCTGGATGTGTTCTTGTGTGGCCTGCCCTAGGCAATCCTGCTTTGGCAGGGGGGTTGAATAGATGATCTCTGGAGGTCCCTTCCAACCCCTAATGTTTTGAGATTCTGTGTGAAAGGTGCACAGCAGCTGAGGAAAGAATAAAGTAGCAAATGTAGCACTTCAGTATTACTTCTCACTTTTCATTGGTAAAAGAGATATTCTGGAAGGCATTTGGTCTCCTTCGCTGATGTGAAACTTCTCCTACTTCACTTGAGGGGGGGAAAACTCATCACCAAAACTACAACCCTTGCAAACATCTGTGTGAAATTGCAGCCAGAGATGCAGACTTCATTTGCACTTTGCAGTTTCCACGGTAGCTTGGACAAGCATCTGATCCGTGCAGGTGACCAAGCTGTGAGCAGCATCCTACTTGACTTCAACCTGCAAAGGTTCTCTTTCTAGCTTGGAGGCTAACAAAAGCTCTCATTCTTAGTGCTCCTCTTTATGTTACCTGTAAGCACATGTTTAGTTTCCTCTTTCTTCATTCTATGCAATCACCTCGTTCATTCCCCCTGATGTGCTCCATAATACCTTAATCCTTGCAGACTCCTGCTCTCCTTGTTCTCCTGGGAGCTTGAATTCCCCCAGGCACCACTCAGCTAAGTAAGGAAACTGCACACCTGCTGCTTGGTGCTTCTTGCCAGTGTTCACTTCCTCTCATCGGCCCCATCTGGCACAGGGCTTGAAACCTCTCTTGAAGTGTCTTAGCTTAGAAATGCAGGGAGGTAAATGACTGAAGTGGATCAAAGAAGAGAAAAACAAAGGTGTGTGTTCCCACCCCAGTTACAATGGAAGGTCAGTCCCCTGGCATCATTCAGTGACAACCCACAGGTTCTGGAGACATTTTTCATGCAGCATTTGATACCTAGAACCGTGAGACACCTCGAACCTCTTTTCTTCCCCCATGCCTTTGCACTGACCACTAACTGATGCACACATTCCTGCATGCAGCATCATCATTATCTGTCCCTTAATCAGCTGGAAGGTAGCCTTGTCATCATTAAGGCAACTCTAACAAAGGCTGTTCTGTTCAAAATGAAACATCTTGATGCAGCCTAATTTATTTCACAGTTGTTATCCTGTTGACCTAAAATGACAACAGGACACTTGGAGAGGTGCCCAGTTTAAGAAGCAAACAAAACTGCCTCTCCCTGTCTGCAGAAGGGGTTTAGCAGCAGAAGGCATTCCCAGGCCAAATGCTCTGCCTGGCAGCTCCTGCTCCTGAAAGCTCACTGAGGTTTCTCTGAGGGTCAGTCCAGATTTTGTGGCTTTAGCAGTTCTAGCCTCTGCTTTGCACCTCCCATCAGGAGCATTTTCAGTGCTGTTTTATTTGGGAGACTGTTGTGTGTTGCACTGGTGTGACAATCTGGACATTCTAGGAGTGACATGTTTGGGGGCAGGAGCAAATGCCTTGATGCAGGTAAGGAAAGTGCCCCAGTCTGGGATTCCTTGGGGTTTAAGGCTCATGTGGTGGCACAGTCCCAGTTGAAGAACCATCTCTGAGCACCTGCTCTCAGCTGGTGGACAACACCTCTCAGTGATCATGGTGTGTCTTGTACAGAGGGTCTGTGTCCTGGAGGGCTAATAGGCCTATTAGATGTCCTGGCTTGCCTCACCCTTCTGCTGATGGGAGAATCAACTGCAGAAGGAAAACAAAGGCTTGGGCCATTATGTCCCCTCCCAAAGTAATAAACAGGCACCCACAGATGTTTAGGTACTTGTTAGTGCCTTGGCCAAATAAGGGTGGGCAAGCCCTTGTTTCACCTAGTAGGGTCACTTTTGCATTGGTGATTGCCATTTTGATTGGTGAATCTCTGTGGCCAAAAGAGATATTATACTCCAGCAAGTAATGTAAATTGAGCCGAGTTGCAAGCAGTTGAGCTGCTTCTGGACAATGTGTTCTGCTCTGCCTCGTGCTTCAGACCAGCTTAGCCCTGATGTTTTGGGCTGAGCTACTTGGAAACTTAAGTGCCTCAAGTTTCCCAGGAGAAGGTATTTAAGTGCCTCATGACATGGCAAGAAGTGCCACTGACATGGTGCTCTCTGCACATCTGCAAGTGATGCTGCCTGCACCTCTGCAAAGCTCCATGCGAAGAGGAACCAGGATCACGTCAGAGATCATCTGCCTCTTTCCCAGCACCCTGGGAAGATCTGGAAGCCTCTAAACAGCTGAGCAGTTCCAACAGCGCCACAAAGAAGCAAGGAACTAGAAATTTCCACTCCAAAATGAGTGGAACGGACATTCCCTAGGGCTCCAGGCTGCCTTTTATTTGTAAGTGGAGCAAAGCCATTTTGTGGCTATGCTTTTCCCATTTTTCTGATTCTCCTAAATGACTGAATTGCCCATAACATCCCTGTGAAGATTTTCCCTGACCTAATTAGAACCCAAAGTTAACTAATCTGTATATAGTTGTGGGCAGGGCCTTCCAGAACTAAAATTAACTACATATTTTATAGCTCCTGCCTCATTAATGGCCACAACTAAATCAGTCTGCCCTGAAGAGTAGCTGCTAGGAAGTATAGAGCCAAACAAGGTGCAGAGTGCAAGGACAAAGGTCTAGGGTGTCCAGGGTCACAGGCTGCAGCAAGAAGTCCACCTGAATATAAGAAGAAAAAAAAAAAAGTCACAGTGGGCAAAGAATGCAACAGGAGCTCAGAGAGGTGATTTTCAAAACTCACCTGGTCAAGGCTCTGAGCAGCCTCAGATTTTTAAAGCCAGTCTTGCTGTGAGGTTGGACTAAAGCCATGCACGTTCCCTCCTGAGTGCAGTCATTCCATAAGAGATGACAAGGGGATGTGCCATGCACTTCAGCTCAAATTCCACATCAGCTTGCCAGTTGCTTTCATCCTAAGAAATGAGATGGGCTTGTCTTCCAGCAGAAGCTCCCATGAGATTAGGTACTTGCTTTAATAAAAGATTGAAGTATCTTCTTATTATCTTAAGTAGAAAAAAGAAACCCAGTGCCTAGTCTCCCCAGCTTTATTGGAACTGATGCCTGCTGTTTGTCAGGCAGCACATTTTGAACAGCAAAAGCTGATGTCAGTCTAGCAGGACTGACAAAACCCATCCATGCTTTTTGAGTAGAAGCAGCAGCTTTTAGACCCAAGAGAGTTGGGAGGGTAGCTTGAGACCCACCACTATGAGAAGCCCCTTGAGAGCTTAAGATGTGATGCTGTAGTGCCAGCATTACCTCAGTAACTGATTCCCTGGATCATGTTTGATTTCCTTTCCTCCTCAGTCTCTCTGTGGTCACATTGGTGTAGCTGCACAGCTGAGAGGCCAAATTGCAGCTTGGATGTGAGCAGAACTCGTCTTGAGATCAGAGGACCAAAAGGCATCTGTGAAAACAAGTCTACAAACCCATCCTTCTCCAAAGCTGCCATAGAGCTGGAAAGTGAAATGAAGCTGCTTGAAGAAAATGACTTCTCAGACACTTGCCCCATGCTCATTCAATGCTGCTCAAAACATTTCACAGATGCATTCCTGCCATTTTTACAGTTTTAGAAGTGAGTAGAAGGAAGAAGCTAAGCAGAGAGGAGCTCAGCCAGCACTTATGGATGATATTAAAGCAATTGTTAACCCTATCCTATCTAGCTGGGGGGCCAGCAGGCCCCCCAGCCTTTAGATCCCACTCCCATTCACCCAGTGTGCACCATGGGTACTCACCAGTGACACCAGGAGGGAATCCCTCTGCCCAGATGGGCAAACTTAGAGCTTCTGCCTTTCCCGGGCTGCTTATAAAGGGGAGTGGGCAGGGAGGGCAAAGTGGTCACACCTGGGGTGGGAGGAGACTCCAACAGCACCCAGGTGCTCTGGGTTTGGAGGAAAAAAGGGGAAAAAGCTGTGTGGGGTGGGAAAGGGGCAGGTGTGGTGGAAAAGGGGAGGTGATGCTGAAAAGATAGAGATGAAAAGGATGGAGATGGAGATGAAAAGAGGAAACTGGGGGGGGAAGGAAGGAGATGGAGAGGAAAGGAGGGAGATAAAAACCAATAACATTGAAAACTGGCCTGTAAAACAAAAAATAAAATGTGGTCCTGTTCTGTCAGGGAGGTTGGACTGGATGATCTTTCAAGGTCCGTTCCAGCCCCTAAGAATCTGTAATTCTGTGATGTTTGAGGGTTTGTAGTTGTCTTTGAAACTTTCTATAACCCTCATGTGATTCGTTCCATCTTCTAGATGAATGGAACTCTCAAAATTAAGCTAAGTTGAAAGTCCAAAGAAAATACTTTGGTGTGTAGGACCCTGCCTTAGGGAATGCCATGCACTGATTTTGCTGCTGTTACCCTTCCCAGGAGCATGTTGCAGCCTTTCTGTGCTCTGTCAGCTAGAAATGTTCCTTTCATTTCCAGCACCAAGAAAAAAAATGCCCCTTATCTTGTCTCCTTGTAGTTCCTTTGGGTCCTAACAGAGCTCACCATCCAACTGCTGTCACTGAGCTTCAGCAAACCTTGCAAGAACAGATAAATGTTCATGACTGTGGGAGCTCTAGGAAGGCATCGGGAGCCACATAATTTGTGTAGCTGAAACCTGAACCCAGAAACCTCAGGAACTACTCTGCTGTGACCCTGACATCAGGTACCAGATCTTGCTTCAGTTAGCTACTCATAGTCAGGAACACAGCTCCCTCTTAACAGCAGCCAAACTGCCATCAGTGGTATCTCTTGAGTGCAGTGCAGATTATGACTAGTTCATGTTGCTCAGTTTGACCCTTGCCAGACAGCTTAATATGATCCAAATTCATTGCTGAAGATGAGAGCAAAGAGCTGTGTGGATGGAGTAAAGCATGGGATCGCTGGGCTGGAGAGCTTAGAAGCTGTGCTCCGAAATGTAGAGCGACAAAGGCATCTCTGTTGTGTTAAAGCTGATGTGCTAATGTGAACGATTTGAACGTTCAGCTTCTGCAGCTTTGAATTGAATAACTTATACTGCGAGAAGGGCAGGAGAAAACCATCCTCCAGTTTTGGAAAGCTGTGACCTGTGCCAGGTTTACATTCTGTGCCATTTCCTCTATGTATTTGCTTTTGTTCAATAATAAATACCAAGAAGCTCACTTAGCAAAAGGCGTTCAGAAAAAAAAAGTAAACCAAATTTAGGGGAAACTGGAAACTGACTTTCAAACCCTTCCTTAGCCTGAATCTGGCTGTTACCACAGGGATTATTTGCAAGCCCTATAGTTACAGTATCACAGTCTCACAGTATCACCAAGGTTGGAAGAGACCTCACAGATCATCAAGTCCAACCCTTTACCACAGAGCTCAAGGCTAGACCATGGCACCAAGTGCCACGTCCAACCTTGCCTTGAACAGCTCCAGGGATGGCGACTCCACCACCTCCCTGGGCAGCCCATTCCAGTAGCCAATGACTCTCTCAGTGAAGAACTTTCTCCTCACCTCAAGCCTAAACTTCCCCTGGCGCAGCCTGAGGCTGTGTCCTCTCGTTCTGGCGCTGGCCACCTGAGAGAAGAGAGCAACCTCCCCCTGGCCACAACCACCCCTCAGGTAGTTGTAGACAGCAATAAGGTCTCCCCTGAGCCTCCTCTTCTCCAGGCTAAACAATCCCAGCTCCCTCAGCCTCTCCTCGTAGGGCTGTGCTCGAGGCCTCTCACCAGCCTCGTCGCCCTTCTCTGGACACGCTCAAGCATCTCAATGTCCCTTCTAAACTGGGGGGCCCAGAACTGAACACAGTACTCAAGGTGTGGTCTAACCAGTGCAGAGTACAGGGGCAGAATGACCTCCCTGCTCCTGCTGACCACACCATTCCTGATGCAGGCCAGGATGCCACTGGCTCTCTTGGCCACCTGGGAGTTGTGTCACTTGTGTGAATTGCTGAGAGATTAGGAGCTGGGACTGTGGCAGATCATCTGTGTGAGCTGCCCCTTGGGGGAACAAGACCCTGTGACTAATCCCCATCTGTATGGGGTCATATGGAGGACCTTTGTGGTGGGGGTCATCCGGTGCAATATTCACCTCTCAGCAAAGGGGTACAAAAACCTTCCAGGCAGAAGGCTCATCGGCTCTCTGCATGTGTCAGCACACAGGAGAGATGTGCGAGGTGCATGAGGGATACAGGATCACAAATACAGACAGCTCAGTGGCTTTTACTGTGGAGAAGGTTGAGCAGCTGAGGGAGAAGTAAAGACTGTCAGATTAAAGACAAAGTCTATGCAAACCTGCTTTGGGGATGATGAAGCATCGTTTTAAAGGAGCAGCACTCAGTTTCTGAGTTTTGGAAAACAGGAATAGAAAATTCTGGACAGAATAAGGAAAATCTCTGGAAATCGATTTATTTTTTGCAGTTTCTTTAATACTTTTACTTTTAAAAATAAAATCGAGATATTATTCCCGTTGCTGTTTATTTATTTATTTATTTTCCCTCTCTCAGGTCCCATTCCAGTTGTCAAGGGGCACAGAGCTCCCCAAATCCTGTTGGAAAGGAAGAAGAGGAGATGGGCTCGGTTCCCCTCTCACTCCTGCATCCCTCTGCCAATGGCACAGGGACCGTGGGATGTCAGAAGAGAAGGTGGAGGTCCCACCTTTCGAGTGTGTCAATACTGCCTTCATTCGCTGCTCGCACGATCCTAAGATACATGCTTATTCATGAACAGTTGACACGTGTGGAGCACAGCCCAGAAAAGCTCAATGACCCTTAAACCTCAAATCCCCTTCCTTTTGTCTCCTCCCCTTTGCCCAGAGGGCATCGTCTGATGCTGTTACTTTACTGCTGGAAAACAAAGGGCCTGTAGCTGTTAAGTCCTCTTGATTTCTCCTGAAGGCTGCCTCCAACCCCGCCGTGGCAGAGTGCCACCAGAGCTCAAAGGCCTCTCAAGGTGCTCCTTGGCCAGAAGTCTGTCGCCTGCGCGGCCCTGCCTGGCATGCACCCCCCCCTTACTGCCGCTGCCCGACGGACACCGGGCACCGAGCGCTGGCTGTGCCAGCCGCTGAGCGGTTGACTCGTTCGAGGCTCGACCCGGCCACGTTCTTGTCTCCCAGCCCGCGCGACACTGGGATCAGATGGCTTTGTGAAGTGCGAGCAGGGCCAGGGACGTGAGAAAGCGCCAGGAGACCCGAGCGGTTTGAGAAGCCGCTCGGGCGGCAGCAGGGGACGTACAACCCCCGCTCTTAAAAGAAAAATTAAAAAGTAAGGCTAAGCATAAACAAACATGTTGGGAGCCCGCCCGTCCCGCACACCTCCCGCTTGAAAAGAGGAGGCGGGAAACCCCCGGCCCACCTCCCCGGAGGGGCGGTGAGCGGCAGCCCCGCCCCGGCGCCCGGCGTTTTCTGTCCCCTCTGCCGCGCCGTACGGCCGGGTGCGTCGTCTCCATCCGCTGGCAACTTTGTAGCGCGGGGCGCGGGCGGCCCCGCCGCGGCTCTGCCCTCACCCGGGGGGCCGGGGCTGAAGCCGAGCCACAGCGGGCTCTGGGCTGCGGAAGCTACGCCACCATGGCTGGGATTGGCATCGACCACTCCAAGCTGCCCGGAGTCAAAGAAGGTAGGAGTCATCCCGGCGGGGGACAGCAGGCTGCTGGGGAGGGGCGGGAGGAGCTGGATAGGACGAAGCTGTTGAGGGGGGGGGGGGGGAACTGTGAGAAGGTGGAGAAACTATTTCAATTTTTTTTTTGTTGTTGTTTTCTTACCTAATTGCTATTATTTTAAATTTTCCATCCGTGAGGGTGGTTCGCGGCGCCCCCCGTGCAGCCCTGTCAGCGCAGCAGAGGGGGCTCCGTGCTCGGGCCGCCACACGGCCGCTTGGGGTGGGTGGGCGGCTGGGCGGGAGACTGTGTGGGGCCCTTCGGGGTGTGTCGGAGGTGCCCCGCTCCCCTGTGCGTGGCCTTCGGCGACTGTGCGGGTCAGAGGAGGGAAGGGATGGATGGGGGCCAACGGAAAAGGAGCAGTGTTAGCTTGACGACGAGCTGCGGCCGCCCTCGGATCCCGGCTTCCCTTCCCCGGGCGTGGAGGGCATGCCGCTGCTCCCCGGGAGCAGACGAGGAACGGCGCAGGGGGAGGGGGGCAGCCCTTTGTCTGCGCCGGGGCCGAGGCCGCCGCCGGCGCTTCTGCTCCGCTCGCTACTGCCGAGCCCGGGTAGCGGGGCTGGAGCAGGGCTGTGGTCGCGGCCGGGTGCACTCCCGCGGGAGACGAGCCTTGCTGTGAAATGGCCGGGAGACCCTTCAGAATATCAGGATATCTGCAGATACCTTCCTTGCAGTTATGGCTTGGCTGGCTTTGGAGGTTCCGCTCGGAGTATTGAAAAATGGGAACGGAGCTGCGATATCCCATAGATTTTGGTGGTTCGAGGGGTACTGGTGATGTTGAGGTCCCGGTTAGAAATTTGAGTCTGGGGCGGGGTTGGTATTTTTTTGCTTTGCATTGAGCTTTAGAAGCCAAACAGCCTCCCCTCCCCTGCAGAACCCCCGTGCACCCCAGCAGCTCAGGGGAAGGGGGGACTGAGCGGCTCCGCTTGCTCTCTGGGTGTCCAGCTGCAGCGGTGCTGGTTCAGCCTGTGCCAAGTACGTGGATTCGTCCTCAGTGAGGCTAGGTTGGCCCCTGCTTCACACAGATGCCTTTAAGCTTAATCGAAGATGCCCTGGAGCTGGTTCGGGTTTAAAAAGCTGTGTACGAGCTTTTTAACAGACGAGAGTCTGTGGTTTCTGCCGTTGATACAGATCTGTAGAAGCTCTGTCAAAATCAAGTTACATTAGATTTACACTGTAGTAATGGAAAGCGCTGCATGCCTGTCTGAATACAACCGAAATTCCCTAAACCTGTTTGCCTCGACACTTGCCATGGTTTTTTAATCTTTTAAAAAGTTTCAGCTCTTATAAAAGAGGGAGTCTGACTGTGATTCAGCTGGTCAAAACTAGAAGACAGGGAGCTGGAGACTCCTTTTAACCTCTTGCCATCCTTTAATGTTTCATGCCTTACTGCTACTGGAAGAAAAGTAACATCCATGTGCTGAAGTTTTAGGGGTTAATGTTGGCTCTATTAAGTAATTAGCAGAATTATTATTGGTTCTTTTAATATAACCAGGATCTCAGTCCTTAGAGCCTGTTCATATGTGGTTGCTCAAGAAAATTAATCCCATTAACCTTTCCAGTGGGTTGATTAAAGCAAATTAAATTCGTGTAGATGCTCTTGTTCAGAATTTAAGCAGCCTTTGAATTGATTTAACGTGATTAATTTTTGAAGTGAGCTGGACCATGTTAAGATCACTTACGTGCTGAATAAAAGTATGTTTAGAGGGTTGCAATGTTGAGCTCAACTAGTCCTTTGGTAAATCCTAGTCCTGGGTAAATTTTCGCCTATGGTTATCATGGATTAGGTTTCAAGAGTGTTCTGGTGTGATGATCAGTTGTTACCCGATAGCAGTTGGATTAAAGTAGCATCCCAGAGCAACTCCAGCTCGCAAAGCAGATCGGGCCAGAGCCATGTTCTGCAAAGCATCAGAGGTGCTTCATACTTTTAGAGATGCAATTCATTTTGTTGTGGAAAGTGGTGAGTCTGAGCTGTGATTTGGATTAGATCTTCCTTTTCGTGCCCAATGTTAATGCCAACCGAAGAAGAAAGAAAGGCATCACTTTCCATACCTAGGGAAATACTACTTGTCCCTGCTGCAGAAATCACTGTTGATCCTTCTGGAAAAAGATTACCTTTCTTCATTTCGGGTAAAGGTCAGCTGAGTCACTCATTAACAATGTTTTGATTCGAGTGCTTCACCATCCCTCCTTTGGGAGGGGAAGGGAGGTGCGTCCAGGTTTTCCCTGCCTCTAGGTAGTTGGGACTCCATCCATACGGTGTCATCCTCTCTGGTGTTCTCTCATGTCTTCTACTAGTGAGGTCACTTCTGTGCAGTGATGGCAGTGAAAATCTGGTAACTGTAGCCAGATGCTGCCGGAAGTCTTGCTTCTGATGTTTACTCCTGTTATTATCTCGAGAAGCTGGAGGCGTGACACAGATGGCATTTATCCAGTGAAAACTACTTCAGCTGGTCCGGTTTATTTTGTGGGCAGGGGTTTGCTGGTGTAAAATACACTCTCCTTCTAGTATAAACTAGAGCTTGATGCTGCAGCTTGGTGTTACAGTCATTTTTCCATGGGCAGCAAAGCAGATGTTCTGACCACTGTGGTCACTAAAGCTCTTGTAAGTTATTTGCTGAGGGTTTTGGTGTTAGTTGCAGTCTGTAGGCTGAATTTCTCTGCTTGTATTTATATTTGAGTCTCAAGTGCCTGTGATGTTTTCTCGTTTGGTAAAGCAGCTTCACTGCTGTGTGCTTTTTTGACCCACCTTGGGGGATTGCTTAGCTCTCCCTGTAGATCTCTTTTTACTAGAGGTCTCATTTGTGAGCCTTGGGAGGACAAATACATCTTGGAAATACTACTTTAATTAGTTCTTTTGTAAAGCAAATAAAAGACACCGGTTCTGTTTGATTCCCATTTGTCTCTCATCTCTTGCAATCTGATGCATTGCTAGCAGCTGAATTTGGGAAGGGCTTTACACTTTTTCCTTGGTCGCCTGCTTTAGATGAGCTCTTCAGTGTGGCTCCCCATACTGTCTCGAAGTGTTGTGTACTGCATCTTGCACTTTAGAGGCGTCCTTGCTTGCATGCAACCAGGGACACCTGGAGGGCATTCCTGAGGAGGTACTTTGGAGGTGTGTAGACCTTTTGCCATGCTGTAGGACGTAGCTGTGGTCCCATCTGCTCTCGGTGCCTTTGCCAAAGGGCTGAGATCTGTGGCAGCAGCTTTGTGAAAAGGATGCCTCTCTGCTAAAACTGAGGTGCAGTCCCTGAGTCAGTGCAGCCTGAGAGCCATCAGTTGTTAGTGGCAGCAAGTAAAACCCAGGTGTGGAGTTCCTTGCCAGGAGCTCCTGGTCTTCCTGCCCGTTTGAATCCCCTGGGAGGAGAGAAAAGGGAGAGATTGCAAGGAAGGAGAGGCACACTGAGCTGTGCCCCAGCATTGTGCAGCTCTTCGGAACTGTGGGATTTTGCAGTGGCTTAATTGTTTTTGTTTAGTTTTATTTTCAGCAGTACTAGAAGGAAATGTAACGGCAGTAGGTGTGTGCTAGTCATTAGAACTGACCCTGCCATGCTGCTGCCTCCTGAGCTCCAGCCTTGAGGAAGGCTGACGGTGCCAGCCATGCTCAGAGAGATGTGGCAACACTACTTGTGCTATGATTTCTACTCTGCATCTGATTTGACTGCCTGAACTTCTTGAGCTGTACATTCAGATGCTGCTAGTTGTAGTCTGCTGCCAGAGAGGCCAGTTTCCCAAACGTCATAGTAAAAGCTATGCCTCAGTCTGCAGCTGAGGCAAACAGGAAGGGCTCCAATCTCCACTTTCTACCTTGGCAAGGTGTTTTTGGTGCAGGCAGCCTGGCTGGCTCTCTTATGCATTGACATGAACTGAATAAAAGTTTTCTGGAAGCATCAGTTTTCCTCTTCCTCTCAGCCACAGCACCTTTCCTCTGATATGTGCAGCTTAACGTGACCTTTACTGAGACTGCTGCAATAAAAACCTCCTGGCTGCTGACTTTTCAAGTCACTTTCCAAGGGGTCAGCTCTGAGGCACAGTGTGGAAGGGACTGTTGTTACTGGCAGCTGATGTTTTGGAGCCTCTGTGTGCTCAGCAACAGGACAGTGGACAAGAGAAAGGACGTCTGTCAAAGGTGGAAGTGGATTCAGAAAGTGTTGATGGCTGGCATGGTGTTTGCTGAGGAGAGATTTGGCCTTGAGATGTTTCAGGGGTCTGATGTTGAGGGATGAGGTGTCAGCTGTGTTTATGTGGAGGAAGGGTTGGCCTTTAACTGGATTAGTGTAATCAGGGCAACAATTTTGAGAGCAGCTGAGGGTCAGCCAAGTCACGGTGAAGCCACCTGCCCCATGCTCTTCAGCTCCAGCTGAGATTTTAACTTGCAGCATTATGTGCAGTCTCATGGTTTTTGACTTTGTGACTTCTTGGACCAGGGCTTTGAAACACTCAGGCAAGCCAGGTGGCTTGGGAGCAATGTGGAGGTAGAGAATGATGGGACATTGACACAAGCTTTCTTTCTAGGTCGCTGGTTCATGTCCATCTCTCCTGAGCAACAGGAGGTCTGTTTTTCCAGCATGCATGAATTCAGTGCTGAGGCTGTGGTGTTCATTTCTGATTAAAGCTGGGTGAAAGTTTTATTATGAGTTCAGTTGCTCAGGGTCTGCAGCAGCTGACAGAGGAGATGGGCTGGATTAGCCTATTTCGTGCTCTTGGCTCCAAAATGCAACTAAGCAAGCAGGTCTGTCTCCTCCTAGCCTTAAATCCTTGGCACTTGTCCTCTGTGAGTTACTGTGAAGGTTGTACTGAGGCAAAAAGATTGCCCAAAAAGCAGTCGTTGGCAGAGAGGAGCTTCCAGACTTGTGCTGATGCCTTCTGCTGCGATGTTTCCTTAGTCCAAAAACTTGTCAGCAAGTGGAACAAGAGGGGACACAGTCTGCTTTGCCCTGAATCTGGGGATGTAGCGAGACTGGGTGGGACTTGCCTTCATTTGTGGTATTAGGACCTTGGCCATAGTTCATTGCTGCTGGCTGAGTAGTGAACCCAGCTGCATGAGGTGTCAGTGTGTTTGCTGTGGCCTCTGTTTGATTTCCTGTGGCCGTGAGCAGTGTCAGAAGGTGTGCAAGTACCAGGGAAGAGGTTGGAGATGGCTGCTGCCAAGGAGCAGGGGAGGCCAGTTGTGCTCACTCTGAGCATAAGGAAAACCCTACTTGGAAAAGCAGTGGGATGTGCCTTGGGGCTGTGTGAAACTTCTTGTTGGAATAAGCTTTTCTTTTTGGCTTAGAGGTGTCTAGTTCACATGAATGTGCTGACTTGTAGCACCAAGTGACATGTTCCCTCCCTGCTTCCTTGGCCCCTTCCCAGTGTCCCCAGCTGACTGGCTTCCTGCTTGCTGCTGCTCCTCCTTGTAGCGCTGGTTTGCAGGCTGAAGGACTGAGGAAAGAGGCTGATTGTTGGTAAAACTCCCAAAACATAGGTGCAATTTCTGGCATGCCACTTGCTGCTGACTTGTCCTTTTGCCTTTCTCCCCAAAGGTGATAAGGATATTTGCTGTTGTGCTGCTGGTGGTGGCTCACCTTGCAGGGAGCAAAAGGCATTTGCTGGGAATTTCCACTGGAAGAGCAGGGCTGCCATCTATCTCGCTGGAGCCTACTGTGTTAGGGGATGCACTGTTCACCTTGCAGTGCTGGCTTTTCCACAGGGGACATGATGGGACCTGGTGGCAGTCCTTTCACTCTTTGTTTATGCTTCCTTTTTTAAAGTAGGCATTGGAGCCTTCCCACTGTTTTCTTAGTGCAAGAGAAAACTCCCAAGGGAGGTGGTGGATTCATTAGACAGTTTCAAGGCTCATCTTGACGGGGTGCTGGGCCAGCTCACTTAAACTATATGCTTAGGTTCAACTGGAAGATTGTTGAGGTCACTTCCAACCTGGTATTCTATGAAGCTGTATTGTAGAGTGAATGCTTTGTGGCCTTGGCACTGTATAGCAGCTGGGAGAGAAGCAGGGCTGGAGGGCAGCTGGGCGCAGTGTTACAAGGTATGAGAGGTGCAAGGTGAGGCTGTTGTGAACCTTCCATTAAGTAAAGGAGATCAGTTAAGCCTGAGTGCTCATAAAGTCAATCCTGTAACCCTAGGCACCTTGTGAATTAAGCTTGACAGAAATGTTAGCTTCCCCTGAGGGAAAGGTGTGGGTGAAAATCTGCTGGGAAGCCTGGCACAGCCCTTCTACCTCTGCACAAGGATTTTGCTCAACTGCCGATGATTTTAATTGCATGTCAACCCACGGTGCCACCACCACAGCCAAAGAAAACTAGTGAGGGTGTTTTGGTTCAGCCCTGGTTTGGTAGGAGTTTGGTCTGTGCAGTTTTGACAGCCCTGCCTTCAATGAGTGCTGTTCAGGACAGAAAGTTAGGGAGGTGATGAAGAGTGGCTGAAGCCACTTTTCCAGAGGAGCTGCAGAAAAGCTGTGTACAGGAAAATGTTGAGTTCTGGTGTGCACGTGGGTATAGCTGCTTCCCTTCACAGCCCTTCTGCTGAACCAGGACTTGGCAGCTGAAGGAACAAGGATTAAGAGGAAGGATATGGACTCAATATGCAGAGTTCAGTAGGTGATGACAAAGAGGAAGAAGACATAAATGAGCAAGTGCTTGGAGGCACTGAGAGACAGGTGTGCCTTAAGGACTGACATGAGAGGTAATAGGACAGCAGGAAGGAAGCTTATACAAAACGACTATTTCTTGGCAGCGAGATCTGTTGTGTGGTTTTTGGTTTTGTTTTCCCTTTCTGCAGAAAGCGCTCCAAAAGGCAGCATGTAGCCCTTCACAGCCCTCCAAAAGGCAGTGCATAGCCCTTCACAGCCAGACAGGACAGGAAGCTGGGAATGTTCCTCACACGGATCACTGTTACTACCAACCCAACACAGGGACTGGGGAAGTGCTGACCTAGCTCAAGGCAGCTTTTCCTGGCATGGATGGAAAGCCTCCCCCTGCCAGCACAGCAGAAAGCACCTGAGCTTACCCTGTATGTCTGTTACAGATATGGCAAACATTACCTGGTGGGGGATCCTTGGGGGGAAGAGATTGTTTTTCTTTCTCCCTCAGTTCTGAACTCTGTTTTATTGTTGGGGTTCTGGCTGGTGGGATGGACAAGATTTACGTCCCAGTGTCTCCTGGAGCCTTTGGCGGTGCTCTTAAAGGCTGGTGTGAAGCAGTGGAGGAAAGCAGGAAAAGAGCTGGAATTTTTCCAAGCTGCCAGGGTGTGGCTGTGTTTGTGGCACACAGAGTAGTGCTGTTCAGGGCTGTGCTTTCCTGCAGGCAGTTTGGTTGGCACCAGGTTTCCAGAGGAAGTTGGTGCTAGAAAGGGGCTGGGCTGTGACTCAGTGCTGGAGGGACCGAGTCCTTGGTTAGGGCTGTCCAATGCTGCCTGCATTCCTCGCACCCCTGATAAAAAGTGGAAAAGGCCTCCAAGTCTGATTCCTGTGCAAAGTTACTTGGTACTTCAGGTGCACAGCATTGCTCTGACCGTGTAACAGGTGAGCTTTTGAAGAAGCTGTGAGCATACAATATCATCTAAAGGTGACTTGGCTCCCAAAGCAAGTATTTTTATATCTAGCTGTCTTGGAGATCATTTTGTGCTCTCAGAGAGGAGATGGAGCCACAAAAAGGATTAAGGAAGTTGAACATCTTCCTTATGAGGAGAGACTGAGGGAGCTGGGACTTTTTATCTTGGAGAGAAGGAGCCTGAGGGGAAACCTGGTTAATGTTTATAAATATGTAAGGAATAACTGCCAGGAGGACGGAATCAGCCTCTTCTCAGTGATGCCCAGTTGCAGGACAAGGCAGAATGGGTGGAAGTTGAGGCATAGGAGGTTCCATGTGAACCTGAGAAAGATAATTTTTTTTTTTCACTTTGAACTTGACAAAGCACTGGAACAGGCTGCCCAGGGAGGTTGTGCAGTCTCCCTCTCTGGAGGTATTCAAGAACCATCTGGATGTTCTACAGTGTGACCTGCTCTGGCAGGGGGGCTAGACCAGATGATCTTTTGAGGTCCCTTCCAGCCCCTGACATTCTATGATATTTGAAAGGCTGCCCCTCTGCTTCTTTCTTGTGCTTTGGAATTCACATGAGCTGTGGACACAGATGCCACAAAGCAGTTTGCTCCAGGCTGATGAGAGAGCTCTGCCTCCCTACCTATCTGGCCCCAGGGGCCAGACACTCTTACCCTCTTAAACCAGTGTTTTAAATCAGTATTTGCTTGGAGGGCAGCATGCCAACACGAGGCTGTGGCAGGAAGGGGGTTTTGTATTGCTAGTTCTGCAGCTTCACTGATTTCTTGTAGAGGGATGTGAAGGTTTGGCTGATCTGGGGTCAGCTTTGTCTTTTCCAGAGCCGACAAACCTAAAGAACCTAACCACGAGGAAGCGAGGAGAAAGATGAGAGAGTACCTGTGAGGAGGTGGTGGAACAAAGAAAAGAGTCTTTGAAACTAAACAGTGTGACCTCAGTTGGGTAGGTTGCTCTTGTGGAGCAGATGTGCAATGCTGGCAGCAGCTGACTTTCTAGGAAAAAGGAAGCTGATAGGAATCTGTGTGAGGATCAGAGTTGATTGCAGGATCATTTCAGACACCTGCAGCTTTGAAGGCAGCATCTGGCCAACTTTCCAGCAAGCCTGAGAAGCTGCCCTAAGGCCCATCCTGCTGGAGCTTTGCTTCACTTGGTGTCCTGTCTGGATGAATAAAACCTGACCCCCTTCTCTGTGGTTCGATCTTCAGCAAGGGCTGAGAAATCAGTGGCATTTCTGAGGGACTCTTTCTTCTGCTTGTTTACCCCAGAAATGCATGTTCCTCCAAATGACTGGTGGGTGCCTTGGTGTAAAACCTCAGTGTGGTTTTGAGAAGAACTGGAACCTTTTTTTGGCAGTTGGCACCTTCTGCATGGGCGTCAGGCTTTGAGAAGTCAGCCTTGCATAAACAGCGCTCAAATTGAGTTGTGCTTGAACTTGGACCAGGGGGACATTGAGAGCTCCCTTTCTGATTCCTGTGCCCCTTGTATTTTGCTAAATTCTCTTGCAAGATGAAGCTGGAGGAGATGCCTGGGAGATCTGACACTTTGAATTATCTCTGCTTCCAGCTGCCTGCATGCCTCTGTGGAGCTGCTGTGTGAGTTTATTCACCGCAGTCTGAAAGTGAGGGCTTAAGAAATGCCAGTGAGCCATTTGAGGTGCAGGGTGCTGTTGTTCCTGAAAAGCACTCAGAACCACAAATCAGACCTGCCAGCTCTCTGCAGAGGAGCTGCTGAACCGAGCAAGGAATTTAGGCTTTTCTTTAGCAGAGAAGAGAAGTTCTGCCTGTCTGGGAAATTCAGTCTGTCCTTCCACGAGTTTTGTATAGTATAACAGTGCCTAAAATGCTGAAATAGAAGCTGAACTAGATGAAAGCAAACTGCAGTGTTGGCCATTAAGCTGAGTCTGAGGGAAGAGTGTGTATGAAGTGCAAATCTCTTGAGATTCCATCTCCATGTCTGAGCAGTTCTCTGAGTGGGTGGCTGTTTCGAGTTGTGCTTGAGAGGAGATGGTTTTTCTTTTCACCCTCCCTTTAAATGAGTAGCGTTGGGTTTGAAGCTAAAACTGCCATGACATCCTGTCTGCAAAAGAAACAAGAAATCCTCAGGAGCAGGACAGTGTCCAGGCCACACTGCTGAAGGAACAGGTTCCTTGCTGTGAGTGTGGTGGAACACTAGAACAGGTTGCTGAGAAAGGTGGTTGAGGCTCCATCCCTGGAGGTATTCAAGGGGAGGCTCAAGAGGGCTCTGGGCAACCTGATCTAGTGGAGGATGTCACTGCTGACTGCTGTGAGATTGGGCTGATGATTTCTGGAGGTCCCTTCCAATACAAACCATTTTAGGAAGCCATACTTTGCAGCTACAGCAGTGCTTGTGGAAACATCTGCCTGAGCCGGGGAGTTGGACCTCTTCTGAAGGTAACTCCTGCCTTGCCCTCCATTGACTCTGGTGGTCTGCCTTTGAGCAAAGTGAGCTGTTGGAGGCAGTGTTTGTTTTGCTGTGTTCATGATTGGGAGGCAGTGGTGAAAGCAGAGGGGTAGAAAAACAGCTTCTTACATTTATTGTTTGTTTTGCTCACATGGTCTTGTCTGAGTCAACTGAAGCTGTGTCGGATGCTGGGAGGACAAATAGAGAAAGTGCTGTCATTCTCATGGGTCATTAACCTCATTCCACACACAGACCCAGTTATGCCTCAGATATTGTTAGTAAAGCATGACTTGGGCTGCCTGTAGTCTACTGCTTGGCTGCATTGTCAAACTAGTCAAGCCATTCCTCTCCAGTAAACTTGTGGTGTTTATACTTGTCCACCTGGATGTTACTGGTGTGCCCTTGTGGCGAAGAAGGCCAGTAGTATCTTGGGATGTATTAGAAGGGATATGGTTAGTAGGTTGGCAGAGGTATTTTTTTTTCCCTTCTACTCTGCCATGGTGATGCCGCATCCGGAATATTGTGTCCAGTTCTGGGCTCCTCAGTTCAAGAAAGACCTCAGGGAACTGCTTGAGAGAGTCCAGTGCAGAGCCACAAAGATGCTGCAGGCAGTGGAACATCTCCCTGCTGAGAACAGACTAGGGAAGATGGAGCTTGGAGCAGAGGAGCCTGAGGACTGCCCTCATTCATGTTGATAAAGATATGCAGGGCAGTGTCAGGAGGACAGAGCCAGGCTCTGCTCACTGATGTCCAGTGATAGGCCAAAGGGCAATGGGTGCAAGCTGGAGCAGAGAAGGTTCCACGTGAACATAAGGGAAGACCATTTTCAGTGTGAGGGTAACAAAACACTAGAACAGGCTGTGCAGAGAGGTTGTGGAGCGTCCTCTGGAGACTTCACAAACCCACCTGGATGTCTCCCTGTGTGACCTCTTCTAGGTGATTTTCAAAGCATGAGTGCTAGTACTCTTTCAGGTTCAAGAGCATTTTCAAGTGCATCCATAACATGAGGTCCTTCAACTCAATGTTTACTCCTGGAAGTCAGACACAATCTAACATTCATGCTTTATGAGTTGTGTTTGCAGCTTGAGGCATAGGAAGAGTTGATTTTGTTCAGAAAAAGATGCATGTAAAGCCAGGTAGGGCACAGTTATCTAGCAATAAAAATGACAGCCACCTGTGTTAAAGGCAGAATGTAAATTCTATCAAGTATTGTGCCTGGGACACGCTCTTGGATGACCTTTTGAGCTCTCTTGTGGGGGTTTCTTCCCCTTCCTCACACCTTTTTTGTTCTTTTTTTTTTCCCTTTCCTTTTTTTCATTGTGTGTTGTTTGTTTTGTTTGGGTTTTTTCGCAGTCTTAGGTGTCTCCAGCTCTCTGTTTATGTTGTGCAAACACATCGCCTTCTGCCTTGCAGTATTCAGCAGATGCTCTCTCAGCTTGAGAACCGCTCTGTAGTAAGTTTGCAGTCAGTTTTACAGGAGTGAGAATACCAAATCAGCAGCCATCAGTTTATGAATGCTGTTGATTTCCATTCCAGGACAGGCTAAAAAGCAGTCTCCTTTTCTTAGGATTTGGTTCTGAAATAGAATCATAGAATCAGCCAGGATGGAAGAGACCTCCAACATCATCCAATCCAACCTAGCACCCAGCCCTAGCCAGTCAACCAGA
Organism: Tricholaema leucomelas; assembly: GCA_013400475.1. Taxonomy (NCBI): domain Eukaryota; kingdom Metazoa; phylum Chordata; class Aves; order Piciformes; family Lybiidae; genus Tricholaema lacrymosa; species Tricholaema leucomelas. Next base: position 199,133 of record WAAF01001962.1, on the reverse strand, counting down.
TCATGGCACTAAGTGCCTCATCCAGGCGTTTCTTCAACACCTTCAGGGACAGTGACTCTGCCACCTCCCTGGGCAGCCCATTCCAATGCCAATCACTCTCTCTGGAAAGAACTTCCTCCTAACATCCAGCCTAGACCTCCCATGGCATAACTTGAGACTCTGTCCCCTTGTTCTGTTGCTGGCTGCCTAGCAGAAGAGACCAACCCCACCTGGCTACAACCTCCCTTCAGGTAGTTGTAGACAGCCGTGAGGTCACCCCCGAGCCTCCTCTTTTCCAGACTAAAAACCCCCAGCTCCTTCAGCCTCTCCTCACAAGGCTGTGCTCCAGGCCCCTCACCAGCTTTGTTGCCCCTCTCTGGACACATTCCAGTATCTCAACATCTCTCTTGAATTGAGGAGCCCAGAACTGGACACAGGACTCAAGGTGTGTAAGGCTGAGTAGAGGGGCAGAATAACCTCCCTTGTCCTGCTGGCCACACTGTTCCTGATCCAGACCAGGATGCCATTAGCCTCTTCTGGCCACCTGGGCACACTGCTGGCACATCTTCAGCTACTATATACCAGCACCTCCAGGTCCTTTTCTTCCTGGCTGCTCTGCAGCCACTCTGTCCCCAGTCTGTAGTGCTGCCTGGGGTTGTTGTGGCTAAAGTGCAGAACCCTGCATTTGGCCTTGCTAAATCTCATCCCATTGGCCTCTGCCCACCCATCCAGACTGTCAAGGTCCCTCTGCAGGACTCTCCTACCCTCCAACAGATCGACACCTGCTCCTAGCTTGGTGTCATCTGCAAACTTACTGATGCTGGACTCAATCCCCTGGTCCAGATCATCAGTAAAGATATTGAACAAGACTGGGCCCAGCACTGATCCTTGGGGCACACCACTAGTGAGAGCTGCCAACTGGATGTGGCACCATTCTTACCTATAGTCTTCAAAGTGTTATTGGGCAGGTGAAAGCTTATTGCTGAAGAGTGCAGACAGAGTACAAGCCTCTTGTGACCTTGACCTGAAGGAATTAGCTTAAGGCAGAGAGAATAACCTCCTTCTCAAATCCCAAGTTGTTCTTACCTGCCAGGCCAAGGCAGCCAATAAAAATGACTCTGTGGCAGTATTTTTTATTTTTTACTTTGCTCATTGTTTTTAAGAATTAGGCTGAGACTCTTCAGTTTGGTTCCCTGTGGGGCCAGCCATCCTCCTTGTGCTGCCTCATAGCTGCTAGCTACAGGAGCTTTTTCTTCTCCAAGGCAGAAAACTTTTCTCCTTTGCTGTTTTACTCCATTGGTATTTTTAACTCCACATCTGCTTCCATACTGATAATTTCTGGTCTTTTTTTGTCCAGAAACATGTCACACAGGAGCAGCTGGTAAAGCTAGGCTGTCCCAGAAGCAGGCAGGCCAACTCGGTGGGGATGTCCCCATAACCAAGCTCTGCCTTGGGGGTTGGACTAGATGACCTTCTGAGGTCATTTCCAACGCAGACAATTCTGTTGATCTGTGGATCTGTGATTCTATGCTCTAGTGTGATGCCTGAGAAGCAGAAAGGCCCTGGAGGTGTTTAAGGCCAGGCTGGATGGGGGTCTGGCCAGCCCGATCTAGGGTAGGGTGTCCCTGCCCGTGGCAGGGGGGTTGAACTAGGTGATCCTTGTGGTCCCTTCCAACCCTGACTGATTCTATGATTCTAAATAGTTCCCTTCCCCAGGGTGTCCAGCCTTGTCTCCCTCTGCCTGAGGGCCATCATCTCCCAGTGCAAGGGTGAGTACCAGGAGGCAGGAGCCAGACTCTGCTGGGTGATGCCTGATGACAGGACAAGGAGCAATGGTGGAAGCTGAGGCATAGTAAGTTTCATTTAAACATGAGGAGGAACTTTCTCACTGTGAGTGTGACAAAACCCTGGAACAGGCTGCCCAGGGAGGGTGTGGAGTCTCCCTCTCTGGAGATATTCAAAACCCTCCTGAATGTGTTCCTGTGTCATCTGCTCTAGGTGATCCTGCTCTGGCATGGGGATTGGACTGGATGAGCTTTTCAGCCCCTGACATTCTAAGATTCTGATGTGTTTGATGCTGGTGGTGTCTGGTGAACAAAGGCCTAGGGATGCTGGTGCTGTCTAAGTGCAGCTACAGGAGTTGAAACATGTCCTGGCCAGCCTCTATTGGCACCCTCTGCTTGTGGCAGCAGGAGCTCAGGCATCTTCTGGTGTAGTGGGGGAGGCAGGACAAAAATGAGCAATGCTGAGGTCAGGTCACGTATCTCACAGAACAGCTTTGCTGCGGGCGAGCAGGAAACGTCTCCATTGTGTGTTTCCTCTGGGTAGACTTTGCTCCTCTGTTTGAGTGGCTGTTTGCTTGGGTTGGCTTTGCTTTCAAGGAAACAAGCTGCAGTTTTTAGAGGGCTGACTTGGCTTGGAGTGGCCTGTGGTCTGACTAGTCCCCGCTGGTAAATGTCACCATGAGGTCCCAGATTACTTTTTAATCTGCAGGGTTCTTTAACTCAGCATCTTCTCAAGACTACTGCCTTTTAACAGGCTGCACTTAGAGTTGTAGAATGGTCTGGGTTGGAAGTGACCTCCAAAGATAGAATCATAGAATCAACCAGGTTGGAAGAGACCTCCAAGATCATCCAGCCCTATCCAGTCAATTAGACCATGGCACTAAGTGCCTCCTCCAGTCTTTTCTTGAACACTTCCAGGGATGGTGACTCCACCATCTCCCTGGACAGCCCATTCTAATGGCAATCACTCTCTGTGAAGAACTTCCTCCTAACATCCAGCCTATACCTCCCCTGGCAGTCCAGCCCTCTCTGCAGTCAGCAGGGACATCCTCTACTAGATCAGGTTACCCGGAGCCCTGTGGAGCCTCATCTTTAATATGTCCAGGGATGAGGCCTCAACCACCCCTCTGGGCAACCTGTCCCAGTGTTCTCCTACCCTCATGGTAAAGTTTGCCACTTGATTTGTCAGCTCTGTAGGCCCTACAAAGGGAAGTTTTGTTTTGTTTTTTACTTAGGTGATGAAACTTCTTTTCCTTTGTTACTTTTGTCTTTCGTCTCCCTGTGTCCTTCAGGTTAGGATTGAAAAACTGCAGATGCTCTAAAACTCAGCATGACTCACACCTTCCAGTTGATTTTGTGAATTATCCAGCCTCTGGTGCTAATGGCAAGATGTTGGGAGTGGAGGGGGTGGGGAGAAAGAGATGCTTTTTAAAACCTTAAAGGAAATGCTTGGAGCATGCTTGTGTGGTCCCTGAGTCACTCAACTGGCTGGTATCCCAGAGGATGTCATATGGGCCATGTGAACCAAGGTGGGGAGCGGCTTGGGCTCTTCAGTGGATGTCAAAACGTGGTTTAAGACTTCTGGGAGAAGCATGTGGGGTGTTGTGTTGTAAACCTTGCTTGTAAAGCTGGTGAAGTTTGACCTCTTACAGGGACAATGTCCCTCTTCCTGCACCTTACCTACCTTTGTCACATGCCTAAATGTCATTAGAGCACCTAAGACTGCTTTTGCTCCTTTGTCATTGTTACCCACCAGTCCTTGAAGCAGTTAGAACTGCTGAGCTGTGGAGCTGAGGTGATGATAGCGAAAACAAATGGCAGAAGAGGAAAAGGAAAAGGTTGTCTGCTGTAGAATCTCACAGTCATAGAATCAGCCAGGTAGGAAGAGAGCTCCAAGCTCATCCAGTCCAACCTAGCACCCAGCCCTAGCCAGTCAACTAGACCATGGCACTAAGTGCCTCTGGGTTGGAGGGACCTACCTCCAAAGGTCATCTAGTCCAGTGCCCTGCAGTAAGCAGGGACATCCTCAAAGAGATCAGTGAGGTTTGTGTCAAGCTCTTGTACCTCAGCCATAAAGGCAAGGCCTGCAGCTATGCTTGCAAGTCTCAGATGCTTAGGCCTGTCTTGGGGGTGGATAATTGCTGTGCTGGAAGCTTCCAGAGAGGCTCTTCAGGATACCTAAAGCAAGCAAGTTCCCTCTCCCATGATGCTACAAGAGTTTTGCAGCCCACCACTGCTGCAGAGGGTGATACTTTCAGACACGCTTCTGTCCTCATCCTGCCCTGCTGGCACATCTGCCAGTTCTGGCAGCAACTGGGATTTCTTTTGCTGCTATCTGTGCCAGAAGCACAAATCCCAGGCCTGCTCCCTGCTGTGCTGGGTCAGACTGGCTTAATCAGACTTATGGGAGACTTGCTAATGTTTTTATGCTTCTCTGGGCTTGCCAATTGAAGCTGCACTCCTGCTGCTTGCTGGACTGTCCCATGGCTCACAGCCAGGACTGGGGGGATGGGAAGTCAAGTTGATTCACAGCAGTGAATCATTAATCTTATCTTTAATAAGGAAATAGATGGCTTTTCCCTTAAATATGAAACCTCTTGGAGAGGAGGAATTCTGAGTCTCTGCTTTGTCGTTGGGGCCATCCTGTTTCTCAGCACTAACCCACTGGATGTAATACCTAGCAAAAATGTGCTGGCTCCATGCTGGGACTGTGTAGGGGAGGAAGACTAGCACTGCTGAGGCTTTATTTCAGGCCATGGCTGGCTGCTCCACATCCCCATTTGTTCATAGAATCAGTCAGGGTTTGAAGGGACCACAAGGACCATCTAGTTCCAGTGCTCCTGCCATGGGCAGGGACACCCTACCCTAGATCAGGCTGGCCACAGCCCCATCCAGCCTGATCTTAAACACCTCCAGGGATGGGGCCTCAGTCACTTCCCTGGGCAACCCCTTCCAGGCTCTCACCACTCCTGCTGATGAACTTCCTCCCCATGTCCAGTCTGAATCTCCCCACCTCCAGCTTTGCTCCATTCCCCCAGTCCTGTTGCTACCTGATAGCCTAAAAAGTCCCTCCCCAGCTTTTTGTAGGCCCCCTTCAGATACTGGGAGGCCACAATAAGGTCACCTGGGAGCCTATTCCATAGTGGCCTCACTGGATGCATTGTCTTCAGGGATGGAGCACTGGTTTCTTTGGCCTTACTTGCAGCAGCAGTCGTACTTGACTCCTTGCCATGGGTCTAGTCTTGAAGGAGTGCTCTGCACTTGCATCATCCCCAGACTTGTTAGGCAGTTGCAGGTGTATGTCTCGAGCAGGTGCAGGACATCTTTTACCACCTGACTTGCCGACAGTGCGTCTTTGTAAGGCATGTTCTCATCCTTTGCATGTGGTTCTCAGGCTGGTGGGACTTGGGAATAACATGCTCATATGAGTTGGAGACAGATGACCCTGCCAAGCTTCTGACGGAGGCAAAAGGTCTTCTTGTGCCGCCTGCCCTGCCAGCAGCTCCGGCAGCACAAAGCGAGGGCTGTGTGCTCGAGCCACCCGTCTGTGGCTTTGTAAGAGCAGCTTCATGGGAGCAGAGACACAGCCAAGTGGTTTCTGCAGCACTGCATGAATGAATCCAAGCGTGTCAGCAAACCCAAGGCTTCCCGCTGCCCTGCCAGCCTCCTCTGTGAAGTGTCTTCTGGGAGATGAGGCTGCTGTGGAGACCAGGCACCCGGGAGCTTCCAGCCTGCATATCAGGACTAATGCTCCAGCTTCCCTCTCTGTTAATGGGATATGGATGGGATAATGTGATGGTTTGGGAGCTATTCGCCCCCACACTCTTATGAAATCACCCAGACTAGACTCAGATGGCTGACAGTTAAGGAATGAAGCTGTATTTATAGCTTAGCACAAGTGACAAAGCTGGTGAGAGGCCTGGAGCACAGTCCTGTGAGGAGAGCCTGAGGGAGCTGGGCGTGTGCAGCCTGCAGAAGAGGAGGTTTAGAGGTGATCTCATTGCTCTCTACAACTACCTAAAGGGAGTCTGCAGCCAGATGGGGTTGGTCTCTTCTGCCAGGCAAGCTGCAACGAAACAAGGGGACACAGTCTCAAGTTGTGCCAGGGGAGGTCTACGCTGGATATTAGGAGGAAGTTGTTGCCAGAGAGAGTGATTGGCATTGGAATGGGCTGCCCAGGGAGGTGATGGCGTTGCCATCCCTGGAGGTGTTGAAGAAAAGCCTGGATGAGGCACTTAATGCCACGGTCTAGTTGACTGGCTAGGGCTGGATGATGCTGGAGGTCTCTTCCATCCTGGTTGATTCTATGATACAAGCTGATATTTGCAATATATCACCAATATATACAGCTATATACAGAAATATGCACCTTAAAAGTAGTACAAGAACACAACACCTCTCCCAGAAAGCAGAATCATTATTTGGTAGCTGTCAGAAGCAAGTGCTGCTGCTTGACCATGTGATGGGAAAAGCACAGCCCATGATTGGGGCAGACTTTTCATGACTCTGCATTGAAGTGTCTTTGTTTAGTTCTGAACTGGCAAGAGTCAGACCTTCCAAGTTGTATGTGCCCTTCCAGCAAGGCAGATGAAGCTTGTTGTGAGCAGAAGGTCATTGTTGAACAGTTGTGCTCTGAAGATAAATGTCCTGGTTTGAGTTGGAAGAGAACTAGTTCTGCTCAGTCATTTTTACTTCTCATCTCAGTCTCTTCTAAGTAACTGCACTTACTTAACATCCTGGTTTTCCAGTTAGTGTCTGCTTCAAGCAGTGATAACTCAGTGTTTCTCTAGTTAGGCCTGGTGTGCAGACCAAGGCCACTGCTGAATCTTGTCTACTGCGTTGGGGATGCAGAAAGTGAAAGGCTGCAGCTGCAGGGAGGAGTGGACAGGAGACTCTAAAGTGATCACTCATATTCAGTATAAAGGTGAGGGATTGTGAGGCTACCTATCACAGTATCACCAAGGTTGGAAGAGACCTCACAGATTATCAAGTTCAACCTGTTACCACAGAGCTCAAGGCTAGACCATGGCACCAAGTGCCACGTCCAGTCCTGCCTTGAACAGCTCCAGGGACGGCGACTCCACCACCTCCCTGGGCAGCCCATTCCAGTAGCCAATGACTCTCTCAGTGAAGAATTTTCTCCTCACCTCGAGCCTAAACTTCCCCTGGCGCAGCCTGAGGCTGTGCCCTCTTGTTCTGGCACTGGCCACCTGAGAGAGGAGAGCAACCTCCTTCTGGCTACAGCCACCCCTCAGGTAGTTGTAGACAGCAATAAGGTCACCCCTGAGCCTCCTCTCCTCCAGGCTAAACAATCCCAGCTCCCTCAGCCTCTCCTCGTAGGGCTGTGCTCGAGGCCTCTCACCAGCCTCGTCGCCCTTCTCTGGACACGCTCAAGCATCTCAATGTCCCTTCTAAACTGGGGGGCCCAGAACCGAACACAGTACTCAAGGTGTGGTCTAACCAGTGCAGAGTACAGGGGCAGAGTGACCTCCCTGCTCCTGCTGACCACACCATTCCTGATGCAGGCCAGGATGCCATTGGCTCTCTTGGCCACCTGGGCACACTGCTGGCTCATGTTCAGGCGGGAACCTCTGTTCAGTGGCTGGTGTCCAAGGAGGATTCTCCATGTTCTGCCTTCAATCCCAACCCATGTATTTGTGAATCTAGCTCCTGAATCCCATCTGCCACTCAGCCCAGTCTGGGACTTCTGTGTCTCCAGGGGTGATGGTGATGTAGTTGCCCTCAGGGAGTTTTGTAGACATTGAGGGGCTGCAGTGTGCCTGGAGAAGGGCCTGGAGCACCTGGGCTACAAGGAGGGGTTGAAGGAGCTGGGGGTGTTGAGTCTGGAGAAGAAGAGGCTGAGGAGAGACCACATTGCTCTCCACAGCTCCCTGCAGGGAGGTTGGGGCAAGGAGGGGGCAGCCTCTGCTCCTTGGTGTCAAGCAACAGGAGCAGAGGAAGTGGTTTCAAGCTGCACCAGGGAAGGTTCAGGCTGGATGCTAGGAAATATTCCTTCCCAGAGAGGATTCTCGCACATTGGAATGGTCTGCCCAGGGCAGTGGTGGAGTCACCATCTCTGGAGGTGTTCAAGCAGCCTGTGGAGCTGGTGCTTAGGGACATGGTTTAGGATTGATCAAAAGCTAGGTCAAAGGTTAGGCTTGGATTGTCATTGAGGTCTCAACCAGATGTTTTCTGTGATCCTCTGTTGGATATTGATTTAGTCTGTATTTGTGTGTCTTAGGGAGCTGTGCTGGATGCTGATTTGGTCTGTATTCTTATATCTTTCACTTGATTGTTACTCTTTTCATTACAGTACTTTTGGTCTTCTTTTCCAAACTGTAAATCTCTCTCCTTTATTCCCATTCTCTTCCCTTTTGGAAGGGAGAAGGATTAATAGAGAGCATCTGTTATTTGTCTAGTGGCTGGCCCAGCTCTTGACACTGATGTAGTATTAGAAACCACAGAAATAAAGTATCTATGGCCAAGAATCCATTAAAATTGTGTTAATGGCCACCAACCACTCTAGGCTATGTCACCTGTGAACAGTACTGTTGCCTGCAGCCCAGCTGTGGCTTTTCCAGCTCTGTGGCCGAAGCTGAACCAGCATTTCTTTATTTGCACACAGATGACCCACTGGAAGTGTTTCAGAACTGGTGTGTTGTAGCCTCTTTCCTTCTATAAAAAGTTGCAGTTAAGAAAAAGGCAACAACAAAACCTTAATTGCACCATCCAGAATTGTACAGGATTGTCCAACTGTAATCTCTGTCCTCATCTCCACCCTGCTGCTGCTGCTTGTTCCCTTCCCTCCAGCCTTTAGGAGCTTTTGTCATCTGTAACACACCCTGCAGTGCATAAAGACACCCCAAAATAAATTCTGTTGAATGCAAGAAAACAGAAGTGTTTATCTGGTGGAGAAACTCTCTTACTTTAGAAGGCACCTGAATGCTCCCTTAGATGTTTTGTGAAGCTGTCTTGGTGCTTCTGTAGCAGAGTGTGTACATCATTGGCCCACAAAAATGATCAGGAGGTTGGGGCATCTCTGCTGTGACAATGGGCTGAGGGAGCTGGGGTTGTCCAGACTGGAGAAGAGAAGGCTCTGGGCATCATCCTGGGGGGCACTCAATGCCTGAGTTCCACCTGTGTGAGCCCCTTCACCCTTTGTGCTGCCTTTGGATTGGAGCCCAGTGCGTGTTCCCTTTTCTTTCTGTGGTTTGTTGTGGGTGTTTGTGATCCAGTGTAGCCAGAGAGCAACTGAGCCACGCTCCTGGGGCTAGGTGATGATCTGTGATGTGTGTGCATCCATCTGTAGAGCTGGGTGGATATGTATCCATCTTTAGAGGGGCTGGAGCAGGTCCAGAGAAAGGCAGCAAAGCTGAGGAAGAGTCTGGAGAGCAGCTAAGGGAGCTGGGGGTGTTCAGCCTGGAGACTGAGGGGAGGCTTCATTGCTCTCTACAACTCATTGCAAGGAGGCTGGAGCCAGTTGGGGGCTGATCTCCTCCCTAGTATCAGGTGATAGCATGGGAGGAAATGGCCTGAGGTTGCACCAGGAGAGGTTTAGGTTGAATGTTGGAAGAAACTTCTTCCCTGAAAAGGTTCTCAAAGACTGGATCAGGCTGCCCAGGGCAGTGCTTGGATCCCCATCCCTGAAGGGGTTTCAGAGCAGTGTAGGTGTGGTGCTGAGGGCTGTGGCTGAGTGGTGACCTGGCAGTGCTGGATTAAAGGTTGGACCTGATGATCCTAAAAATCTCTTCCAACCAAAACCATTCTGGGATTCTGTGACCTAATAGAGACCTTCCAGTACCTGAAGGGGAAACTACAAGAAGGATGGAGGGGGACTGTTTGCAAAGGCCTGCAGGGACAGTGTGAGGGCAGTGGCTTCAAACTGGAGAAGAGCAGGTTTTGATTGGAAGCGAGGAACAAGTTCTGCACTGTGAAGGTGGTGAAACACTGAAACAAGTTACCCAGGGGGGTAGCTGAGACCTCATCCCTGGAAATACTCGGAGTGAGGCTTGACAGGGCTGTGGGCAATCTGATCTAGCTGAGGATGCCCCTGCTGACTGCAGGGGGAAGTTGGGCTGGATGACCTTAGGAGGTCCATTCCATGCTAAGAAGGAAGGCTGGTGGGGCTGTGACTTGTGAAGACCTTTTCCTTTCCTTGTGTTTTCCATCCTTTGCAGTGATGGAAATGTTTTACCTTCTCTGCTTCTGAACCCTCTCCTAAATGAATTTCTCATAAATGCCCCTGGTAGTTTTGGTACCTTCAGGGACTTTTGGGCTACTTTCACTTTCTCCTCTAGACTGTTACTAAGAGAAACCGTTATCTTCCTCAGAGGTTTTGCAAGTGGTGTACAGGAGGAGTGATTTGTACCTCCCTCTGCAACTCCAGAAGCACCTTGTAGCTCTCTGCTTTGTGTTGTATGCTGCTTAACTTGTCACATTGGAGAAAAACCGAGTGACAGACTTCTCCAGTGCAGATTTTTCATCACCCCTGCCTTCACCTGCCCGTGGAGCAGAGGGAAATCCCTGTGTATGGCAGATATGCAGAGTGAGGCTTCATCCTGCAGTTTGGGAGCACAGGTCACAGTTTGCCCTTGGCTCACTGAGAAGCTGATGTGCACCTAGCACCAAAAGGCTGAACCAGATGCTGTGTGTCCATCCCTGTTCCAATACACATGTGACTTGCCTTTTTGTTGCCCTCTTGTCTTTAACTTGCCTGTCACAGCAAGTTAAAAATAACCACTGAGGTTTTTCTAGAGTGTGGGCAGAGCATTCCTTTGGAAGTTCAAGTGTGAAAGTGGTAGGCATTGGCAAAAATCTGCTGCTTTCAGGCTGATGCCGAAGGGAGCTTGTTCCCTTCTCCTTTAGCTTGGTGTCTGGATCATGTTCAGTAACTTCCTAAGAAGCTGTGCTTTTCCTTGCCAGCAATGCTGTGCTTGATCCCCTCTGTGGGTTCTAGGTACATGTCCTAGAACAGAATCATAGAATGGTTTGGGTTGGAAGGGACCTCCAAAGGTCATCCAGTCTAAACCCCCCTGCAGTCAGCAGGAACATAGAATCATAGAACGAACCAGGTTGGAAGAGACCTCCAAGCTCATCCAGTCCAACCTATCACCCAGCCTTATCCAGTCAAGTAGACCTTGGCACTAAGTGCCTCATCTTCCACTAGATCAAGTTGCCCAGAGCCCTGTCCAACTTCACCTTCAGTATGTCTAGGGATGAGGCCCCAGACACCTCCCTGGGTAACCTGTTGCAATGTTCCACCACCCTCATGGTGCAGAACTTGTTCCTAACATCCAATATAAATCTGCACTTCTCTGCTTTGAAGCCATTGCCCTCATCCTGTCACTGCAGGCCTTTGCAAACAGTCTCTCTGCAGCCTTCTTGTAGCCCTTTAATGTACTCTTTAATGTAACCCTTTAATGACAGGCTGCTCTTAGGTCTTCCCAGAGCCACCTCTTCTCCAGGCTGAAGAACTCCAGCTCCTTCACCCTGGCCTCATAGCAGAGGTGTTCCAACCCCATGATCATTTGTGGGGCCCTCATCTGGACCCCAGATCCATCAGATCCGCATCTAAAAATGGTTTCATGTCCAGATCCAGCATCTGCACTTGAAAAAGTCAATGAAGCTTACAAAAGATAGCTGTAAAATGATTCCTGGGCTGGCTGAAATGCCCTGCAGCAAGACCCATGGAGCTCAGTCTGCTCAGCTCTGCAGAGGTAATAATGTGCAGCATGTCTTTGTGGAGAAGGTACTATTCTTGGACTCTTTAACATGGCAAAGAAAGTCATAGCAAGAACAAAGGCATGCTGTTGATTTGGGGTGAAGAAGTCAGCATGGGCCTTAAAGACCCTTTAGGGGTGTTTAGACCTTCTTTAAATGCAAGAGGAGGGGAGAGAGGCGAAAGCTTTACATGCAGAGAAGTGAGTGCTGCAAAAATAGGCACAGGTGTAAGAGGCAAGGAAAAAAACCCACCACAAATCCAAACCTTGGGTGATGGAAAGTATCAGAAGTCTCTGCATATTTATGCTCACAACCCCTATAGCTCTCTTGTTGATTTGGTTTTGCTCACAGTGCTAATTCCTCTGTGCTTTGTTTCCCTCTCCAGTGTGCCGGGACTTTGCTGTTCTGGAAGATCACACCTTGGCCCATAACTTACAGGAGCAGGAGAGTAAGTAGCCCTGATCTTTGGAAGAAATCTGGCCTAGCACACACCTGGCTTTATTTGGCTTTGCTAAGCAGACAGGATTTTTCTTTTATTTCATTTTAATTCTTGTTAATGGAGTCTGGATTATTATTAGTGTCCTCACTGTGCTTTGGGCTACTCTGCTTGCTGCCTCTGCTCATAGACACGGCTGCAGTTCATGTTGCAGTTTTATGCTCTCCTTTTGAGTAGACTTTCGTGCCATTTATGGCAAGTGCACATTGGAGTGAACTTGATGTTTGGGTGCTGTGAGTGCCCCAGAATACATATGTGGCTCAACATCGTTGGGAGAATTGTTGGAGAATCATTTGACTAATTGTTTGGTATGTGGGAGTTTGGCACTTGTTCCCCTGGGGTCAAGTAGGAGGCTTTGAGTTTGGGAGACTCTGGTGAGACTTAGGACCCTGGTGACTCCCTGGTGGCAAAAGCAGCAGAAATGCCTGGAGACAGGGGCAGATACTGAAGCCCTGGAGGTGGCTATAAGTATGCACTCTGCTGACCAGTCAGGGCAGGTGGTGACTGCTTGGTGGCAGTTGCCTGGTGACCTGCTTAGGAACAGCTTAGAAGACTGCCTGGGGGTCGCTTGAAACCTACTTGAGAACTGCCTGCTGGGAGAAGGGGGTACAGTTGCTACCTGCCTTACTCTGCCTGCCTGCCGTGAGGAGCTCCTGCCTGCTCCTGGATGTGGATGTGCTGGAGCGTGTCCAGAGTAGGGCCACTGAGATGCTCAGAGGGGCTGCAGCACCTCTCTTATGAGGACAGACTGAAAGTGTTGAGGCTGTTCAGGCTGGAGAAGAGGAGGCTCTGAGGTGACCTTATTGTGGCCTTCTAGTATCTGAAGGGGGCTTACAAAAAAGCTGGAGAGGGATTTTTCAGGATATCAGGGAGTGACAGGACAGGGGGAATGGAGCAAAGCTGGAGGTGGGGAGATTCAGACTGGCCGTGAGGAGGAAGTTGTTCAGCATGAGAGTGGTGAGAGCCTGAAATGGGTTGCCCAGAGAGGTGGTTGAGACCCCATTCCTGGAGGTGTTTAAGGCCAGGCTGGATGAGGCTGTGGCCAGCCTGCTCTAGGGTAGGATGTCCCTGCCTCTGGCAGGGGAGTTGGAACTGGCTGATCCTTGTGGTCCCTTCCAAGCCTGACTGATTCTATGATTCTATGTTGGGTGCCAAGACCATTGGCATCTACCATTGTCTTTGTTTAAAGGGGCAGTGGGGGAAGACAGAGCTCTAAAATGACTTTCAAAGTAATTAAAGACAGATACCCACACACCCCCTCCCAGGATTGGATAGAAAGGCAGAGTATATTGAAAGGTTAAACAGAAGGTGCTACAAACTACAACGCAAAGCAGTTGTAGCAGCCTCTGAAATACACAAAAGTGTTTTAGTACAGAATCTCATCAAACCAAAACCTTCTCCAAAGCCTCCTTCCAAGCAGACCAAAACCAAAATCCCAGTATTCCTTTCCTTCTTCCAACTAGGGTTCACCATAAGCCCCAGTGCTTTTTCTTTTCCCTCTCATTGCTAGGCTAGCTCAGGCCTTGTTGCTCCCCAGCTTTACTCAGGCCAAACAAGCAGTGATACTCCCCCATTGTCACCAGATAGGAAAGTGAATCTCCCTGGGAAGAGAGGGAAGAACAAGGGAGAGGAGTGGCTTTACTACCAGCATAAATAGAGTAAGATAAAAGAATTATGGGAATGAAATACCTAAGGATTACTATTTTGTATCTACTCCTCACTGCTCTGGACCTCTTGGAGGTCTATACTCCGTGGTCCTTAAAGACTTAAGTGTCAACCCAGAACAGCCAGTGGTAAGTGCTAATATGCTATTCCAGTTACACTACCATGCATACAGCTTGGGCTGAAGTTATGCCCTTGCTGCTGGAACCTGAGACCACTGACTTAAAGATGGCTTTCAGTTGCAGCTCATGTAGCTGTCTTTTCTTGCAGACAGTATCCATGTATGGTAAAGGACTTGCTGTAGTACTCAGTTGCTCTGTTGCTAAATATAAAGTGAGATTCTGGAATGGATTATGTTGAGAGCAAGAGGAATTCCCTTCTCTAGAGATTCTTGAGAACAAGTTAGGGAAGTATCTATCAGAAGCAGTGTAGGTTCAGCTCATATTTACTGGCCTCTGATGGTCCCTTCCAGACCCACTTTATTAATCTAGGGTACTTTCCAATGGCCAGAAAGTCAAAGCCTAAGCCCTGTGTGTGATTAAGATATGCAGAGCTTGTTTTGGTCACAGACTTGCATACATCCTTCTCCATCTCAGTACAATCTCAAGCTGCTAGCATCATTTCAGTTCAGAAATCCCCCACCTTTAGAAAGGTTACATATAATTTCCCTGCCAAGAATTGGCCTGGAATGTCCCTCCCACTTGCATTTTACCTTGTTCACACCATGAAGTTCTGCAGTTTGATCTGGGTTTTTTTGTCTCTGTTTCCAGTTGAGCATCACTTGGCAACAAATGTTCAGCGTAATCGTCTGGTGCAACACGACTTGAAGGTGGCCAAGAAACTGCAAGAGGAGGAAGACCTGAAAGCACGTGCTCAGAAACACCAAAAAGACTTGTGAGTTTGTATTGGAGCTGTTGAAATGCTGGTTTTGTTTGGTCAGAGCACTGAAGCCAGCTGCTTTGGCTTCATTGACTGTGGGGCTCAGATCAATCGCCCTTTTGCTTTTACTTCCTTTTTCTTTTGAGTGGCTGTTGTCATATGTCAAGGGTTATAGCTGGGCTGGCCACTAGACAAAGGACAGATGTTCTCTCTTAACTCCTCTCTTTCCCCAAGGTGAAGAGAAAGGAATGAGGTAGAAACATAGATTGGAAAAGTAAAGCTGCTTTAATGAAAGCAATAACCGTAAAATGAAAGCTGTCTACAAATCCGTACAAACCCAGCGGTCAAACCAAGTCCCCCCATGGCAACTCATGTTACCACCATCACCACATGCTGTGGGCAGTCAGTTGGGAAGTCTCAGATTGGACTGAGTGGCAGATGGGAGCTGGATTCAGGAACACATGGATTGGGATCAAAGTCAGGACAGGCAGAGTCATCCTTGAATGCCAGCCATTGAAGGGGATTGACCCTCATGATCCCTCAACTTTATACTCTGTATGATGTATATGGAGTGCACTAACTTGTTGGTCAGTTTCAGACAACCTGTCCTGGCTGCTTCTCCCTGCTCCCTTTTACTTTCTGTACTCTCAACATGCTACACAAGGTTTAACAGTGTCTCTGTCTGCTCAGGAGCAAGTATAAGCAAAGGCAGTTCTTCATACCAGTCCTTAGTAGTAACTCTGAGCATCAAGTGCTGATGCTGTTTGCCAAAGCATGCTACTAACTTCAGAAGGTGCAGTTACTCAGAGACTAAGCTAAAAAGTAAAATCACTAAGTAGAATTGATCTTGTTCTAACTCAAACCAGGACATCATAGAAGTATTGATACTAGGCTGTGGTGCAGAGCAGTGAGAACAGGGTGAGTACATGGTCCTATGACCTATCCTGATTCTGTTGCTTGACCATGAGGAAAAGCCTTCCTGTCTGCTGCCTGTTGGCAAAGCTGACTTGGCCACTGCTGCTGACTCTGGCCTTGTCTAAAATCTGAGAAGAAACTGCTCCATGGAACTCCAGTGTCAAGCTGCAGTGAACAGCTGAAGGTCCCTGCTTGTGCTTGCAGATACTCCAGAGTGAAGTGACCTGTGTTAGAGGTTTAAGACTCCTCTCCCAGGGATAGCAGCTGCTACTCTAGGATCAGGAGGTGGAGATGGATGTTGGGGGCAAGCCTTCTCTTGCAGTGCCTGGCTTCTGCAGGAGCTGTGGGAGGATGTGCATTACCCATCCAGCTCACTTTGCAGGTTCACTCAAGCGTCGCACATGGCATTTTGCACTGTGGCTTCTGCGTGCCATGGCTCTGAGCTTGTGGAGCTGGTGCAGAAATGCAACATGACATTGCAGGGCAAAACAACTTGTGCTGCCCAATCCAGATTTGACATGGGTGGTTTGCTTTTGGTTGGTGCTTTTGGGTGGTGTTTTTTCCCCCACCTTAGTCTCTTGCAGTGCACTGGGATACAATAATACTCAGGCGCTGTGACAGGGCTCAGTCAGATCCCTGTGAGGGGAGACAGCAGGGTGAGACTCCCTGCAAATGCAGGTTCTGGAAGGGAGGAGGCATCTCTCAGCAGCTTGCTTCCTGTTCTGTTGTGCTGGTTTAAGCCTCATTGAAATGTTCTAATGAGAGAAATTAGATAATTGGTTATAAAAGAATAAGAATGATAAAGTCTGTGTCCTTCAATGGTTTGCTAAAAGGGGTAAAAAGCCAAAGGGTAAATTATTCTGCCCTCATTTGCTTTTGAGTGCTGGGTCTGTTCAATTCTGTTTCTCATATCTCCCATTAACCTTGGCTAACAGATAAAAAGTGAGCTTTGCTGGTTTTCTGTCCAGGAGAGAGAGTGGGGGTGGCAGCAGTGTGCCCAGGTGGCCAAGAGAGCCAGTGACATCCTGGCCTGTATCAGGAACAGTGTGGCCAGTAGGACAAGGGAGGTTATTCTTCCCCTCTACTCAGCACTAGTTAGGCCACACTTTGAGTCCTGTGTCCAATTCTGGGCTCCTCAAATCAAGAGATGTTGAGGTGCTGGAACACATCCAGAGAAGGGAGATGAAGCTGGTGAGGGGCCTGGAGCACAGCCCTGTGAGGAGAGGCTGAGGGAGCTGGGGGTGTGCAGCCTGGAGAAGAGGAGACTCGGAGGTGACCTCATTGCTGTCTACAACTATCTGAAGGAAGGCTGTAGCCAGGTGGGGTTGGTCTCTTCTGCCAGGCAACCAGCAACAGAACAAGGGGACACAGCCTCAAGTTGTGGCAGGGGAGATCTAGGCTGGATGTTAGGAGGAAGTTGTTGCCAGAGAGAGTGATTGGCATTGGAATGGGCTGCCCAGGGAGGTGGTGGCTGCTCCCTCCCTGGAGGTGTTGAAGCAAAGCCTGGATGAGGCACTTAATGCCATGGTCTAGTTGCTTGGCTAGGGCTGGGTGCTAGGTTGGACTGGATGAACTTGGAGGTCTCTTCCAACCTGGTTGATTCTATGATTGAGCCTCTTCTGGGCTTATTTTGTTTGTCCAGGAGGGAATTTGTATTTCTGTATGATTTCTAATTTGTGCATAACTGTAAATTCATGTGAATATATTGTGTTTATATGCTTGTAAATTTAGCTTTGCTGGAAATACAGCTTCATCTTACTTCCATTTTGTCTGAGCTGGGCTGGGAGTGAAGTTTATTAACCCATTACATCTGTGATGCCACCCAGCCAGTAGAGCTGACCCTGGGTGGCTCATCTGGAAGAGGCAGCAGTGGAATAGAACAGCTCTGGTTTCCAGATGTATGAGATACAGAACTGGCTTCAAAGGAGCTACTCCTAAAAGATTTGAAGCTAGTGTGTTACAACTGGCCACCCTTTGCTGTGTTCCCAGCATGTGCTAGCAGCACTGGATGGATGCATGTTTGTCTCTGAGCACTTTGCTTTCCCTCAATAGTTTTGCTTTCATTGCCAATTAAAGATGTGAGCATGTAAATGACAACATAAAAAAACAACTTTGTATGGCAGACATGATTCCTCTTTTATGACTTGCTGGGAACTGCAAACAGTTTTCTCATCATAGGACTCTGTGAAATGGGATTTGTGAACTTGCTTTGCCAAGTTCCAGGTAGGGTTGCTGATGCAGAATGTTGTCAGCAGCACTTCTGCCCCTGAAAGCATAAGCTCTTCTGCAATAGTAGTGACAAAAATGAGCTGGGCACATCCTTTTGTAATTGCATCGTTTTATTCACAGAATATTAGGGGTTGGAAGGGATCTCCAGAGATCATAGGGTCCAACCACCCCTGCCAAAGCAGGATCACCTAGGGCAGGCCACACTGGAACATGTCCAGGTTGGCTTTGGAAGTCTCCAAAGAAGGAGACTCCACAGCCTCTCTGGGCAGCCTGTTCTGGGGCTCCAGCACCCTCACAGTGAAGAAGTTTCTCCTCATGCTGAAGTGGAGCTTTCTGTGATCTAGCTTACATCCATTATTCCTTGTCCTATTGCCAGGTGCCACTGAAAAGAGCCTGGGCCCTTCCTCTTGCTGCCCACCTTTCAGATATTTGTAGGCATTAAGATCCCCTCTCAGCCTTCTCTTCTCCTGACTGAACAGTCCCAGTTGTCTCAGTCTTTCTTCATAGGAGAGATATTCTGGTACCTTCATCCTCGTAGGTCTTTGTTGGACTCTCTCCAGTGGTTCTGTGTCTTTCTTGAATTACTCCTCAGTTCTTTGAATGTTCCCTCTGTCTCCTTGGACAAGATCAGTGTGTTCTGGCAACAGAATTGTCCTTGCTGTTGTTTTCTAGGTTGTCTAGGACAGTTTGACCCTGTAAGGTGCTGGGAGGCATAAAGGTGCAGAACTGGGTGGTCTTTAGAAAGAGGGAACATAGACAAGCTCTTTAAAATGGGGAGCTGTCTTCTGTATTTCAAGTCCTAGGTGCTCTCAGAAAGACTCTGTGAAGATAAATGGGAGAACAGAAAGAACTTTTCCCTTTTTAAGAATTGAGGGAAACACCAAGCCTTACCTTCATGCTTATTTAAAAGCATATTTTACACCTGGCTGAGCAGCCTACACACTGCCAAGCATGGGAGCAAAGTTCTTTAACCTCTTTTTCCTGACTGAACAGTCCTGGAAAACTGTCTTATGTTGGAAAACTGTCTTGTGTTGATTAACTAAGCAAGTCTCAATATTTAATTGCCACTGGGCAGTAAACCTCCAAATTTAATCCTGTGTTGTTGCTGTTCAGTAGTTCTTAGAGATTGATATGCTCTGGTGAGACCTCACCTGGAGTATAGATCTGGAGCCCTCAATGTAAGAAGGACATGAACCTGATGGAGTAGGTGCAGAGAACAGGCCAGGAAAATGATCAGGGGGTAGGAACAGCTCTGCTATGAGGGCAGGCTGAGGGAGCTGGGGGTCTGTCTGCAGCCTGGAGAGAGAAGGCTCCAGGGAGACCTAGTAGCAGCCTGCCAGTACATGAAAGAGGCCTCCAAGAAGGATGGAGAGAGATTGTTTGCAAAGGTCTGCAGTGACAGAACAAGGGCAGTGGCTTCAATCTGGAGCAGAGCAGATACTAGATTGGATGCTAAGAACAGGTCCTGATCATGAGGGTGCTGTAATACTGAAACAGGTTGCCCAGTGAGGTGGTTGGGTCTCCAACCCTGGAGATACTCAAAGTGAGACTCAACAGGGCTCTGGGCAACCTGATCTAGTAGAGGATGTCCCTGCTGACTGCAGAGGGGGCTGTGCTAGATGACATTTGGAGGTCCTCTCTGACTCAAACCATTCTGTGATTCCATGATGTCATGTGGAATCCTGCCTGTTTTCAGGTGCATTTCTGCTTTTGCAGAACTGTGAAGTGTTGTCTGCTGTGAATGGAGCAGCAATGACCTGGCTGCTCTGGCTCTGAAAGCTGATTAGCTGTTGCTGTCCCCTGTTTGTCTGCAGTAAGATGTATTTTAAGCATTTACCAAGTCAGTTGGTGCTGATGAACTTGGCACCTTAGCTCTGTTCACAGGTGCTGGGGGAACTGGAGACATGAAGTGCCTTGATATGTCTGACCTTTAACTTGCTTTCTACCTGAGTTTGTGTCCTCTCAGACTGAGGTTGTAAGAGATCCACTCTCTTAGTCCCACTGACAGGCTGCTCCCCAGGATTTGCCTATGCAGCTGTTGTTTTGCTGGGGACTGTGGTTGCCTGCTGGTGCCAGGTTTGAAAAGGTCTCTTTTTCTATGCCAGATTCAAGAGCTAGACTTGCTGCTGTGTAAGCTCATGTGCCTTTGAACTGATCTCTGTGGAGTCCATTGAAGCCAGCATAGGCACACACACCCCCACACACCCCAAGTTTCATTATGTGGATGAAAGAAATTGATGTTTGATTTACTGATTCCAGCCCTACAAACACTGAGAAGTTTCCTGAGTGCCTTCCAGGCTGTCTCTAGATGTGGGTCAGTTTATGGACAGCATTTGCAAGTGTGGTGGTCTGGGAATGGGAAGGAAATGTCCTGTTGTGACACTGATTTGAGGGTCATGTGTGTCTGGGGGAAGGGGTTATAAATAACATGTGGCACCTGGTAGCAGGGTAGTGGGGTCAGGCTTTTCTCCCAGGCAACTTGTGACAGGACAAGAGGGCATGGTCTGAAGCTGTACCAGGGAAGGTTTAGGTTGGATATTAGGAAGCAGTTCCTCATGGGAGGCATGATTAGGCACTGGAATGGACTGGTCAGCGAGGTGTTGGAGTCACCATTCCTGGAGGTGTTTAAGAAACAATTGGATGTGGCATGGGTTAGCTGATGTCATGGTAGTAGGTTGTAGGCTGGACTTGATGATCTCAGAGGTTTCTCCCAGCCTCTATGATTCTGTGACAAAAAAAGAGAAGCTTCTTTTCCTTATTGCTGCATCTTTCTCTTCCTTCGCTCTGACAGACTTTGGTGGTGTTTGTCTTCCTAAAGCCTGTCTGTGTGGTAGTGTCCCTTCTCCCTCTAAACCACATGCCCACTCTCTGCATTTCTCCCATTCTTCTTCCTGTAGAAGAAGGCTCTGGTGCCACTGACTGCTCCATCCAGGCAGCTTTTCTCTCTTTTGCTACTGAAAGTGCTGCTCTACTATATTAGTTTCCTCTACCCATGTCCTAGCCTCTCTTCTAGTCCTTGGCTTCCAAATTCACTAGGTTATTTATGCCCTGATTCTTGCTCAAGCCTACAACTAGTTGCTCCCACACAGCACAACTTTGTCATAGCGGAACCTGCTTCTCTTGAAATATTTGCTTGGCTTCCATGATCTGCTCTTGGTAGTCCTCCCATCACCCATCTGATCATTGTCAGTGTGTTCTAGTAAGGAGAGGTTTGTCCCTTGCTGTTCCCAGTCTCATCTTCTGTGCCTTGCCTTTCAGTAGTCTCAGTTGTGGAGATAGCTTTGATTTTTCTGACCTGTTCAGAGCAAGTCTTTGGCTCAATTTCAATAGTGCTGAAAAAGAGAGCTCATAATGTTTCTTCTCAAGTCTCCCATCTCTTTTCTGAGTTGTCCTAAGGAGCCCCTGGCCATTGTTCCAGCCTGTTTGCCAGGCAGGTGAGCCTGTGGCTGAGTACAGCATAGTTCTTGCAGGTGCTTCCTGTCTGACGTTCCTGAAATGGGACCTTCTCAGTCTATCTGCACAGATGAAACTTTGTTTGTGTCTCAGTTACTCCAGTATCCCTTTGTCTGTCCCCAGTTAACACCATATTGTATTGCTTTGGCACCTGCAGCAGGTGATTGCTGCTCCCACTTTTTGGTGTGTGTTGCTCAGATGCCTCATGGCACCAGATCTGCTTCAGTGTCTCCTCTGACCTCAGTGGCATGTCTCCCTTCTTGTATTGCCACTTCCAGCCTCCTCTTGGCCTGCATACTGTGCTTTGCTATCAGCATTTCTGCACTTGCTCCTTTTTGGCTTTCCCATGAAGACCACATCCCAGAAATGCCTGCATTAACCATACCTCTAAAGCCTTTCTTTGACACCACGTGTACAGAAGCTCCTCAGAAGAATGGAACTGTACAGAGGCTGTTATGCACTACCTTGGCCTGCCTTAACCTATGCCCTTCTTTTCTTAGCAAAGTGCCTATGAGTCTGATTTCTTTAGCTTTGTTCTCTGAATGTTTGGGGACCATCTTCTAATTTTGGTCAGCAGTGAGTACAGAGAGTCCTGGTCTCTGGTACAGATTCATAGGCTCTGAACTAATACCAAGAAGTAATTCTTCTGTGTGTTTCAGGTGGTTCTTCAGCTCTTTTTATCCCTTTATTCTAGGATGACTGATGGCTTTGACTTCAGCTGCCTATAATCTTTGTCTTCTTGTCTTCTAGAGAACGCCAGGATTGTGAGATGGCTCAGGAAATCCAAGTGAAGCTGGTATTTGAAGCAGAGCAGCGCCGCAGGCAAGAGGAAAAAGATGAGGTAACCTTTAAAGCTGCAGAGCTGGCAAGGCTATCTGTTTCAGCCCTTTCAGTGCAGACATTTCTTGGTCATTAGCCAAAGGAGCTGGCTTGCCTGTGGTGTCAGTCCTCGTCCTCTGAGATCTTGCTACCCACAGAGATTTGGGGGAGTCCTTTTACAGGAATGAGATACAGTCCTTGGGCATGAGAGGGCAAGGCTTGTTGATGCCAGCTGCCTTGCTAGTGAAGAGGGAAAGTGGGCTTGAACAGAATCACAGAAGATGTCTGGCTGGAAGAAACCTCCAGTCCAACCCCTGACCTAGCACTGAAGGGTCAACACCAAACCATGTCCCTAAGTGCCAGGTCCACATACTGCTTAAACACCTCCAGTGACAGTCACTCCACCACTGCCCTGGGCAGACCACTCTCATGTTTGGGAACCCTTTCAGTGAAGAAATATTTCCTAACATCCATCCTGAAGCTCTCCTGGTGCAGCATATGTCTGTGTCTCCTGGAAGAGTCTGAAGGAAGGATCTGTCCTTACCTGACAGATGCATTAATATGTTTGTGTGAGACCTCATTCTCTTACACCATGAAGTCCAAGCAAATACTGAAAGGCTGCCCAGGTAGGTGGGGAAGAGGAGCTTGCAGCAATGAGAGTGGCAGGAAGGCTAAAGGCTTTGTGCTGTAGATGTGAAACGTGTCTCATTTTTATCAGGAAGGTGAAGGGGACACAATACTGCTGAAGTTGCCTGTGGAAACTGCATCTTTTCTTCCTGCTTTAGGTAGAGGCCTGCTGGCATGTCAGCAATCTCCTGTCAAACCAGTGTGCTGACCATCTTGTGCTCATAGGAGCAGCCTTCAGGTGGATGTGTCTCAAAGCAATGAGAAGTTCTAAATATTCTTTCTCTTCCTGCTGTTATGTGGAAAGTTTCCAAGAGTGGATGAAATGTAACTGGACTGAGTTAAGCTGCAGATGGGTACCAGGGTGTGGCATTAGCATCTATCCTTACAATGGCCCTTCTGGAGAGCTTGAATTGATCCTGCTTCCCTTCCAGGGTCCCTCTCGGGGCAGCATTTCTTTTGAGTAGGCTCTTGTGGTGATGCAGAGACTGAACAAAATAGAGTAATACCTGTGATTCTGTGAGTAGGGCTGTGCAGTGCCCCAGGAGCTTGTCAGCAGGTAGTGACAAACATCAGATCCTCTTATGGGGCACAGCATCTATACATACACCCTGCTGGGCATTCTTCTGTATCACCTTTGTACTGGCCACATACTGGGCTAGTCTTGTGTTTGTCACACTGCCCTGTGCCTGCCGTAGCTCTCTGGTCTCAGTAGTGGCTAGCAGTGTTATGCCAGTGCTGTTCTTCAGGCAGAGCCAGTCTGGTGTGCAGGGATTTCCAGTGAAGTGCTAAGCCTACCTACTTAGAAGTTCAGTTTGTAAGAAATGGTTTGTTTGGATTTGCAAATCCTGAGCTGTCTCAGTCCTGGAGATAATGTGCTTAAGCCCATGTATTTATAGACTTACTCTACTTGCTAGAAGAGGTTAACCTTCTCAGGGAAGGAATTGTATTTATTTTGTTTGTTGTGCTAGTAAAGAGCCTGAGGCATCCCCAGGTCCTCCACAGAGCTGGTTACTGAGCAGATCTGTTTGGAATCCTGAGATCGTAGTTTGTACTTGAACACCCATCCAGTGTCCTTCAGTGCTAGCTTTGCTCCAAAGGGTGTTCATGCTCAGTTTGCATTTCAGTGATGCCTTTCCTGCCTGCCATGTACACTTTTACATGTGTTGCTCTATGGAAGTTCCTGAGGATTAGGGAGGCTTAAATGAATAGCATCCAAAAGCTGACATGCCCTGCTGGTATCTTCCAGCTTCTCTTCCTACCTTCAGGCTACACCCACTTGTAAGCTTCTGGGCCCCAAATGAGCAAGCCCCAGGGAGCTGTTTGCTGCTGCCAGGCCTTGTTGATCCGTTAGTCATCTAGAAGGAAAACTAGTTAGGACAATCGTGCTGCTCTCTCTGGTGGCATGTCTACCAAAACTGGGACAGAAGGTAAACGGCTGCAGTCCCTGCAGTGCTCCAGCCTGGTACCTCATCTGCTCTTCCTAAAGTCCCTTTCCATTTTCTTTTCCTCTAGCCTCTGTCAAATTGATGCATTTCCCTGCCCAGCACTCTCCAGCCCCTGTGAATTACAGCTAGTTTGAAGTGAGTTCATGACTTTGTCTGGGAACTCCTTCCAGTCAGAAGTGTCTGCCCCTGTGTTTTTCTTTCCTTGGTGGAGTCCAAGGACAAATCCAGCCCACTCATGTGACTTCCAAAACCAACCTGAGAGCCTGAGGTTGCACACACAGTCCCATCTGGCATGCTTTGGCCATTAAGGCTTTGCAGAGTTGTGTGCCCCTGGAACAGGAACCTGCAGGTCTGCCCTGGGGTCAGAAGCTTAATAGTGGGGCTGGGTGAAGTTGGATACTGCTTTCTGAAGTGGTCCCTTGTGTCAGCCACTTATGTGGGAAGCTCCATCCAGCCCAGTGGTTGAATTTTGAGAATAGCCCTGTT
Organism: Tricholaema leucomelas; assembly: GCA_013400475.1. Classification (NCBI taxonomy): domain Eukaryota; kingdom Metazoa; phylum Chordata; class Aves; order Piciformes; family Lybiidae; genus Tricholaema lacrymosa; species Tricholaema leucomelas. Next base: position 174,639 of record WAAF01001962.1, on the reverse strand, counting down.
GTTGCTGTGCCTGAAAAGTTAAGCTATCAGTTTTTTATAACTGAATAAATATTTGAGTAGGGGGATCTGGAGCTACAACATCTCTTTTCTTTCCCCTCTGCAGGACATTGCCCGTCTCCTACAACTGCAGGAAGAAAAGAAGCACAAGAAGCACTATCCAGAACCCCAGGGACACACAGTTTATGAAGACAGCTATTATGCAGAGAATGGAGGTATGTTTCTGAGAGAGAAAAGATCAAAATCACAGTAGTGGAGGTGAATTTGGTGATCTGACAACTCCATTTCAGAGACTACTTGTGTTGAGTTCAGCAGCCTTGCATCAATTTCCAGGGTCAGACTTTATCCTAGAATCAGGAAATACTAAAACCAAGCAAACCAAAACCCCAAAACAAACTAATTAAACTCTACTAAAACCAACCAACCAAAGCCCCAAACCAGTAGAGAATATATTGTTATGATTTTTGGTGTCCTGGAAGATGGCCTAAAGGACAGAGCTAGGTTGTATGATCTGTGTATGTGCCACCCTACCCATTCTTGCATGTTTTCAGAGGACTTGTGGGAAAAACATAGTAGGTGATGGTACTGATCAGCCACAGCTACTTCTGTGTGACACCATAAGTGTGTGTGTGTGTGTGAGAAACTCAGCTGTAATTCCACACTTGCATTCGAAGAGAAACAGTTCTGTGTTCAGCTCATGGCTGCATGCCTAGAGGAATAAATGCTGCTTCATGGGAACAGCCTTTCAAAAATAACTCCTTGCAGGTATGTGTCCAAGCATTAAAATTAGCACAACTGCTTTGACTTACTGAATAACAACAAGGTCATCTTCCACAGAATGTCTCTGCTGCAATCATTTGGGCCTGTACGTTGTGGAAAAGAGAGGACCCACAGCGCTGTAGCCTGCTTGGTTGGCTTTTGTGATTGAATGCAGACCTTCTTTTAAGAGGAGAGAATCAGGGTGTATTTAATTATGGAGCAATCTGGGGCTGGCTTTGCTGTGCACTGGTGGTGGTTCTTCTGTTCTTGCTTTAAAAAAAAAAACAAAACAGCCAACAACAAAAACGTGGTGTGGGAAAGGGAAGCTGCTTTTGATTGGCAAGTCATGAAGATGAAGATCAAACGTCTTCTTTCATAGTTTAACATCAGTGCATTGGTGATGTTAAATGTCTTTGAGCATACACAAAGTATTTTGGTTTCAATTGGAAAGAAGTTCAAGGATGGCCAAGAAAACAAAGCACAAAGTGCAGAATAGTAACCGAGTGGAAACTTCATGACCTCAAGTCCTGCTACATGTACAGAGCTGGGAAAAACTTTGATCTTGGACTTTTATGGCCAACTCACAGTTCAGGTTTTCAGAATTGAATAGGACAAGTCCTTGGAAAAAAAAAAACAAAACACAATATAGGTAAGAGTGTTGCTGTGCAGAGGTGACAGGACATGATGGGTTTTTAGAACAGAAATCAGCTGCACCAAGGTTGTGATGCAGATTCACAGAGCAGAATATTCGTATGCCTTCCTGCAATAATCTCTAGTCTTGAAGGTGAGGTAGAAGTGGTTTTGTCTGCAGTAGTGCTGCTCTTGATCCATACTCACAGTATCACCAAGGTTGGAAGAGACCTCACAGATCAAGTCCAACCCTTTACCACAGAGCTCAAGGCTAGACTCCTTAAAAACTAGAAAGGACCGGAGTGGATTTTGATGACAAGATCTAGTCTGTTGATCTGGAAACACATAAATTCTTGGGCACTGTTTGTTTAGGCTTCAGCATCCTCAGTTTTTATTGTATTTATTGTCAGTGGAATTAAACACACACAAAAGCCCTTTGCTTTGTTTGGGTTTTAGTCTTGTCTTGAGAGTGAACAAAAATGTATCTGCATTCAGGAAGAATGTGGATTGAGGCTGTTGCTTCAAAGGAATCTGAGCTCTTAAAGTGAAAAAATAACTGTGAAAAGAGGTGGAATTCTTTCCTATAGTGTCTGTGCCACAAAAAACATTCCTGATGTTGCTCAGTGACTTGCTGCTTGCACCAGGATCTGAAGAGTGATCTCTGTGGAAGATGCTGCAGAAACGGGTGCTTGCTAAGGAGCTGATTGCCCTGAGATAGCACAACAGCACATCATCAACTCGGGCTCCTTGGCAGGCTTGTGTTAACCTGCAGCAGTCCTTTCCTGCTCTTGCTCTTTGTGATTTCTGCTGCTTGCTGCTCTATTTATTTGAGCTTTCCTTCATTTAAAAAATTGACTTAAATTTTAGACTTCTGTTAGTCTTGTTCAAAACCTGCCTCTTGCTTTTGGGTTGTAGTCTCTGTTGTTCAGTAAGTCACTTAGACTGTTTCATTGGATATTTATTTTTTGTGAGTTGTGAATCATCTAAAACTGGGTAAAAAAACCTAACCAGTTAACAAGAACTGCTGTGAGTTGCTTTAACAGTCTTTGGGTCTTTGAAAATAACCAAATGGTCTAGGTTGGAAGGGACCTTGAAAGGTCACCCAGTCTGACCCACGATGCAGTCAGCAGGGACATCCTCATCTAGATCAGGCTGCCCACAGTCCTGTTGAGCTTCACCATGAATATCTCCAGGGATGGGACCTCAACTACCTCCCTGGGCAACCTGTTCCAGTGTTCTAGCACCCTCAGAGTGCAGAACTTGTTCCTAACATCCAGTCTAAACCTCCTCTTCTCTAGTTTGCAGCCATTGCCCTCATCCTGTCAATGCAGGAAACAAAATAAACCAGTTCTAGATAACAGTCACACCGTTTTGTTTTCGTGGAGGATTTTCTCTAGACTGTTTTTGCTGGCTCTGAAAGTTGCTTTGTTGGTTTCTCTGACTAGAAGAGTAATTGAATGGGAGGTTAGTTTTTGGTATGTGTTGGTTTGGGTTTTTTTTGGCAGTGGCTGTTTGGTTTGTTTTGCTTCTCACCCCCTCAGAATCTAAATGAGTGTAAAGAAGTCAGAACTGTTTATGGAAACAAAATGCACTTCATGTGCAGTGAAAGCTATTAAATATTTTGAGATACTAAAGGATAAAGTCTGAGCAGTGGAGGAGGAGAGTCTCACCCTGCTGGGCTGGGTTTTTTTTGGTGGTGTTCTATTTCCAATCAGCCTCTGCTTCAAAGAACTGGGTTTTTTTTCCTTCAGAAATACACCTTCCTTCTGAAACTGCTAAAGAGCAAACCCAGTTCACTCAGTGCAGTGGTTTTTCTTAGCAGTAGGTTGATTGGAAAATAATTTGATCAGCTGTTTGGAGGCAGACAGACTGCTACGTCCTCACTTTTATTAGCGAAACTAAAAGCAAAGAGAATTTCCACCTGCTTTCTGGAAAGCATGGAGAAAACAACCCTTCCAGGCTGCTGAGTAAGTGGCTTTTCTGGACACATTGCTGAGGTCAAGAGCCTGTGCTTGGTGAAACCTTAACCCTGTCCTTACATTTCCATAACCCTCTCTGCAGTCAGAGCCTAAACTTCTCTTTGAGCAGCGAGTCAGTGCAGGCGCCGAAGCTTTTGGACCTGTGAGAGATACATGAGAGCCTGTGGTGGAAGATAGTTGGATGCTGCAGCTTAACTGCAGTCATGTTCTTGCTTTAAAGTAGTAAATAAAATCAATTTAAAAATCCCATCCTGCTCTTCTTTCTCTTCTGCTTTATGTGGATCTTCTCCCCCTTGTGCGAGGCTGTTTGCAGGAAGCACTGAACCTAGGGTGAGACACTGGTGCTCATAAACCAGGAGTCAGACTGATCCTCTGCTTGGCCCCTTCCTGGCCTTACCTTCCACCCCTCCCACACTGCCTCACAGCTTTACCTGCACTTTGTGTCCTCCTTTGCAAGCCTTTCTCTGGTGGCTTCAGTCTCTCTGACAGTGTCACTAGGAGATGAGCTGCTCTGCTGACTGTTTTTCAGCCCTGATAGCACCATTTTGAAGTCCTTCTCTCCATACTGGTTTGTCCTTGTCTTAGGAGGTGCTTGCACTCACTGCTGGGCTGGCTGCCACTTCATTCTGTGCTGTCCTGCCAGTCTTACACCGTAGCTGCTCTTCTTTCTGACCCCCTTATGCTTCCCTTGCGTTTCCAGCTTCTCTTTACCTCAGAGTCCCTCATCTGCTTCCATGAGTCTGGCCTTGCTGAACCATCATTAACCCTTGTGCCACTAACCTGCACCTTGTTTGTCCCCCCTCATTGCTCAGAGCAGCGCTGGGGTCGCCCCAGAGAGCAGGTTTCTGAGCGTCACAGAGCAAGTAGTGGTGAGAGGGACGTGCGGCGGCGGAGGGAGTGCCGAGGAGTGGCCTCGCGGTCACCCAGCCAAGCCTCCAGACACAGACACTGCCCTGCGGAGCGTCGCTGCAAGTCCCCTCGGTCAAGCAAGGCCAGCAATGGCCATCTGCAGGAAGGGAAATCAGCCAGCCAGGGAAGGTCCAGGAGACACCCCAGCCTTGAACTGCAAAGAGAAGCTGAGCACAGTGCTTCTGACTACAGCAACAGTTGGGAGATGCTGGAGAGAAGATCCTGCAGGGAGAAGGCTTGGAGACCTCACAGTCTTGACCTGGAGTCAGAGCATGGACTCTCAGAGCAGGTGCAACACAGCAGAAAGCAGACGAGGCAAACCAGAGCAAAGCACCTTCCTCCCCTCGAGGTGGAGCTGGAGGCTGAGCAGGAGAGCTGGCACTGGGGCAGCAGCCATCTGGCACGCTCTGAAAAGCACAAACCCCCTCGTCGAGGGCGCTCGGCACACAGGGTGCCGCCTGACGAGGATCTCCACGGGGCTGAAGCTAGAGACAATCGGAGGAGGGGTGAGGAAAGAGACTGCAAAAGGACAGCACGCAGGAGACCTTCTCCTTCCCTACATGCTGTGTCCCAGGGAAAGGTTGGAGACCACCACCGAGACTCAGGTAACCAAGTGATGGGGAAGGTGTACGTCCATGTGAAGATGGACCTTTGCGTGCCCTGTCCCAGCGGCCAGAATCTCTGGCGTTTCTTTGAAGATGCTTATCCAATATCTCTCCAAAGTGCCCACAGTGAAGCCTGCCTGGTTTTCTCCCTTGTTTAGTTGAGATTTTTCTTATCCATTAACATTCTTGCTCTGTTTCCTGACATGTCCCATGGCATCAAGGATAGGTAAGATGGTATTTTTGGAAGTCGTGTTCATAGTGTCCTGTGTCTTTAAAAATAAACCAAACCAATTATATCAAACCCAAACACAGAACATCAGGGGTTGGGAGGGACCTGGAAAGATATCTAGTCCAACACCTTTGCCAGAACACAGTCACACAGGAATGTGTCCAGGTGGGTTTTGAATGCCTCCAGAGGAGGAGACTCCACAGCCTCTCTGGGCAGCCTGTGCCAGTATTTGTCACCCTCACAGTGAAAAAGTTTTCTCTTATGTTCCTGTGGAACCTCCCCTGCTCCAGCTTGCACCCTGTGGTGGTTTGGGTGTTACTTGCCTTGCCTTAACCTTAAGAGAATCACCCAAACTAGACTCGGCTGAGCTGGAAATGAGAATGGAGCTTTATCTTTACAGCTTAGCATGATCTACAAGCAGATCTTTACAACATACACAGCTATAGACAGAAATACACAAGTTAAAAAGGTAATACAGAAACACAACAACCCTCCCAGAAAGCAGAGTTCCCAGGAGGGGCTCCCAACCACACTTCCACCTCCTTTTCACCCCTCTGCCTTATACCAGACTTTGCCTTACATTCAAGATGAGTTTGGAGAATTGGCCAGGGGGGTGAGGAAGCAGAAGGATTAGTCACACAGATGGCAGGTTAGAGAAGGGAGGCAGCCAGAGCCAGAAGGCAACTCTGTTATCTGTGTTCTTGTTTTTATATATCTCAGCAAGCCTGAGTGAAGTAGCCATCACCATTGTTTCCTTCTCACAGCCTGTAATCCAATTCCTCTCACTAAAATATCCCAGCTAGGCTTAAACTAGCACACACCCACTGCTGCTTGTCCTGTTGTTGGGCATATTTGAGCAGAGCCTGGTTCTGAAGTTCCAGATCTGCCTTTCACCTTTTAAAACCACACTGGAGCAGGACTGACCTGTCTCTTGGTGAAAGCAGTATAATGATTTAGATCCATATCTGTCATGGCATGAGAAGTTTGTGCTTTAAGCCATCTACTGGTCTTCTCTTGGATAAGGTAGGAATCATAGAGTGGGCTGGGCTGGAAGGGACCTCCAAATGTTATCCAGTCCAATGCCCTGGCAGTGAGCAGGGACATCCTCCACTAAATCAGGTTGCCCAGAGCTCTGTTGAGCCTCACCTTGAATATATCCAAGGATGAGGCCTCAACCACCTCCCTGGGCAGCCCTCATGGTGCAGAACTTGCTCTTAACATCCAGTCTAAATCTGCTGTTGTCTAATTTCAAACCATCACAAGTATGCCTTTGGAGATGCTGAGAGAGCTGTTCTTTGTCTTCATCATGCAGCAGATCTTCACAGAAGTGAACAGAGCTCATTAGGTCTTTGTATAACCTGTGATGCAGTGTGGATCCAAATGACTCAGTGTCTCTTCACTTAGAGCTGAAGTAGCCAGAACCTCACATCCTTTTCCTCTGGACCATGGTCATGATGGGCTTCCTACTCCCCCGAGTGCAGGCAGGGGTGATGTGGAAGTGAGGTTTATTATTGTCCTCTGAGCTAAACTGAAGCCTGGCACCAATCAGTGGGTGAAGAAAGTTCAGCCTCAGAGTGGTCAGCAAACAATTCCAGGAAATTGACTATTCTTCATAGAGGCAGTGGTGTATGGGAGCCTCTCAGCAGTGTTGTTCATTCTGCTGTGGTGAAACAGTGCTTACCTTGACCCTGGAAACGCTCTGAGTAATTTAACTGTGGCCAAGCTGATGTTTTTTGCCAGAGTTCTTCCCAGCTTGGATTGCATGCATGATGGGAGAAAGGCCAGGTCATATTTTCCAGTGGTGGCATTTTAAGATTAAGTTGTCTTTGTATTAGTTTTGGAATCGTAGAATCAGTCAGGTTTGGAAGGGACCACAAGGATCATCTAAGTTCCAACCCCCCTGCCATGGGCAGGGACACCCTACCCTAGAGCAGGCTGCCCACAGCCTCATCCAGCCTGGTCTTAAAGACCTCCAAGGATGGGGCTGGAGCCTCAACCACCTCCCTGAGCAACCCATTCCAGGCTCTCACCACTCTCATGATCAAGAACTTCCTCCTCACATCCAGTCTGAATCTCCCCACCTCCATCTTTGCTCCATTCCCCCTAGTCCAGTCACTACCTGACAGCCTCAAAAGTCCCTCCCCAGCTTTGTTGTAGGCCCCCTTCAGATACTGAAAGGCCACAATAAGGTCACCTGGGAGCCTCCTCCAGGCTGCACAGCCCCAACTCTTTCAGTCTGTGCTCACAGCAGAGCTGCTGCAGCCATCTGAGCATCCTCATGGCCCTTCTCTGGACACTCTCCAGCATCTCCACATCCTTCTTGTAATGGGGGCTCCAGAACTGGATGCAGTACTCCAGGTGGGGTCTCAGCAGAGTGGAGTAGAGGGCGAGCATCATCTCCCTGGCCCTGCTGGCCACACTTCTCCTGATGCAGTCCAGCATCTGGTTGGCCCTCCAGGCTGCAAGTGCACACTGCTGGCTCATGTTGAGCTTCTCGTCCACCAGCACCCCCAAGTCCCTCTGCTCAGGGCTGCTCTCCAGTCAGGCACTGCCCAGCCTGGATTTGTGCTTGGGATTGCTCCAACCCAAATGCAGGACCTTGCTCTTGATCTTGTTGAACCTCATGAGGTTGGCTTGTGCTCACCTCTCCAGCCTATCCAGGTCCCTCTGGATGGCATCCCTGCCCTCCAGCATGTCTGCTGTACCACACAGCTTGGTGTCATCAGCAAACTTGCTGAGGCTGCACTCAGGAAGATGGCACCAACAAAGATGTTGAACAAGACTGGTCCCAAGACTGATCCCTGAGGGACTCCGCTTGTCGCTGGCCTCCACTTGGACCCATTGACAGCCACTCTTTGGGTGCAGCCATCAAGCCAGTTCTTTATCCATCTAGAGATCCACCCATCAAACCCATGTGTCACCAGCTTGGAGATCAGGATGTGGGTGGGTTTTTATATCCTAAGAGAGGTATTATTGCTTAAGGGCATTGATCAGTTGACTAAAACAAAAAATCCAGCCAAAAAAAGCCATGCAAAAGCAAAAAAAAAACCCCAAACCTAACTCAACTCCTCTTTTAATGCCTGGAGAGGAGAGAGTTTCCTATTCTGGGTTAACACATGAGGTCTTTGGTCTCTGCAGTTGGAAGTCTCCTGGATGCTTGCTGGAATGTAGAACAAGAAACTTTGTGAGGTCAGTTGGTTACTTCCTTTTTTTCCTCCTCACTTTGTTTTTACCTGCTGGGAAGCAAACTGTTAGATGACCCAGTAAAATGGAACAGGTGTTTATAATAGATGTGCAGATGGTGTTAGCTGGAGGTATCAAAGCTTTGAGTGAAATCTCTGTTCTGAGTTTGGGGTGGAAGAGAGGCAGGTGGATATCCAGAGTGTCTGCTTGAGACATAAAGCAAGAAGCTCGTTGAGGTGTCTGAGATGATTCAACAATAGAGTTCAGACTGCAGATAGAAGAAGTGCAAACAAGCTATGGTGGAACTCAAATGGCATCATTTCAAATCACTTGGGGATGCTGTAACTTCAAAATAAACAGATAAAACTTTCTACTCAAAGCTAGGAATCAACCTTGGCTGCCCTTCAGAAACGTTTCCTTAGCTGTTTTCTCACTGTGAGTTGTAAAATCCATGGGTCAACCTATGGAAGAAACTGTCAGGAGCCTCACAGGAGTCTTTTCCAAGCAGCTTTTGCAGAGGTATGTTGAGAGACTGCAGATGTTGGGCTGCTCTTTGCTGCCTACTTTTGCCAGTGTTTCAAATGCAGAGTGTGGGATAATTAGGGTTCCTTGGCTAGCATCACTGTGTCAGCAAGGGGTGCTTCAAGGGATGTGGCCTCTTCTGCCGGGGAGTTGTTGTCACGGTGTATCAAATACTTCTGTGTGCACAGAGTGGGCTCCCTAAGGTGCATGTACCTCAGCTGAAGATACTCTCAAAGCAGCTGTCTGGCAGGTATCCTGCTGGGGACTCTGCCTCTCTTGATTTTGGGGAGATGGTGGGGATTTCCTTGCCAGCACATTTGAGAAATGAGGGAGTTGATTTGTTTGTTTGGTTTTCTTTCTTCCACACAACTCTGTAGGCACCAGGTCGAGGGGGTCACAGCAGGCCATGTATGATAAACCCCAGAGTGAACAGGAGCTATCTGATGCAGAGATGGCTCGGAAGCTGCAGGAGGAAGAGCTCCTGGTAAGTAGAGAAGATGCATTAGGCAAGTCAAAGGAGCTAGCCAGTGATGGCAGCTTTCTTACACATGAAACCTTTCTTACGTGTTTTAGTGATTTAAGACCTAAAGTCTTGTTACTGTGCAGACTGGTAATTACCTTTGCCTCCTATATAAACACTCCAAAGTGAAATGATTGAAGCAGAGTGATAGAAATGCTTCCAGGCAGGTAAAGGTGACCTGTAGTCACTGTGGTCAGCCCACAAGAGAGACAAACTATTGCCCGGTTTAGAGAGAGGGCAGCAGGGCAGGCAATGCTTTGTTGTGTGGCCTGGCAGATAGATGAGAGCAAAACTGGGCAGTAGAGCTGGAATGACAGTTTGATGTTGGGTCTGATCAGTGCTGAGTACATGGGTCATGACACGCTGGAGGGCAGGATGCCATCCAGGGGGACCTTGACAGGCATCAGAGGGGGGCCCAAGCCAACCTCGTGTGGTTCAGCAAGATCAAGTGTAGGGTTCTGCATCTAGATCAGGGCAATCCCAGGCACTGATATAGGCTGGGCAGGGACTGGCTTGAGAGCAGCCCTGAAGAAAGGGACTTAGGGGTTGCTGGTGGATGAGAAGGTCAGCATGAACCACCAGTGTGCACTTTTGCAGCCCAGAAAGCCAAGCAGAGCCTGGGCTGCATGAAAAGAAGTGTGTCTAGCAGGTAAAGGGAGGTGATTCTGCCCCTCCACTCTGGTGAGATCGCACCTGGAGCACTGTGCCCGGTTCTGGAGCCTCTAGTGCAAGAAGCATCTGGAGGTGCTGGAACATGTCTTGAGAAGGGCCATGAGGATAATCAGAGGGCTGGAGCTGCTCTACTATGAAGACAGACTTAAAGTTGGGGCTGTTCAGTCTGGAGAGGAGAAGGCTCCAAGGAGACCTTATAGTGGCCTTCCAATATCTGAAGGGGGCTACAAGACAGCTGGGGAGGGACTTCTTAGGGTGTCAGGCGATGACAGGACTAGGGGTGATGGAACAAAACTAGAAGTAGGTAGATTCAGATTGGATATTAGGAAGAAGTTCTTCAGCATGAGGGTGCTGAGACCATGGCACAGGTTGCCCAGGGAGGTAGTGGAAGCCTCATCTCTGGAGGTGTTTAAAGCCAGATTGGATGTGGCTTTGGGCAACCTGACCTAGTGCGAGGCGTCCCTGCCCATGGCAGGAGGGTTGGAACTGGATGATCCTTGAGGTCCTTTCAAGCCCTGACAATTCCTTGGTTCTGTGAAGCTAGCCAGGTATGTTTGGAGAGGATGGTAGAGTGTGTTTGTGTGGACACCTGCTTGCCCTGCCCAGTAAGTTACAGAATGAATAGTTTGGAGGTGTTTCTTTAGTTATTTATTTAACTTTCTCCCTGTTTTTCCTTCCCTCCTGTTTTTTTCCAGGCTAGTGAGGCAGATCAGAAGGCAGCTCAAGTAGCTCAAGATGAGGTGAGGCAGAAGTCAAATGTTTGCAGTATTCTTTTACTTGCAGAAACTGACAAACTGTGCTTGGCCCCTCTGACCCTCTCCTGCCTTGTAGAAGAAGCTCTGGGCCCCAGTGGGGTTTTTCCTAGCTGTTTTTCATACATATGCTCCAGCTGGCCAAGGAAGATGTTGTCCTGCCTGCTGCAACTGTGGCAGAGGAAGGAAGTTTGTAGCTCTGAAAGTGCATCTCTTGTAGCTGAACCCCAAGGGATGTTTTCAGAGATGCTGCAAGATGAACCTCCCCACACTGAAGGAAGAGGGGGGAAGGGGAGAAAGTCTCTGCAAATGCAGTTGTGTCAAATCAGAGGTCCATTAGGCATGCTGCATGTTGTCAGCCTTAATTCTCCTCTGTCACTTGTTTTGGGTGGCATCTTGGCTTTGTACCTTCCCCATCCAGCAGCTGTCCATAGGGAGGGTTTTAAATACTTGAAACTCCCAAGAGCATTAAAACCATCTGACTGCTCTCTGTATTTTCCCTTCTAGGAAATTGCTCGACTCTTAATGGCTGAGGAGAAAAAGGCTTTCAAAAAAGGGAAGGAGAGAGAAAAGTCTTCCTTGGAAAAAAGGAGGCATGATCAGGACTGGAAGGTATTAGAGAGGTGTTCCAGAGGAAGGTGTGGGTGTATGGTTAGAGTAAAAGAAATGATGCAGACTCATGCATCCAAAGGGTCTTTGCTGCCTGTTACTCATCCGTTTCTTAAACCTTTTGGAGTGACCTGGTTAGGTACTCTCTGAGTTCAGCCTCGAGCTAGCTAAGCCTTGGACTCTGGCCTTTGAGGATAGTGCTGGATGTCACAGCACGTTGTGGCCTCCCTCATCTGCTTTCAGTCCTCTTGATGCTGGACATTCCCTCTGCTGAAGCAGAAGCAGGAGCTGGCTCTACCTGTGCACTGCAGGTGTAAGGGCAAAGCAGCTGCTCCAGCATCACTCTGTTTTATAAATAATGAAAGTATTGAGTGTATCCAGCCTGAATTTTTGCCTGAGTAGCACTGCAGAGGCTTGGCTAGCTGATGTGGAAGGTGACAGAAAACAGATTTCTTTGTCTGCACTGGTAAGGTGCTAAAGGGAACATGACATTAACCTTGGGGCCACTTGGAGTTAGCTCTGATTTCAGCCTCCTTACTGTGCTAGAATGGTTGCAGGCACACAGCTGCATGCAGCCAGTGCCTTGTGCTGAGCCCAGAGTGTGCACAGCCATTACACACTGACTGCATTCCACCCCAGCTCAGGATAGGTCCTCCAGTGCTGTCTCAGAGCTGGGTCCAGAGCTTCATTTACTGGCAAGCAGTCCTGCTGCTTCTGCCGTTCATGCCTGGCTGTAGTCAGTTTTGTGTATCAACTGAGCACGAAAGGTCTGCACAAAGCTGTGGCAGCCTCAGTGCACTGGGTGCTGTCCTGCAAGGCACACAGGTGAGCTGCTTTCCCTTCTTCCCATCAGCGTGATCCAAGCGAGTCCACGTGCTCAAGGTCAAAAGAAGGGCCTGAAGCTCAGCGACACAAAGGTGACAGGTCTGCAAGGTGAGCTTGAAATGGGCAAAGGCACTTGGGAAGCTGCTCAGAAGCTGAATCCTGGGGAGGAGTTGTGTGGTGACCAGTCTGACCCACCCACGGGGGGCTTGGTAGGCAGCAGAGATTTTAGCACTGAGGAGGTGGAGGGCACAGAGCTCGTGAGGTGTTTGGAGCCGTGCGTCACTCGCTGTGCTTGTGGTATTTGTCGCTTTCAGTCTCCCTGCCTGGTGCTGACAGAGATTGATGAGTTTGTGCAGTGACATTTGTTAAATGGCAAAGAAACATTGAGAGGGTTAAAACACTCCTGGGGATGTGAAACCAAATGTCATCTCTGGGCAGGAAGGAGTAATCACAGTGTATTTTCGCAGCTGCTCCCTTGGGTACTTGCTCCCTGGTTAAGCCCTGTATGCTCTTCTTGCTATTGGGTGTGAATGTCCCTCTGCAAGCAAGTACATTGTGGTTTTGGGGTACCTCATCTCATGCCACTGTGCTGTAGCCCAGTGCTGTTTCTTAATCTCAGATGCTCCTCATGAAGGACTGAGCCTTGGAAGTGATCCCTGTTGGCTTTGGTTTCCAGTGGAGACAATGACCCTAGGAATTCATATTGAATTTGCGAAAGAAACAAGCAAGCAGGTGGAGACTGAGAGAGGTCTTATTAAAATACTCCAGGACAAAAAGCAGACAAGCATTAAACACTCTTAAAAATATTGCTCTCTTGAGTGAGAGTGCATCAGGCTTTCATCTTGAAAGTTCTTTGTCTCCTGACAGCTCTCAACCATGATTAAATGAAAGCAGTCCAGCAGCTGTAAGCACTGCACATTCCTCTCTGCAGAAACAGAAGTGAGCTGCACTTAGAGGAGCAAGTCCAGGCTAAATACAGTTCTCATCAAACTACCAGGGACAGACTCAGGTGGCTGAGATGTTGCTTTTGCCATGCTGTTAATGCCTCTGAGTGTGGTTTTTTTCCCAATGCTTTCTCACTATGCTTGGCAGGTCACAGCCTCACCTCGATGACTTTGAACGTGCTCGATATTACACAAGCCAGCCCAGCCCTTCACGCCAGATCCCCAAACCTGAGCACTCTCCTAAAGGTAGGGAGGACCAAGCCCACAGTTGCCTCAAGCACTTAACCCTGCACTGTTTTCCTCAGACAAACAGCCTGCAGCCCATGATACTGGAAAGAGATGCTAATAGGAGGAGTGGAGAGTGTTGGCCCAGCAGGCAGGTGATGCTACTCGCTGCTGAGTTGTGCTTGCTGAGCGTGTTGCAAGCCAAGATGGAACAGCTGAATTGGTTTACCTCGACTCAGCCTGCCCTCTGTGATCTTTTAATGATGAATGGCCGTAAATGCAGGCAGTAAATGAAGGGGAAATAATGTGGAGCCGATGATGTGATGGGTTTTAGGTGACTCACTAGGTTCAGACAATCTAAGGCAAGACAAAACCTGGCAGTGTCATATAAGGAGTGGATGGGAACAGGCTTGGTTTGTTCCTGTAGCATCTCAGCAGTGGCTTCTTGGCTTATTTCCTCAAGTCATTTGGCACAAGAGCAGTGTGGTAAGGGTCACCCCCCCAGTTTTTTAAATGAGAATGCCAATTGCCTGAGGTATCTCCAGAGCCTCTGGGGGAGGAAGTGGGCAGCCAGAGCTGGATGCAGTCACTCAGGTTTAGGAACAAGTTCTTTGCCGTGAGGGTAGCAGAACATTTGAAGAGGTTGCCCAGAGAGGTAGTTGAAGCCCCATCCCTGGAAATATTCAAAGTGAGGCTCAACAGGGCTCTGGGCAACCTGCTCTAGTTGAAGATGCCTCTGCTGACTGCAGGGGCAGTTGGACTGGATGGCATTTGGAGGTCCTGTCCAACCCAAACCATTCAGTGATTCTAGGTTTCTTCCAGCTCTGCTGATTGTGGCTTAAATGTGGGCACTTTCCAAATGTAAACTTTGGGAAACTTGTGTACTGTCTTCATCAGGTCCACTGGAAAGTTTCATGACTGCAGGTAGCATTTTCTTCACCTGGATCTGTCCTTACAGGTTTTGTTTTGTTTCTCTTTTCCCTTCCAGGTTCCCGTAGGAAGCAGTAAAGCTGTGCTAAGCCTTTGCTTTGGTACTGACTCTTCTGTAGCAAACATTACTGGAATTGCCAGGCAACTTTCTCGATCCCTTGCCCAACGGGAGGTCCACCTTCCTCTCCAAGGATCTCCTCTTAAGTGTCATCATGTTAAGGAACATTGTTTGAATTTCTTCCCTGTTGTGATGGCTGAAGCAGGACAGTGCAATCTAGCCGCCGCTGAGCCGTGTAAATCAACCAGCTGACTTTAACAGCTCACTTTTGACTTTCTTTTCAGGCCTGCCTTTTAATTGTTAAGCTTTGTCTGTAACTTTGACACATAGGAAAAAGAAAAACAGGGAGGAAAATCAAAGATCTGAACTGAGTTGAATGCGATGCAGCAGACTGTTGGAAGTACAAATCCTTTCCATATTAGGATGGCTTAGCAAAGAGTTGTAAGAGGAACTGTGTTCTTCCTGTGTTGGGTAAGGTAGCTGAGCCAGCCTGACACCATGCTAGCTTGCAGGAGGGAGAGAGGAACACATACCAGCAAAAAGACAGAAGCTGGGTCTGGTGAGAAAGAAATTGCCTACAGAAGAACATTTCTGAAGTGTGTTTCTTTGTAGGGTTTGCAGCAGTCTGGGCAGAGTATGTAACTAGGGTTTTAGCTCCAGGATCTAGTATAGAACAGTACAGTGGAGATAGTTTCATCTGAAATTATTCCTCGTGTGCACAACCTTGAAGATGTGCCAGGGAGTTGATGAAGCTGTGAGTTGTGGATTGGGAAGAGTCATACAAACATTTTAAATGCCCAAAGGGACCTCTCTGTGGTCACCTGCTTTGAGCTTCAGTATGGTTGAAGCCAAAGAATTTCACTGAAGGAGCTCTAACTTCTAGCTGAGTACACTAACTTGGGGCTGAACCTGCATATGTCTTGGAGGTGTGTTTGGAGGAAGGCCATATAGGCACTGAATCCAAAAATCCACAGTTCCTGCTAACTTTGAGCTAGATACAGAGTGCCAAACAGTCCACACAGTGTCTGTGCTGGTCTACACTTTTTTCCCTTCACTCTTTGAAGATGTTTTTTTCTCCTGTATAAACTGGGAGCCTTTTCTCTTGGCATCCTCTTTTCAGTTCTTTTATCTTTTGGGGTTTTTGAGGTGCATTTTGAAACTACAGAGCTGAGCATCTGGATGCTGAGTTGGAGTCTGTTCAACCAGTACAGACTAGCTACTCATTTGCCAGTCCAGTTCCTGGCAGCAGGCTGGGCTGTGTTGCCCCTGCAGAGCAGCTGCCTCGGTGCCCAGCACTGAGTCTGTCCCTCCAAGCTCTTTGTATTTTTCTGGGAGCTGCAACTCCACTGCTGGCTTTGCTGAGGAGAGGGGTTAGAGCTGTGACTGTCCTTGTCCTCACCACCAATGTGCCTGGGAAAGGAGCCTCCACAGCTCCGTAGAGCTTTGTGGAATGCAGGTGCTGGTGTGAAGAATTGGAAGAGATTGTGGCTCTCTGCTCTTGCATTAATGAGCAAGTCAAGCCCCAAGGCAGCTGTAAGGCTTTAACCTTGGCTGTTGTCCTTGGTCACCAGATAACAGAATCACAGAAAACATCTGGTTGGAAGAGACCTCAAAGCTCTTCCAGTCTAACCTTTGACCCAGCACTGAAGTGTCAGCACCAAATGATGTCCTTAAATGCCAGCTCCACAGGCTGCTAAAACACCTCCAAGGATGGTGACCACTACTGCTCTGGGCAGACCATTCCAATGTCTGATAACCCTCTCTGTGAAGAAGTATCTCCTGGCATCCAGCTTGAACCTCCCTTGGTGCAGCCTGAAACCATTTCATGTACATCAGACAGGGTCAGGGAATTGGGATCTCATCTGAGACATGGCTGGGCAGAATGCATGGCCACTCTGCCTTGCTCAGAAGGGCCTCTAAGAGGACAAGGCAACTCCTCTTCCACATAAGCTGCAAGGGTATGTTTAACAGTACAACGTGAGCCCTTGTCTTGCCTTGGCCATCAGCTTCCAGCTGTTGCCCCAACTGGGAGGCTGGCAGTAGTTCACTTGCTGTGAAGAAAGAGATAACCCCTGGTAGGTCTCTGCTCCAGACATGCACTAGACTAAAATCGAGTAAGGTAGGACTTTGTACCTAATCACAAGATGGTAGGGGTTGGAAGGAGACATCCACAGTTCAGCGAGTCCGACCTGCCTGCCAGAGCAGGACCAGAGAATCTAGCACAGGTCATTCAGGAACACATTCAAACAGGGATGGAAAGGCCCTAGAGAAGGAAACTCCACAACCTCTCTGGGACCCTTACAGTCAAGAAGTTTTCCCTCATATTGAGGTGGAATTTCCTGTGCTGCAGCTTCCATTGCCCTTGTCCTGTCCCAGGGCACAAGTGAGCAGAGGCTGTTCCTGTCCCTTCCTTCCTGGCCTCAGCCCTCAGATATTGATAGACATTGATCAGATCCCCTCTCAACCTTCTCTCCAGACTAAGCAGCCCCAGGGCGCTCAGCCTCTCCTCCTCAGGCAGTGCTGCAGTCCCTTCAGCATCCTAGTAGCCCTCCCTTGACTCTCTCCAGTAGATCCCTGTCCCTCTTGAACTGGGGGGGCCCAGAACTGGATGTAGTATTCCAGGTGGGGCCTCCCCCTTGCTTCCAGACTGAGAGCTTGCTCATCTGCAGGAACCCTTAAGTGACTTGCAGGCTCTTGGTTGCTCACTGCTGCTTCTCAGGAAATAACCCCAGCCGGCGCCTAGATTTTACTGTCCTTGCCTTGTGCCCTCAGCTTGGTCCATCTCTCTCCATTCAGAAGTGCTAATGTTGTTTTAAAAGATCCAGAAAAAGAACAACACAGACTGTATTTTTGTTGTTGGTTTGTTCTTATTGTTGTTATTTGGTAACTTGGGCCTGTGTGGCAACTTCATCTCCAACGGTTTTAGTTTGTAAACATTTATTTTTCTATTTCATGTAACAGTCAACGTTTCTACTGCTGAATATGTGCCCTTTGTTTGGCCCCCTCCTCTTCCTTTGTTTTGGGCCCCCTCCTCTTCCTTTGTTTTGGGCCCCCTCCTCTTCCTTTGTTTTGGGCCCCCTCCTCTTCCTTTGTTTGGGCCCCCTCCTCTTCCTTTGTTTGGGCCCCCTCCTCTTCCTTTGTTTTGGGCCCCCTCCTCTTCCTTTGTTTGTTTGTTTCACTTAAATGTGCAAGGTGTTTTCCCCATCCACTGCCATCAGAGTGTATTTATCATTGTGAAATGGATGCCCACTGGGGTTTGGTTGTTTTTTTTTCTTGCTACTGATACTCCTACAAATGCCCCAGCCCCAATCCTGCTGCTTGTGTCATCTGGTGCACTTGTAAAACTGGATAGGGAAAACTCCTGCGACATCAGAAAGGGGTTGGTTTGTGTGCACTGTGCATGGGGGTAAAACAGTGACCCTCTGCATGAGGCAGGGGAGAGTGGGCAAGTTTGATGGTCTGTCTTGCACTGCACTTGGCTGATCTAACTTCTGTCTCACTCAAATCAGAGAAATCAGGAAGCCCCTGGGCCTGCTGGCATCTGAAGAAAGACAGGGCAATACTTGGGTGTATCAGAGGATGAACTGTAAGGGAGCGGCTGCAGGGTATTGAGTCTTCTCAATGTGAGCCACCCATAGTGTGGTGGAGTTTGTGGCCCTTGCCACAACCAGGACTCTTCTGCCTGGCTAGTATCAGCCCATGCTTCTCTTTGTGCTGGTGAGCAAGCTTGGTGGTCTGTTGGGTATTGGGGTTGTGCCCCATGGCCTTATGGAATGCATCAATCAAGATCACTTCAAAAAACTTGCAAGTGGAATCTTCACCCATCCCACTACAAGTTCATGACTCTCAGGGCCCCACAGTGGTGACCAGCACATTCCTCTGCTGGAGGCTGAAGGCTCCAGGAGAACACCAAGCTCTTGCCTTCAGTGGGAGTGAGTGGAAATGATAGGAGAGAAAACTCCATCTGACTTTATTAGGAAGCTGGGTAAGTCTGAAGAGTGTTTCAGTGCCTGTTCTGTAGAGCTGCAAGTTCTCCTTAATGGCCTCCTTGGGCTAGCCAAACTCTCCAGCCATGGCACCAAGAAGTAAAAACCCCAAGGGAAGGATCCCAGGAGCATCTGCTGCTTCCTTGGATGCCTTCAGGGAATGCTAAATGCTTTATGCTCTGCTTCACCCTGTATCTTTCCTTAGTCCTTATGTTTTTATTCATGCTCTCCTCCTTGATTAATTTGCTGTCCCTTTTAAGTGTTTCTGCTGGTTTATTTTCCCATAGCCCTTGTGAAAAGGGTGGTCCTGAGGGTTTGCTGGGAGGGGCTAACATGTGTTGAGAGAGGCAGAAATGCTAAGAGTGGTAGGTGAGGAAAGCATGTAGTGAGTGGGGTATGAACAGAGCAGTCTTACCCCTAATAGATGTTCAGTCAGCAAGTTAAGCATTCCTAAAGTAAAGGTTGCAGCTGGGCTTGAGCATTTTGCAGCCACTTTTGGAAGGAGATTTCCATCATCCCATTGAAGTCAACAAGAGTTGAGTTAAGGTCATGGATAAGCAAGGGGCTGACTCCTCTTGGGGCTCAACAGCCACAGCTCTGCTGAGCTTGTCTAGGGAGGATGCAAGATCAGCAGCTTGCATGTATCCTCCTGGAAGGGGGCACAATGAAGTTGATGAAAAGAAACAATTGGAGCAATGTTTCCTTGCATGACAGAAGAATGTTGATCGTAACTTTTGTCCTTGTTTCCTCTTGCCAAGTTTCAGTACCTTTGCCAACGGCTTTGCTTTTGATTTAAGAGCACATGGGAGCCCTTCCTGCAGTCATTCAGGTCTTGGCATCCCTTTTTTTGACTGTGTGGTAACAAGACAACACATGGAAAATTCATCACCCTGGAACCCTGGCACTTCCTAACCTCCGTGGTAGGCACATCTCACTGCCAAGAGCTCTTGCTGCCTCCTCACCTCCGTCCAAAGCACAAGGAATGGTCTGCAGAAGAGAGGTGGAGCAAAACCAAGAGACTGTGCCTTACTTGCAGGGATGCTCAACGTCTTCAGCAGGCTGTTCTGAGTCACCTTGCTAGCAAACGCTGTCTTAATGTGAACTGTACAGCTTCCTGCAGCGAGGAGTGTTTGTGGATGTGTGGCTAGAGCCAACAGCTTAATCTCATCTGTTTATTTTATGGTTGGTTTGTTTGTTATAAAAGAACTTTGTGGTTTTGAACTTAGTGGGATGGGCAAACATCAGCTGGCAGGGGATAGATGAAGTCTTATAGCTGAATTTCTTCTTTGGGGAGGAAGGACAGGAGAGTTACAAATGCTGCAATCTGCTTCAGTCTGTAAAAGGGATCTTGTATGTACAGTATTTTTGTATCTCTGCATTCCCACCTGTCAGGATTTGAATCTCTTATTGGGGGGTAGGGGAAGGGATTTTTATTTTTACAGTGCTAGGCCTTTGTGCATTTTCATTTTGTGCCAAATGACAGCCACTGTTACGTCCCAGTGTATTCCTCCAGTTTGTTGCTGTCGATCTGTGTGCATACCTTAGTCCCATTCGTATTAACCTGTACGCCAGCTTCACTCTGGATTGCTAATTTATCTATCCAGGGGGAGCACTTGGAGACAGTGTGAGGATTCCCCTACTTGGTTTACACTCTTGGAATGCTGCCAGGCCATGAAACTCACTGCTTCTCACTCAGAGTGATCTCCTAGGTGCTTGTCACCCACAGAGATTGCCATCCCTCCAGGGAGCACTGACACTGCCAGGTCTGTGTGAGGTGCAGTAGGAAACAAAGCACAGCTCATAATGTGGCCACTACAGCAGGAATTCCCATTTTAGGTTTCACTTTGAGTTTTACTCTGCCCTATGTCCATGTTTAGCCTGTGGACAGTTGGTGTCATCCCAGATGTGAGACAGAGTGTTTAGTTCTGCAGTTGCTTTGGGAGGTGGTTGCAGGATCCAGCACTGAGGTACAGAGGTGCCCCTTGCACCAAGTGTACCCCAGGCAACCTGTCTATCATCAGTGTGGGTTACAGGCATAAGCCTACAGAGACCCCAGATTCATAGAATGGTTTGGGTTGGAAGGGGCCTTCAAAGGAGGTATTGGCCACCTCCCTTTGGGTAGTACAGGGCAAGGGTTAGCTGTGCAGTTTGGCCTCTTCCAGGAGAGTTCCCAAGAGGACAGTGGCACACACGAAAGAGTGGGGGTTTTTTGTACTCGACAGTAAAGAGGTTCCACTGTATCAGTGTTTACTCTTAAGCAGACTCGGTGGTGTGTCTCCAGCTGCATCCGTGCGCTGCAATCCAGTTAACTGTCTCAGAGAAATGACTGCAGTTGTCTCATTTAGCTCTTCAGGATAAACTTTGAGCCTGTCAAATCTAAATAGTATCTGTGCCACGAGCTGCATTAGTCAGAAGGCTTAACTTCCTCAGAGCTGCAAGTGTAGCCTGCATTGCAACAGCTAATCCTTGAACACAGATTGCACACCGACAATAACCTGTCTATGCAAGCCTAGGTTTTGGTTCCCCCCCTCCTCCTCTTTTTGACTGTTCACTCTCTAATTTTTACCAGGTTTGGCATAGAACTTCTGAAAGACATTTAACCAAAGTATCATGTCTGTGTGTGTGTTTAAAGCATGCTTTGCATCATACCCCTGAATTGTCATTGAATGTAAAGGGAGCATTGCCTTGCCCCATCTTGTTCAATAAACCGTTGTATTTTGTTATTCACCACATCTTTCTGTCCCTCCTTCTGCTTTTCTGGTGACACTGAAGAGCAGGAAGGGATAAAAAGGACCAAACCAACCCAGCCCTTGGTTCCTAAAACTCAGCTGCTTCTACCTAGAATTATGTTCTTCCAATCTAATAGATGTAGCAAACCAGTGAACTCATATTTGATTATTTTGTAGCCAGAGAGGAAGAGGAGGAAAAAAACACAGTAACCCACCAGCCTGTGTACTGTCTTGGAAAGGATCTGGACTGTTTCATTTCTTGAGGCTGTGCTGCTGAAAAATAAAGCAGTGTAATTAAGTGCAAGGTAGGACACTGTTTTTTTTTCTCCTTCTCTTTCTTTTCTTGTTGCCTTCTTGAAGTTTCCCAAGAACAGCTCCCACTTGCAGTGAACACATGGCAAATGCCCTGCAACTGCCTGCCTGTCTTCACACACCTTAGCTGAGGATGCTGCCAGGAACCCATTTCCACATCCTGAATTCAGCTGGTGCCTAAGCATGCTAAAATAAAGGAGAGGTTACTAAATACAAACTTAGCTCTTGATACCAGGTTGCAAACTTTTCTGAAGTGTTTATTTACTTCTTTCCCTCCATTTGCCAAGTATAAGCATTGCACAGGGGAGCAGAGAGCCCTTTCACACACCACAGGGGCCACCAAGCTGTCCTGCCACACAGTGAGTGTTCATGACTCCAGCCAAGTTGAATTCTGGGCTCGATTTTGGGCTGCATCACAGCTTTCAAATGCTTTTCCATCATCTAACTCCTGCCAACTTCATCCCAGAGTTCCTCAGGTCTTAGCAGAGAATGGAGGTAGGAACCAGTCACAGTTTTCATGGCCTCCTTTCCCCTGGCACTGCTTTTTGTCTTAGTCATAGCTCCCCTGTGCTGCCTTCCTCCCCCAGAATTGGATATCCTAACTCCACCTCAGTGACTCAACTCGTGGCCTTGACAGCTATTTTCTGTTAACATCCTCATGGTGTAACAGGGGCCAAGAGCAGCAGTACAGGCAACTGAGATGTCCAAGGAGGACTGTAATGTCCCAACAGCAGCAGCAGACTTAAGTCCTCCTGATGCTTGCTTCTTTTGTGAGCTGAAGCCACCTCTCCTGATACCAGGAGTTAATTCAGCTGTGCAAATGTTCAAGTTAATGCCAGCTTGCTTCATCCCTAAGGGTGCTGAAACAGACAAGTAAAGCTGATCCCTCCTAGCCCTTATGTTCTTGATCTTCTGCTCTTTTAGCTATGAAGGGAACAGTTCTCTCATGGGTTCTGGCTGACAGCACTAGCTCCCACCAGAAGCAGGGAGGCCAAGAAGGGATAGCTTTGCTTTTCTGTGGGAACAGACTCTGGTAGCTGCTGCTGTCTGCCTGAAATTAAGCTGTGCTGCTTGACAGGAACCTAGCACCAGAGCCTAAAATTTGGAAGTGAGCACTTCTGTTTTGTCTATACATTCATCCAATTTGCTGAGCTGCAGGTGTGCAAACAAAGAAATGAGGAGATAAAATCCCTGGGAACGAGGGAAGACTTCTCTATTTTGGATACCCAGCCCAACACATCTGAATTTTCAACAGCAAATAAAGCAACACATAAATAGAATCATAGAATTAACCAGGTTGGAAGAGACCTCCGAGATCATCCAGTCCAACCTAGCACCCAGCCCTAGCCAATCAACTAGACCATGGCACTAAGTGACTCATCCAGGCTTTTCTTGAACACCTCCAGGGACGGCGACTCCACCACCTCCCTGGGCAGCCCATTCCAATGGCAAATCGCTCCCTCTGTGAAGAACTTCCTCCTAACATCCAGATCATCTTTTTACTTGGTTGCTGGGGTATCTATGAAAGCAGTGCAAACCTGGGCAAGCAGGGAAGCATCAGAGAAGGCTTATTGCTTAAATCTTATTACCTGCATACCATGCATGACAAAGAGTGAAGTCAGTGCTGCTCACCCTGTGACCTTAATGCATGCAAAGCATCACTCCATGCAGATGTTGTCCAGCTGCAGGAGTGGGGCTCAGAGCTGCAGCAATGCAATGCTTCCTGTCAGCAGGGCAAACACATGCAAACGGGGTTTTGTACTAAACTGCTTTTACTTCCAGATAAAACTCCATGACAGCTGAAACCACACTGAGAAAGGGTCTCCAGCTCCCATGGAAGTGTTTTGATACCTCTACCCTGCACTTATTGGAGAAGAGAAGGCTCCAGGGAGACCTAATAGCGGCCTGACAGGGGCTAGAGAAAGGCTGCGGAGGGGCTGTTTACAACGGGCTGCAGCGATAGGAGGAGAGGAATTGGTTTGAAATTAGAGAAGAGCAGATTTAGGTTGGATGTTAGGAACAATTTCTTTACCGTGAGGGTGGTGGAACACCGGAACAGGTTGCCCAGGTGAGTAGTTGCGGCCCCATCCCTGCAGATGTTCAAGGTGAGGCTCGACAAATCCCCGAGCAATGGGATCCCACAGATGCCTCCGCTCACCGCTGGCTTTTCAAGCGAGTTCTGCGCCGGTGGCGGCGCCTGCGCAGGGACCGCAGAGCAGCAGCTCTAGTGCCGTGGCGCCCTCTAGTGGCCAGATCTCAGAAGAGCAAAGACCCCGCGCTGCTCGCTGACACAACCTCAACCTCAGGTCACGACCGACAGAAGCTGATTATCGGGGTGCTGACACCTCACAACAGGCAGCAGCCAAGCCGTGAGCTCCCCTCTCACAGATGATCTTCCTTGTCTCTACTTGTCGGGCCGCAGAAGCCGCGGAGGAGCGCAGCCCGCAGCCCTGCCTGCGAGGTGTGCTGAAGGAGGGCTCACGTCTGAGACAGGTGCGGAGGCGCAAGGCTCGGCAAAGCCCGCAGGGTGAAAACGTGCGAGTGGGCTGTGCTGGATGGAGTCATTCGAAGCCCCTCCAGAAGGCAAAGCACCTGACAAACTGGGCATCACTTTACACAGCCAGAAGAGGTCAGTTCTTTATCGTATTGGTTTGCTGTGGGTTAGAGTGGATCACTCCCCAAATAATTTACTGTAAATACGCCCCAGAGAGAAAAATTCATTACAGTTCAGGATTCGGCAAGTCAGAAGATGAAATCGTGCTTTTTACAGTTAAACTAAATAGAACAGTATAGACGAATTAAACTCTTGCACGATATAGCAACCTTAGAGGAGGTGAGGGTGGAGTAAAGCGGCAGCAAAGCATCAGCAGCAGGGGGAGACAGCAGCAAAGCAGCAAGGGGCAGAGAGAAGCTGTGCTTCCAGATAGGAAGGTTTTGATGTGCCAATGAAATTGTATTAACTTGTTGTTGCTGTTTTATGGCCTCTCCCTGGCATGTTCACCTCTTCACTCAGAGCTCCAGTACTTTTCCGCTTGATAATCAGTGTCTAAGTTTCTCTGTTTCTAATTTTTTTATGTCTGAGCTATAAATCTAGCTCAAGCTGCCACAGGATCACAGACAGTAATGGTGCATTAAGAAGAATGTGTCCAGCAAATCAAGGGAGATTCTCCTCCCCCTCTACTCTGCCCTAGTGAGAACCCATCTTGAGTACAGTGTTCAATTCTGGGCTCCCCAGTTTAAGAGGGACAGGGATCTGCTGAGGAAGGTCCAGCAGAGGGCTAGGAGGATGATTAGGGGACTGGAGCACTGCTTGATGAAGAGAGGCTGAGGGACCTGGGGCTTTTCAGTCTGGAGAGGAGAAGACTGAGAGGGTAGATTTAATCAATGTTTATAAATATTTGAGGGCTGGGGGTGAGGGGTGGGGGACAGGCTCTGCTCACTTGCTCCCTGGGATAGGACAAGGAGCAATGGGTGTAAATTGCAGCACAGGAGGTTCCACCTCAACACAAGGGGGAACTTCTTTCCTTGAAGGATCACAGACCACTGGAACAGGCTCCCCAGAGAGGCTGCAGAGTCTCCTTCTCTGGAGACTTTTCAGCCCTGTCTGGATGTGTTCCTGTGTGACTTGAGCTAGATTGTATGGTCCTGCTCTGGCAGGGGGGTTGGACTCAATGATCTCTTTGGGTCCCTTCTAACCCCTAACATCTTGTGATCCTGTGAACCACCCACAGCTCCTGTCAGGAACTGAGTTTTCCACACCATCTTCTCATCTATAAGCTCTTAATGCCCTGAAGCCCTGTAGCAATGCCTTGTAGCAAGTGGCTACTGGGAAAGCCCAGCCTGCTCCTCTGGGACCAAGCTCTTTCACACTTGGAATGATTCTTTTCTCCATCCTTCTAATAGCTCAGATCTTTTCTCTGTCTTTGTGCTAAGTATTTGGTTTACTTTATTATTTGTTTCTCTTTGGAGGATAAAAAATGCACTCTTGCATGCTAAATTGAATTCCTTAGCTTCTCAGCTCCCATGTTTGTTTTAGCTGTTGGTGTGTAATACCTTAGCCTGACCTTCAAAGAGATTGAAGTTTGGGGTTTTTTTCTTCCTGGCTTGCAGTGCTTTGTTGTGTTTTGGAGAATCCCACTGTGGTGTGAGCACAATCCCAGTGCAACTCAAGGATGTGCTTTGCGAAGGAGCTTGCAGTGATTTTCTGATGTGTAGCCCTTGTAGGAAGCAGTGCTGCATGCCCATGTGTCAGGCAACTTGTCTCAAAACTTGGCCTTGCAGCCTCCCCTCCAAAGGGACCTAGTATGGGTGGCTGCTGCAGCACTGGGGATTCTGTATGTGGTATGAGCTGGCATAGAGCACTGCCCCAAGCCCTGCAGCCAAGCTGCTGTAGCTGACTGCCAGTAACTATTTTAAACCTCATCCCAAGCCACCAAAACCTGTGGAAGAGAGATGTTCTGTAGCAAAGCTACCACTTAGTGCTGCAAAAAGAGGGGAAGAAAGCACTTAGGGAAACCTTTCTTCTGCTACACCATTCCCTTTCTTGCTGTGCAGGAAGGCAGAAAAAGCATTAGTGCTGTGCAGATTATCAGGAGCTTCTGTTGCAGGAGTCTCCCACATTTCACTATGCTGATGTTGTACAGACCTGAAACAGAAAACCAATCCTTACCCAAATTGTGTGAGGTATGCAAGGAAGAGGAGGAAGCTCTAGGAATAGCATCTTACTAATGACAGCTTTTTCTGCTCTTCCTGTCCCTTCAATTATTTTTATGGCTTCAGAAGGAGGTCTCTGTCTATTGGCCTGGATCCCATGGACTTAAGCACTTCATTGTTTGTTTGGTTTTTTTTGACTGATCCTTCTTTTTTTGCAGTATTTATCCTTTATAGCTTAATTGGGTTCTGTGGTACTGAAGGCTGCTCACTGCTTAAAGGGCATTAGAGACTTGCACTGAAATATTTATGCCCAGTGCATTACTTCATTAAGGAAATGATCTGAAATGAATGAAGATTGAATTATGCCCAAACTGCCCTATAAAACTGGATACTGACTGATTACTTAATGGTTCTCCTGATACGTGACGCATTTGAGGTCTGTGTGGCCTTTAATGTTTCATGGGCTGAACTGTGTCTTACAGCAACCTCAGTCTGTTGCCTAATGCCATTTCCTTGTAGCAAAAGCATGTAATTGCTTTTTTGGTGGTTGTTTCCTTCACATACATCCTCACAGGATCACAGGATGTAGGGATTGGAAGCATCATAGGATCACAGGATGATAGGGTTTGGAAGGATCACAGGATGTTACAGATTGGAAGGATCACAGGCTGTTAGGGGTTGGAAGGGACCTCCAAAGATCATCAAGTCCACCCACCCTGCCAGAGCAGGACCAGAGAATCTAGCACAGGTCACACAGGAACACATCCAGACAGGGCTGAAAAGGCTCCAGAGAAGGAGTCTCCACAACCTCTCTGAGCAGCCTGTGCCAGGGCTCTGGGACCCTTACAGTAAAGAAGTTCCTTCTTGTGTGTGCTGTGGTTTATATCTGTTACCTCTTTTCCTATCTCAGGGTACAACTGAGAAGAGTTTGTCCCCTCCTTCTTGACCCCATCCTTAGATAATTATAAACATTGATTAGATCCCCATTGAGTCTTCTCTTCACCAGACCAAACAGCCCCAGGTCCCTCAGCCTCTCCTCACAGGGCAGTGCTCCAGGCTCTTTATCATCTTCATAGCCCTCCCTTAGACTCTCTCCAGTAGCTCCCTGTCCTTTCTGAAGTGGGGAGCCCAGAAATGAATGCAATATTCCAGGTGAGGTCTCACTAGGGCAGAGTAAAGGGGGAGAAGAACCTCTGCTGGACACACTCCTCTTAATGCCCCCCAGGATCCCAAAAACCCCAGATTCCTCAGCCTCTCCTCATAGGGCAGTGCTCCAGCCCCTTAATCATGTTCATAGCCCTCCCTTGAACTCCTTCAAGTAGATATCCTTGTCCCTTCTGAACTGGGGAGCCTTTGTTGTTCTCATGATAGATGAATCGAGGTGTCAATGTTGTGTGCTTGAGGTTGTAATTGAGGTCACTCAACAGAGGGCTCCCATTTCAGTGGTAGGAATGAAATCTGTTCAGGAAATACACCTGCAGCTCAGGAAAATCCTTGTGGTCTGCTTTTGGCCACGCACACACCCCAAGCATGTCAGCTGTGGTAAGAGAATGGTTCTGTGGTTAGGGCTGAAAGAGATTAATTTGGTGCAAGCAACTCAACAGAATATGTAGACAGTAGAGAGCTTTTTCATTTTCAGGGCTTTTGTCATGGTTAATTTGGCCTTCAGTAACAAAGGATGAATTTTTCCAGCTGTGAGCAGCTAATGCAAATATTAATGCAAAGGCTACAGCATGCAAGGGAACTCTACAATGTGTCTTTTAGACACTGCTGCCCTCACTTCCAAGTGCATGCTGCTGATTTCTTTCTCTTCTGGATTCTTCCTTCTATCTGTTTCATTCCCTAGGAAAATCACCATGTGCTTCCTTGAAGGAGAAGTCCCATCTTGTGTAGATGAACAGGGTTCAGAGTGAATCCGAGGACAGCAGAGCCTGCGACAGTGAGTCGTGGCCTGGCATGTTGGTGATGCTTGCAACACTCCTGCAGCAGCGTTCCTGCCTCTTGTGGCCTGCAGGACCAGCCTGCCCCTGCTTTCCTAGACCTGGCCAGTCTGTGTTTCAATGTCTGAGAGTGATTTAGTCAGCTACAGACAGTGCTGGCCTGGCCTTCTGCAGAGCAGGAGTCCTTTGAACCTTCATTTGTGCAAAGGAAAGCATCCAGGGTTTAAAAGAAATGCCTTTTGAAAACATAAATGTCAGCTCTGTTCCCATTTTGGTCTCTCTCCCTTAATCTTATTGTCTCATGCACTAGGGAAACCACTCATGAAGCTGATTTTATTAATTGATGCTTATTGGATTATCTTTAAAATCAAATTATCTTTAGCTGGGTGAGCTGGAAAATAAAGAGCATGCAGGGACTTAAAGGCAAATTAACTCAGTGGAATCCCTTTGCTGAAGTAATAAATGGCTCCTGCAGAGCCTGATTTCCTGGAGCACTGGGGATTCCTCCACTGCCAGGGGCAGCTGTGGCAGAAAATGCAAGGAGCATTTTCCCTAGGAAGAGAGACTGAGATCTCTGGGGCTGTTCAGTCTGGAGAAGACTGAGAGGAGATCTTATCAATGTGTACAAATACCTGAGGAATGGGTGTCAAGTTGCTGAGGCCAATCTCTTTTGGGTGGTCAGCAATAGGACAAGGAGCAACAGCTGCAACCTGGAATGTAGAAAGTTTCACCTCAACATGAGGAGCAACTTCTTTAGAGTGAAGGTGACAGAGCCTTGGCTGTCCAAAGAGGTTGTGGAGTTCCTTCTCTGGAGACTTTCAAAACCCACCTGGATACATTCCTGTATGAACTACTCTGGGTGATATTGCTTTGGCAGGGAGGTTGGACTCAATGATCTCTGGAGGTCCCTTCCAACCTCTAAAGTTCTGTGATTCTTTGATTCTGTTGAGTCAGGAGAGCTGAGTCCACTTCCCAGCTCAATGCAAACTCAGAGTGCAGTGTTGTGGCAGGGCTGAGGGTACCAGCAAAGGGCTTGAGTTCTGGGGTGGGAGGTACCCGATGCCCAGCAAGTAATAGCAAACATCTTGCCAGCAGCAGACCTCTGAAGAAACCTGGTGGTTTGGAAGTGTGAAATTGAGAAGATCCCACTTTGGGCTCTTCACCAGGAAATGGGATGTGTGGGGGGTGATGCCTGGCTCAGGCTGACATCTGCTTTCACAGCTTGAGGAGACTCAGACAACCTCCAGGCAGCATCCATTGCATTGATGTACCATTTTCCTTCATTCAAAATCCAAGCTGAAAGCATGGAGTTTAGTCTGCTCGCTGAAGTACAATGCCATGTCTCCACTGTGCCAGAAGAGTGTGCTGGCTACACATATGAGAGACTCTGCTCTCCAGCCTCTGGAGGCCAACCAAGCTCTGCTGCTTTGTGTTGAACTGAGCTCCCAGGGCCAACTGAAGAGCACAATAGGGAGCCTTAGGTGTTCCTGAGGAAGAGGGGAGGCCTGGATCAGTCCTCCTTCTGCAGTGATTTAAGCATTTAACACTTGCATTGGGTTAAACCCTGAAATATTCTTACAGCACCGAACCAAGCTTGGTACTTGCAGGGCACACAGTCCTGAGAGAGTCTCACCTTGGGCAGGTGGATTTGATGGTGTTCTTGTGGTTTCCAAGGCTCTTCTGGGCACGGTGTCCATCTGGGTGGTAGTAGGAAGTAAACCAGGGTGCCAAATGCAGCAGGCAGGCAGCAAGGAACTCTCATGGAAAGCAATTGGAGGGAGACATAAGGGAATTGAGCTTACTGGGGAGTGAGGCACAGAGGAAGAAGGACACAAACGCAAAGGAAAGGAAGTTAGCATTTTTATTGTGCTTCTTCTAGAGCAAAGTGGGAGTTTGGCTTTGCCTTCCTGGGGAAAAGGGAACATCTGCTCCCTGTCTGGCAACGCAATGAAAACCCAGAGCAAACCGTCTGACTCCTGACAGCTGGAGGCTTTCAGCACAGTAAATAAGGCAACACGTTGTTTTTGCAAAGTCAAAACAAGGACCTGGGGTGTGTGACAAAAGTTGTTAATAACAGAAAAGTGTTCTCCTGGGCTGTGGATTCGGAGGCTGCCTCATCAGGCAGTAATTACCCGCCCGGCACTACCCTTCTGCAGACAATTGAAATTTAGCCTCCTGACCAAAAATTGATTTTGAAGATTAATTCTCTCCCCTAGCACAATCTGAAATACAGAGAGGATGATTGTCCTTTGGGTTTAATAGAGCTGTCGCTTTGATATTTACAGGGCTAGAGCAGCTATATGAGATTTTACTCTGGCTTAAAGCTGATATGAAGGAGGCAGCTTCAGAACGGTCAGGAAGAGGACAGCCATGGGTGACATCCATCCTGACTGCACCAGAGTTCTTGTGTTGGGCTGAGGGTAGCAGCAAACAAGCTTTGGCTTTCCAAAAGTGGAATTTCCTCAGGCAGCTGGAACTGCAGCAGTGTCAGCACTGTGCAGCTTTTAAAGCTGCATCGGAAAGATCATAGAATCATAGAATCAGTCAGGGCTGGGAGGCACCACAAGGATCATCTGGTTCCAACCCCCTTGCCATGGGCAGGGACAGCCTACCCTAGAGCAGACTGCCCACAGCCTCATCCAGCCTGGTCTTAAAGACCTCCAAGGATGGGGCTTCAACCACCTCTTTGGGCACCCGTTCCAGGCTCTCACCGCTCTCATGATGAACAACTTCCTCCTCACATCCAGTCTGAATCTCCCCACTTCCAGCTTTGCTCCATTCCTCCTAGTCCTGTCACTCCCTGAGAGCCTAAAATGTCCCTCCCCAGCTTTTTTGTAGGCCCTCTTCAGATACTGGAAAGCCACAAGAAGGTCACCTGGGAGCCTCCTCTTCTCCAGACTGAACAGCCCCAACTCTTTCAGTCTGTCCTCATAAGATAAAGCTACCTGGAAGAGTTTGTCTTGTTGTCTTCAAACGTGTATGGAAGGGCATTGTTCAGAGCTCTGGCAAGCTCAGCAGTCCCCAGGGAGGACTTCTGAAGTGTAGGAAAACAAGCCTTGCTCTAACACATAGGTGTTGTCTAGCTACTGAGGAGGTGCAGGCTTTAGCAGCTGAATCACAGGACACTTCTAAGCCTGGCTCGCAAGAACTGGCATTGTCCTTCACCTCATGCACCCACACACAATTTCTCACCTTTGTAGCTTCTGGTGAGAGAGAAAGTCCCTCTGAACTAGGTTATTTACTACAGTATTTAGCTAAACAAGGTACTGCCAAGCTCCTGACAGCATTATCAGCTGGGGATGGTACCTATCAACAACTCAGGAGCTCCTGGGCTTGCTACTGAGCTTCACAGTCCCAGTCCCTCATTATCAGAGGGGAAGGTGTGGGAAGAAGGAGCTTTGGGCTAGGATTAACTTTGAAATATTTCTTTGAGTTCTCTGAAAGAAAGACTTCTCCCCATGGTACTGACAATAGCAAATGATCAGACTCCCTTCCATTCTGCTCTGTGTTGCTGATAATCTCACAGCAGGGATTCAGGGAGGGGGGGTGGGGAACCAAACCAATGCTAATTTACTTTATAGAGGGAGAAAAAGAAAAGGGCAAAATTAAGGAAATAAAAGTTGCACAACCTAATTATTTATGTTTAAGTCTCTCTTCCCTGGACACAAGCTCCAGTGACTGGGTTTCCAGTGGCATACTGTGGTGTTTAGGGACTTGGTGCCCCTGCAGAGGGGCAGCATCTGTCTGAAGTGGGGTGGTGTGGGTAAACCATTGAGTCTTCAGGGATCGTCTAGGAGGTGTTTTGTTGAGATGTTTTCTTCTCTTTTTTTTCCCCCTTTATTTTATTTTCTTTTTTTTTTTTTTTATTTTCTTTCATCTTTTACCTTTTTTCTTTCTTCTTTCTTCTTTTTTTTCTTTTATCTTTTTTTCTTTTGTCTTTTTGCTTTTATCTTCTTTCTTTTGTCTTCTTTTTCCTTTTTCTTTTATCCTTTTTCTTTTATTTTTCTTTCTATTTTCTTTTTTCTTTTTTCTTTTTTTTTCTTTTTTCTTTTTTCTTTTCTCTTTTTGTTTTTTTTCTTTTTTCTTTTTTCTTTTTTCTTTTTTCTTTTTTTTTTCTTTTTTTTCTTTTTTCTTTCTTATTTTTTCTTTCTTTTTTCCTTCTTTCCTTTATCTTTTTTCTTTTTCTTTTTTCTTTCTTATTTTTCCTTCTTTTTTCTTTTATCCTTTTTCTTTTGTCTTTTTTCTTTCTTTTTTCTTTTTTATTTTATCTTTTTTCTTGTCTTTTTTCTTTTTCCTTTTTCTTTTCTTTTATCTTTTTCCTTTTTCTTTCTTTTTTCTTTTTCTTTCTTTTTTCTTTTTTCTTTCTTTTTTTTTCCTTTCTTTTTTCTTTCATCTTTTTTTTCTTATTATTTTTTCTCTTTTTTCTTTTTACTTTTTTCGTTTGTTTATTCTTTTTACTTTTTTCTTTTCTTTATTCTTTTTCTTTTTTCCTTTATATTTTTCCTTCTTTTTTCTTTTTTCTCTTTTTTTATTTTTTCTTTCTTATTTTTTCTCTTTTTTTTTTTCTTCTTCCTTTTTTTCCCCCCTTTTTTCTTTTCTCCTTTTTCCTTTCCATTTTTTTCCCCCTAGAGCTGTAATCAAAAGAGGGAAAGGATGGATAAAAGGAAATAGCATTCATTAAAAACACAGAAAGAAAACTTCTTGCTGGGCTGTGAACAGCCCAACTTTGCTTACACTGAGATGCTCTCTTGATCCCTCAAACCTTCTTCAGCAAAATCTGCAGTCCCCGACCGTGTGCGATGAGAGGATTTGGCCGCTTGATGTCTCTGTGGGTCGTGGAGAGCGGTGGATAAATAGAGGTCGAGCTGAACTGGAGCTGGGTGGAAGCAGCCGTGGCGTTAGGCTTGCTCCTCAGAGATGAGGCTTGCTAGATCAGCATGCCAATTCCCAGGCACCCTGCTTGTTTCTCTTAATGAGCTGCAGGTTTTCAAAGGAATTGGAAAGCCAGGAGGATTTGGACGACAGGACACCCCCAGGGAGCTGCTGAGAAGGTGCACCCATCAGTGCTGCAGGTACAAAATACGCCATGGAAGCGTGAGACAGGAGTCCTGGCCAGGCCATGACCCTATCTGCCTGCCCGCTAGGCAAAATTCGGTGGTGGAAGAGGGCCAAGATGCCAGGTTTTTGCAGTGTCTCCATTCAGGGAAAGATGAGACTTAGCAAACATCAGACTGAAGCCTTCACCCAGTGTTAGCTGGTGGGGAATTGCCATGTGCTGCTCTGTGCGAGCGTGAGTCATGAGGACGCCTGGGTAGGTTGAGGATTAACCTGTGGGAAGGTAATAAAGGGGAAAAGGACCTGGGAGTCCTAGTGGATGGAAGGTTGACCATGAGCCAGCAATGTGCTCTGATGGCCAGGAGGGGCAATGCCATTCTGGAGTGGATTGGAAGAGCTGTGGTGAGTAGGTTGAGAGATGTTCTCTTGCTCCTCTGCTCTGCCCTGATGAGGCCACATTTAGAGAATTGTGTCCAGTTCTGCCCTCCCCCCCGACTTCAAAAGGGACATAGAACTGCTTGAGAGAGTCCATCATAGAGCCACAGAGATGATGAAGGGAATGGAACATCTCTGTTAAGAGGAGAGCCTGAGGGAGCTGGGGCTGTGCTGCTGGGAGAGGAGGAGAATGAGAGGTGATCTCATCAATGGTTATAAAGATGTAAAGGTGGGTGCCAGAACGATGGAGCTAGACCTGCTCAGTGATGCTCAATGCAGTGGGCAGAAGTTGAGGCATAGGAAGTTCCATGTAAACATGAGGAGGATTTTTAGCCTGTGAAGGTGGCAGAGCACTGGAACAGGCTGCCCAGGGGGGTTGTGGAGTCTCCCTCTCTGGAGATAATCAAAACCCACTTGGATGTGTTCCTGTGTGATCTGCTTTAGGTGACCCTGCTCTGCAGAAGGGTTGGACTGGATAGTCTCTGGAGGTCCCTTCCAGCCCCCGACGTTCGGTGATTCCAGGTGTTCCCACGGCTTTGCAGGTGTGCCAGGCTGCTCTCTGAGCTGCCTGCCCGTGACAGATCCTCAGACCGAGGACTCAGATGGGGCAGAGATGCTCCTTTCAGTCTGACACTATCTCAGTCCTAAAGATCATCTTTACCACAAGTCTTTAGGTTATGGATTTCTGTCCCAGTTTGAGGCCACGAGCTACCCAGGGCTGGAGGACAGAAATGACTCTTACCCCTTTCCAGGAGTAAGAATGAGGACACTGCACACTGCTTGGAAGGTTAAAGAGAGATTCTATTTCCAAGAGCCTATATACAAAAGGCAATCAGGCAGAATAAGTACAAAACCCGTTAGCCCTAAATTGGCCTTCTAGAATCTTCCTCCCTTCCGACCTCAGTCGGCCTGAGGGTAGGCCGAAACCGCCCTCCCCGGCTGGGGCCTGCAAGGCCTCAGCAGGCCGCATGACGCAGCTCAGTTCCCTGCCGGCTTGGAGCCATCTCCGCCATGAGCCGTGAGGTAAGGAACCTGTGCTGCTCCCGGAGAGAAGAGGTAAAGGGGGGAAAGGCAGGGAGGAGAAGGGGAAGGTAGCAGTCAGGCACTGCCTTTTAAGCTGTGATACTGGCAGACAGAATAGAATAACAGTATTACAGTATCCTGGGGTGAGCAAGTCTGCCCCTCTGGGATGGGCCTCTGTGGTAGTTACGAGTGTTACCCCCTGGCCAAGAATTCACCCAGGCTAAACTCAGCCAGATGGAAGTTAAGGAACGAAGCTTTATACATTTACAGCTTAGCACTACTTACACACACAAAACATATTGCAGATATTTACAACTATATTCAGTCATATGCAAGTTAAATGTAATACAGAAATGCAAGACCCCTCCTAGCAGCCAGAGTGCTCAGGCTCACAGGATGTTAGGGGTTGGAAGGGATCCAAGGAGATCATTGAGTCCAACCCCCCTGCCAGAGCAAGACCATAATCTAGCACAGATCACAGAGGAACACATCCAGACAGGCCTTGAAAGTCGCCAGAGAAGGAGACTCCACAACCTCTCTGGGAAGCCTGTTCCAGTGCTCTGGGACCCTTACAGTATAAAGAAGTTCCCTCTTGTGTTGACATGGAACCTCTTTTGCTGCAACTTACACCCGTTGCTCCTTGTCCTCCTACCCCAGGGAGCAAGTGAGCAGAGCCTGTGTCCTCCCTCCCAACCACCCTTCCACCTTCTTTCCCCCCTTCCCTTATCTCAGAATCTCCCTTATGTACAAGCTGATCTGAAAAGGTCGGCAAGAGGTGTTAGAAGCAGAATGATTAGCTAGAAATATTCAAGTTCAGGCAGAAGAGTTACTAAGGCACAAGAGACTATCTTATGTTTGTGTCTGTGTTTTTACAGCAGAACATAGACACTATAATAGGTAATATAGACACTACCTTATTTTCTTTTCACAGCCAATAATCTAATTTATCTCATTAAAATATTCCAATTAGCCTCAACCCAGCCCAGCTTCTATCCCCATGGCTTTGTTAAGGGAGTCCTAGGACCCCTCAAACTACCACAATGGTGAAGGTCTAGATTAGAGTTTGCTGGAGCCAGCCTGTGATAGTCCTGTGCTATTACACAAAGATCATGGAGAGATGGTTGGGGCTGAGGTTGCTTTGGGCACAGTACAGATAAACTGGGTGTGATTGCAGCCACTGCTGCAGAGGGAAATGCCTCAGGAAAAGAAGTTGTCCATAGTGATTTCTGCTGGTGGTGGTGGTCAGCTTTAGTAGCAGCAGTGGGAGGATCCAGGTCTCCTGTGTTAAATGCTGTGCAGGTGCAGAGCTGGATTTCTTTCCAGTACTTTTCTGGTCCTAAAGAGCTTGAAATCTTGTTTCTGCACAACCAGACCTGCCTAGATACAGCTCTCATGGTGATTCAGCAGGACTGTTGCTGTTCCCTAGGAATGTACAGAGCCACATATAAACCAGGTACAACAGAAGAAGTTGAATCACTTTTTTCCAACAGAAACACACACACACACACAAAAAGTTCTGCTGCATTTTGTGATCAAACAAGCAGTTTTAGCTCACTGCATAGGTTTTCAGTTTGGACTTTCTACAAAGCTTCTGCCTGCAATGTATCCAGCACCTTTCCCAGAGCCACTTCAGAGGTCGGAGAGTTTTGTGCTGGGAAAAAGGTGACTGAGAAAGTGTGCACCTCCAGCAAAACAGCTTCCCTGAACAG
Organism: Tricholaema leucomelas; assembly: GCA_013400475.1. NCBI lineage: Eukaryota > Metazoa > Chordata > Aves > Piciformes > Lybiidae > Tricholaema lacrymosa > Tricholaema leucomelas. The sequence goes on along the minus strand of WAAF01001962.1, from coordinate 138,449 downwards.
CTTCCCAGCCTCATGACACTTGAGCAACATTGCACATGAGGCTCATGCTACAATTTTCTATTGCTTGTGTGGGAAGATAAACTTGAAACGTTTCAATCTATCTGCTAAGCTGCAATTTAAGAGCTACAAATGGCTGAGTCTTAGAGGAGAATAAGAGATTTGAGCCAAGACTCTGCCACTCTTCCTCTGGAGGCAGAGAACAGTGGAAAAATTAACTGCCTTTGAGTGGAACATATGGATTTATAGAGGTGACAACAAGCCCCCTCAGGAAATGGCAGCAGTGTCATGGGGTCTATGCCGCAGATCAAAGCAGCTTGGCAAGTTCAGAAGCGATGGATTTAAAGTGAGGAGCAAGGGCTTGGTGAGGAAATTATCTGGGAAATTCCCAGAAATAGCCAAGGTTTCTGTGTCCCCATCCTCTGTTCCTGTGCAGCTCATAGGAGAGAAAGCCCTATTTGTTTATGGCACAGCTTTTTGTGACTCGTTAATTCAATTCATCTGAGGACAGAGCAGCTTCCTCCAGAGTGCTTGTTACTGCTTGCCTGGAAATCAGTTAGGGGCTGGCCACGAAATTATGTTCTGGTTGAAACTTCTTGTTCAGTCAGTAATTTATGCAATTGCTAGGAGACTGCTGGGGTGGCCAAATGACTTCTATTAACATAACTTTAATTCTGTGCTTTCAACAGAAATAATTTATGCTTCATCTTTCTTCAGGACCCTTTATTAGGCTTCAAGTCTAGCTTCTGGGGAGAGATCAAGGCCTTGTCCTTCCACCAGTGATTGCTTCAGTAGTTATCTTTGAGGCTAGAGCTGTTTTAATTTTCTCAGGAGCCAGACTGGGGATACGGAACGGGTCTTGGCAGGTATCAATTCTTAAAGCCTTTTATCTTCTCACAGGGAAGTATTTGTTGAGACTTAGTTACACAGATGAGTATGGCCAGGTTGGCTTCCCCAAGTGGCTGCTGGTACCTGCAAACTAAATCAGTACTCTGGCAAGTGTTAGAGAGTCTGACTGCACTGCTGAAGAGTGAAGAAGCTTGGCTGATGTCCGATGTAGCAGCTGTTCTAGTAGCTGCTGTGGGCTCTCTCAGTAAGTTGGGTAGCTTCTGGTGCTCTGCTGCCTCTCTGTTCTTCCCCAGCTAGGAACCAGGGCAGTTGTCTGTGGTGACTTATGGCTGATAGCTGCTGTGGGCTCTCTCAGTAAGTTGGGTAGCTGTGATTTCTTGCAGTGACTCTCTGGTGCTCTGCCACCTCTCTGTTCTTCCCCAGCTAGGAATCGAGGCAGTTGTCCGTGGTAACTTATGGCTGATAGCTGCTGTGGGCTCTCTCAGTAAGTTGGGTAGCTGTGATTTCTTGCAGTGACTCTCTGGTGCTCTGCCACCTCTCTGTTCTTCCCCAGCTAGAAACCAGGGCAGTTGTCTGTGGTAACTTATGGCCTGGCAGAGATCTAGATAGGAAGGAAAAGTGCTTTGAGAATTTAGGACAGAAAGTACCATTGAGAAGATGATGAAGAGCTGTCTCTAAAGCATATAAGGCGGGATAAACTCCTCATCTACAGACTGTTTTATTAATGATCATCATCATTAATGCAAAACACTAAGCTAAATATTGCATAAGCTGCTGAGCAACAGAGGGGGGATCCAGTTCTTGCTTTGTGTGAAGTGAAACCACAAGACCACATAATTGCCACCATGGGAAAACTCTTGAAAATGTGCTGCTTCCATCATCTCAAGGGAGAGAGTTTTAATTGATACCATGGCACTGTGTGAGAAAGAACCAATTTGGAGCCCTTTGTAACACAAAAGGAGGAAAAGTTTATCTCCAGTTCTGGCAATGTACTTTGTGGGCCTGCACAGATGGAGTGTTGCCAGGGAGGGCCTCTAATCATCAAAGAACATGTTAGTGCTCATGTGACTTTGTAGGGAATGGCTTATGTCCTTCCAGGAGAAAGGCACTGCTGAATAATCATCAAGCATTCCTCACCACAGGACCCTACTTAGTATATTGTACAGATGAAGACCATTTTCCTGAGAGGTGATTCTCCTCTGAGCAGTATCCCAGGCATGTTGGCAGCAGCTGCTCAGAGGCACATGAGTAGCTGAGGGTTTTCTCAAGGAACACTACCTAGGTAGCCCTGCAAGTAAGCAGTGTGGCTGCTGGGCTAACATAAATGTGAGAGGAGCAGATCACTATTCCCTTCAGGGGGACAATGAAGCCCAGCAGCAGACACTTCTGGAAAATAAGCTCTCCTGTGCTGCTCTGCTCCCCCTTCATGCTTGCTTCTGGCTATTGAGCTTTCTGCTTTCTCTGTTCCTGCTGCTAAAGGGTTTTCCTCTTTCTTGGCACTGCTGCAGAACTACTGTTCCAGACAAACTGTGGAAGCACATCCTAACCTGTGTGGAACTGCCCCTGGGGCAGCAGCCAGCATCCCTAAGAGGACTGCAACAAGCTGCCTTCCTCTGCAGCAGCCAAGTAGCAGCTATGGAAACAAGCTTAAAGCGCAAGCAGTCTTCAGCCACCAGGCTGTGGTAAGTTGGACTCTAACCAACCAAATCCTTCCAGAGATGTACTTTGTCATCTGGGCTTTCAAGGTGTGTCCAAACAGCCCAGAGCTTGTTTAAAGAGATTGTCCCCTCTTAAGGGGGTTAGACCTGGGTGGTTGCCACTGACTTTGAGGCTAAATATGATGGTTTTTGGTTCAAGGTTTTGCATGCTGGTCATTGAGCTCACTGTAGGGAGCAGGTGCAGGCCGCAGACACTGACTGCTAGGACAAATATCTTTGTTGAAGCTGCCGGAAGCCATGGAGACCCATCCATACCTGGCACTGGTCCTGAAACTGATCACCTGCGCCTGCTGGGAAACTGGTTGAAATGGAGTGGGTCATGACTGCTCTGGTGGCTCAAAGCACACCTATCAGATGGGATTTCAGTCACTTTCTGTTGGGAGCTGATACAGACTGGCTGAGCATCAGGCAAGAGAGAAAGGGTTAGCAAAGGCTGGCACCAGTGGCATTGCACACTTGTACTGCACAGCACTCAGTACAACCAGTGTGTGAGGACACTGTGGACATCAGTATGGGTATCCTCTATCTACCAGGCTCTAGAAAACCCACAAGGAAGCTCCCTGAACACAGCCTTAAATGTTTTTCTGTTATGGTGCTTTCCCCTCATCCTGACATTCAGCTGTGACTTTAGAGTCTGTTTGAAGAGGGCTTCTGTGAGCTTTGGGACTCGGATGGAACTAGGGTCCACTCATCCACCTATGTCCTCTCATCCAGACCTGGGTACAAGGGCAGTAGACTCTCTTGTCATGAGCAAAATCCTAGCACTCCTGCCCCCTGGGCTAGTGTGCCTTCACATCTCATTTTTCAAAGGAATGTTACTGCTTCTTGGCCACATTGCTCCCCAGAACATCATGGGGATGGGAATATCCTAGGAGATGGTACTATACCCTAAGAATGTAGGGCAAGATCCAGATACAATCTCCTGATGGTCAACCTAGAAGGTCCCTAAAATTTCCCATGGCACTAGGAGGGAGGTTGTAGCCAGGTGTGGATTGGTCTCTTCTCCCAGGCAACCAGAGACAGAGCAAGAGGGCCCAGTCTCAAGCTGTGCCAGGGCAGGTTTAGGCTGGATGTTAGGAAGAAGTTCTCCACAGAAAGAGTCATTGGCATTGGAATGGGCTGCCCAGAGAGGTGGTGGAGTCATCCTCCCTGGAGGTGTTTAAAAGGAGACTGGATGAGGCACTTAGTGCTATGGTTAATTAATTAGAAGGTGTGGGGTGATAGGTCGGATTAGAAGGTCTTTTCCAACCTGGTTCATTCTGTGATTCTACAACTCTGTGAATGTCACCCAGCCCCCCATCTGTGCTGTTTTTGCTCCTCCTTTGCTGTCTCACATGGATATGCAAGTAGCATTGGTCTTCTGCACACTCAGTCCTTGGCTCTGCTGAGGACACAGCGCAGCCAAGGTGGTGTGCATCCTGTCACATGTAGACTCACTTGCTTTTAACCTATTTTATTAGGTCTTTATGAGGTGAACGTAGAAGCAAATTCCCTATCCTTTTTTGGCTGAAAGGCCTGCCCTGAGGTCAGCAAGGCTGTGTTTGAAGGTAGTCAGATTTATTTCTAGAGCTATTTTGCAGGAGCATAAGGTTTACCAGTGTGGTGTCCTGGAAAGCTGTGCTAATACAGAGCCTACATCAATTATACTGTCTAAAGAAGTCTTCCCTGGGTGGCTTATTTCATTCTGCCCCTTCTTTCCAGCTCTATATAAAACAAATTACCTTGGCAAAAGTCAAAGCAACACTCTGAAGCCTTCCTGGATATCTACCCACAAATACTCCCTAGTTATCCATTGAGTGTTGAAGAGGGCAAACAAAATCACGTGGGGTAGCTTTGGCTGGGTTTGGCTCAAAGGTCCAGCAGTCACCTGAGATACTGCCTGCAGAGCAATGACTGGTGGTGATTGGTGGTAACCAGCATGGCTTCACCAAGGGCAAGTCCAGGCTGAGTGGTGAATGGCTGAGAGCAGCCCTGAGGAAAAGGACCTGGGGTTCTGGGTTGATGAAAAGCTCAACATGAGCCTGCAGTGTGAGTGCAGCCCAGACAGCAGGGCAAGGGAGGAGATTCTGCCTCTTTACTCTGCTCTCCTGAGACTCCACCTGGAGTCCTATGTACAGTTCTAGAGCCCCCAACATAAGAAGGATGTGGAACTCTTGGAGTGAGTCCAGAGGAGGTTACAAAGATGTTCAGAGAGCTGCAATAGCTCTGCTATGAGAACAGGATATGAGAGTTGGGGCTCTGCAGCCTGGAGAAGAGAAGGCTTTGAGTAGACCTTGGAGTGGCCTTCCAGTATCCAAAGAGGGCCTACAGGAGGGCTGGCGAAGGACTATTGACAAGGTCTTGTAATGGCAGGACGAAGAGTAATAGGTTTAAACCGGCAGAGAGGAGATTTAAACTGGATGTTAAGAAGAAGTGAGGGTGATGAGACACTGGCATAGGTTGCCCAGGGAGTTGTGCCTGTTACCTCCCTGGAGGTGTTCAAGGCCAGGCTGAATGAGGCCTTCAGTGACCTGTTCTAGTAGGAGGTGTCCCCACCCATGGTGGGAGGTTGGAACTGGATGAGCTTTGAGCTCCCTTCCAACCTAAACCATTCTATGATTCTATTCTATGATTCATTCTACAATTCAGTGCTTTCAACTGTTGAGTTGTGTGGTTGTGTGGATGGTGGCTTCCCAGGCTGTGGGACTTGAGTGGTGGCAGCAGGCAGCTCACAGAGCAATGGAATTAACACTGACCTAGCTGTCTTCTCATTGCCAGTGGCAAACTGTGCTAGAGACCTCTCAGTGCTCTTGCTCTTCATTCACATTGCCAGGCAGATCTCCAAGTACACAGAAAGGGCCCAAGAACTGAAATAATTATGATAAGGAGGGAAGAAAGGGAAGCTATGTTTAATGGGACACAGCAGCAAGATGAGAGTTGATTTCTACCCTGAGGCCAGAGAGAAGCTGGCAGTCTCTATGCTGAGCTCAGGGACTTACTGGATGCCATGAGAAATGAGAGCCATGAGAGAGGGTTCAATGCCCATGTACCTTGCTGTTTTCAAACAATGATGTGTCCAGAAGACCAAACCCAGCCTAAACCTACCTGTGCCTTAAAGCATATGAGACACCTCACCTCCTCCAGTGCTGCTGAAGGACTCCTGAGGCTGAAATTAATGCTGCTTCTCTGTTGGCCTTTGCCCTTCAGTCCATGTGTGAATTTATTCTTCAGGCTGTGCAGATCTTTGCTCAAAGCAAACACAAGTGGTGGGAAAAGTTGATTTGCTCTGAGACTACTGGGACTGGGCCTTTAACAGTTGGGTGCCTTTATCAAGAAAGGGCAAGATGAGGTCTCCCGAGCAATTGAACATTTCTAGTATGAGGTTGCCTGGCAAACTACAGTATCCCACAGGAAAAGTGGCTTGAGCTGCAGTAGATGCTCTGAGGGTGCCTTGGGTTAAACATTTGCTGTGTGGACAGTCAGGATTTGGTAACCCAAGCAGCTTCTTCCAGTCTGATATTTGTGGGGTTTTTTAATGATTTTCTCTGTATATTAACAAAGGTAGAGCACCAAGTAATGAAGCTTGTGTTTGAAGGAAACTGATAAAGCTCCACCAGCTTTATTGGCTGAGCAGAGAGAAATATCCCTGTCCCCTGCAGACAGGATAGGTGGGAGGAACAGAGGGACATAGCTACTGAGGCTGTTTCTACAGTGGCTGCTTTGCTAGATGTCCCCACACACAGACATGCCTCTCCCAACAGGCCAACTGTGCAATCACTCTCTCACCCCTGTTCAGGCACTGCCAGCCACCAGCTATGGCAGAGGTGACCTTTGTGCTGACTATGAAACCCATGGGAGACTATAGGTGAATACTCAGCCTGTATAAAGCTGTGCATGCTGCTAACCCCAGCCAGGTTGTGCCAACATGGGCTTGTCCTTGGCCATACAGTCCCTGGGTACTCAGCAGCTGAGACTCTGGATGCTGAAGGTGAGGATGGAGCTGCTTGAAAAGGGTGGGGGTATCTGAAAAGTTTGGCTTCCACATCCACCTGGAGATCACTGGAACTCATCAAACAAGTGGTGGGAACTCTCCAAATACCACTTCTCCCTTTGGCACATGCTGTCACTTACTGTTATTTATCCAGTAACTCTGGATGACTGGCTAGGTCACAGAATCACACAAACATTCTGGTTGGAAAGAACCTTTGGGAGCACCAAGTCCAACCCATATCCCTACCCTGCGAGGTGGTCCCCAAGCACCACATCCAAACAACATTTAAACACATCCAGGGTTGGTGACTCCACCACCTCCTTGGGCAGCTCATTCCAATGTCTGATCATTCTTGCTGGGAATTTTTTTTTACCTACTGTCCAGTCTAAACCTACCCAGTGGCGGCTTGAGGCCATTCCCTCTTGTTCTACCGCTAATGACCTGTGAGAAGAGACCAGCACCAATCTCTCCACAACCTCCTTTCAGGTAGCTGTAGACAGCAATAAGGTCTCCCCTCAGCCTCCTCTCTTTCAAACTAACCAGCCTCAGCTGTTTTATTCTCCAGGCCCTTCCCCAGCTTTGTTGCCCTCCTCTGCACTTCCTCCAGCACCTTGATGTCTCTCTCATATTGAGGCGCCCAAAACTGGGCACAATACTCAAAGTGTGGCCTCACCAGAGCTGAGTACAAGGGAATAACAAGCTCCCTGCTCCCACTGGGCACAGTAATTCTAATTCAAGTCAGGATGCCACTGGTTTTCCTTGCCACCTGAGCACACTGCTGGTTAATTTGTTTGTCAACTAGAAACCCCAGGTAGTTGTGTTATGTGGCAGTGTTTTGAGAGAGGCAGAACTGGAGAATATGGGCCATTTACTTTCAAGGGACAAGCTGATAGAGCAGATTTTAACTCCTGTATTCTTCTTTTCTTGTCACAGTCAGCATCATGTGACAAACCATGTGTGATATTAAAGAGGTGTTCGTTAAAGGTTAGATACAATGTTCTGCACCTCTTCATCTGCTCACTCTCCTTCTTCCTCCCAAAGCACCATTCAGCTTTGTGTGGTTCTTTACGTTTTTTTTCAAAGCTCTCTGCAAATGTTAACTAATTAATCCTCACAGCCCACTATGCATATGCTTTAATTAATTAGCACTCATTTACTTAACTCGTACTGTCTCATTAAATATAAATCGAATGTATGTTTGGGAACTTAAACTAGAAACTTAACTGGGGATTTACACAAATCATGAATGCAAAAGATGTTAATGGTAGCTGGAGGCTGCAAAATTCAAATGCCAAGGTATTTAGTGGAAAATATGTTGTGGTGTCAGTGAACAAAGTCAGACAATTAGCTGTTCCCATAAATGCCTACTTTATCATAGCCTTGAAGTTATCATCCACCCTGTGTTGTTACCATAGTAATCCTGAATTTGCTTCCCATAATGTCTGCCTATAGACTTTGTTCTGTTAGTTGAATTTTTCACACTTGCAGAAGCTCTGGGAGCTGGCAGCTTGCTGTGAGCTACTCAGATCTGGAGGGTGCTGGTACAGATGTGAAGATGCTTAGATTTGTGCTGGACACTGTGTTATAACCCACCCAGAAAAGCAGTAGTGAGGCTGGTAGCTGTGCTGCAGTCATCTTGATAGCTCTGTCTAGAGGCTGTCATTGGCAGGAAGGGTAAAGCTGAATCTGCCTCAAAAGCCATTACAGAGCATCGCTCTTGGGGAAGATGCAGCATTTACAGCTGTGTGCTGATCAGACTCGATTTAGATTAACCGCTTGTCACAGCTCCTTGTACCTACTCAGGGCTTAACTGCCATGGGTGTCACTGAGAGTTAGAGTCAAAGCACCCATGAGGACCATGAGTTGAGGTGCTGGAACGTGTCCAGAGAAGGGCAACAAGGCTGGTGAAGGGCCTGGAACGCAAACCCTATGAGGAGAGGCTGAGGGAGCTGGGGTTGTTTAGCCTGGAGAAGAGGACACTCGGGGCTGACCTCATTGCTGTCTACAACTACCTGAAGGGAGGTTGTAGCCTGGTGAGGGTTGGTCTCTTCTCCCAGACAACCAGCAACAGAACAAGGGGACACAGTCTCAAGTTGTGCCAGGGGAAGTATAGGCTGGATATTAGGAGGAAGTTGTTGCCAGAGAGAGTGATTGGCATTGGAATGGACTGCCCAGGGAGGTGGTGGAGTCACCGTCCCTGGAGGTGTTCAAGAAAAGCCTGGATGAGGCACTTAGTGTCATGGTCTGGTTGACTGGATAGGTCTGGGTGCTAGGTTGGACTGAATGATCTTGGACGTCTCTTCCAACCTGGTTGATTCTATTCTATTCTATTTGGGCTGGTTTACCCAGGTGTGATTCTCTTGACTGTGTCTCTTCTTGCTGCAGCCTCAAGCACTAGACAGTTAGACAATTCCTGTCTGCCACCCAAGAGCCAATCACAGCTCAGTGATAACTGAAGTGTTTTCCTAAGAATATATTTGTAAATTAAAGGAGTTGAGAGAGTTGTTACAGACTTGAGTGGCATTTGTGTCTCAAAAGATGCCTAGAAAGGAAGCATGGACATCTGAGATTTGGGTTAAGCCCTCCTGATTCCATTGTATTTACAGAAAATTATTATTTGAAGTCCTGTGGATCATTTCACCCTTTCTATCTTCCCACACCTTGGAGAAATAATGGGCCTGACTTGTTGTCCAGAGGTAGCTCCAGATCCTTTCTTCTGTATGAAATGGAGACATTTCTCTCCTAAGTTTTGTTCCCAAAATCAGATGTGGGTTTATTTCCTTCTGTTTTTCCTGTGCCTGTGAATATCTCAGTGTTTCTATGGAAGCGTAATATGCCTATGCTGGATGGTGATGGCTCCTGCTCTTTGTGCAGAAACCAGTTGTTGAAGGAACAATAGCAGCAGGTCCACTTCAATTTCAACAGGCTTTCTACATGGCCATCACAAGTCTGAAAGTTATCTTTGTTTGATTGCTGTACTTCTAAATTAATAAGAGGTTACCATGTACAAACAAGCTCTTGGTGATGTCTAATCTTTTAACTGGAAACACTTTTCCTTACAAGCTATGTGTTAGCTTCTTATCCAGCAGAGGTGTCAGGGCTTTAACAACCATTCTAGGATGACTCCTTCCCTTGACTTTGCTTCATCAAGAAAATTCTGGCAAGCTGGACACAAACTCCTCATGCAAGCCATGATCCTGTCAGGAAGGTTCTTCTTTGACCCTTGACTGAGGAAAGGCTGAGAGAGATGGGCCTCTTTAGCTGAGAGAGGAGGAGACTGAGAGATGATCTTATTAATGCTTATAAAGATGTGAAGGACAGTGTAAGGAGGACAGAGCCAGGTTCTGCTCAGTGAGGTCCAGTGATAGGACAAGGGGCAACGGAGGCAGACTGGAGCAGAGCATGTTCCATGTGAACATGAGGAAAACTCTTTTTACTGTGAAGATAAAAGAGCCCTGGAGCAAGCTGCCCATTGAGGTTGTGGTGTCCTTCTCTAGAGACACTCAAAACCCACTTGGACATGTTTCTGTGTGACCTGCTCTGGCAGAGGGGTAGGACTGGATGAGTTTCTGAGTTCCCTTCCAGCCCCTAATGTTCTGTGATTCTGTAAGTCTTCCCACTCAGTTTTCTTGGTATTACACAGCAAAAGGGACAAAGCTCTTAATTTTCCAGGGTAAGCATGAGTTAAAATGAGCAGAACAGTGTTGTATTGCTCAAGCCAGCAGACTGGTTTGAGGGCATACACAAAGAACAAGTAGGTATTGTGTAGCATAGTAACACTCCAGAGCAAGCTTTGCTCAGTGGTGTGATGAGGAGTACATGGCATGACACCAAAGTAACTACTGGAACCAGAAGTATGACTACATGTTGAGAAGGAGGTTGTAAACATTGTTTTTTCACTTGAAGGTTTTGGAACAGCAGCACTTCTTTCTCTTCCACTTTTATCAGAATGTAGAAAGCCTTCAGTAACATTATTTCATAAACACGTTTTTTTTCCTCCCAGCAATCTTTTGTCCCCCCCAGATTTTACAGGAATCTAAGAATAAACATGCTGGGTCTAGCCCAGTGTCTCATTTCCAGCAGCGTACAGGCAACCATAGTGGTAGTTTTCCAAATATTCTTGCTTCCAGCAGTTTGCAGTGCACAGCTCTTGTAAATCAAGGTAGTCTCTGTCTTTGCACATTTTTCTTCAGTGAAGTTTCCCAGTTTTCAGTGAAGTTTCCCAGTTTTCAGCCTGTCTCGACTCCTGCCATCAACAACACTCAGAACAAGAATTTCCTTAGCTGCAGTACACATTTCTGACAAACCACCTCCTCTAGACGGTTTTGAAGCTGATTTTATGGGGTTTTGTGATAGCACTTAGTCCTCATTTGGAAGAGAGGGCCTGCACAGTCTGTACCAGTTCCCTTTCTCCATGCCACTCTGGATTTCATGGGTATTTTTATACTTCTCTTAACTGTCTCTTTTCAGGACTCAAGAAACCTAATCTATTTAGACTGCTACCATTGCAACTCTCTTTGACAGCTACCTCGAGCTGAATATAGGAGTGTGTGGAACTGCCAGTCAAATAAACTCACTGGCTTGTCCTTAATTGGAGGTAGCAGGCTTACTGAAATCAATGCCAGTCTCAGGAAATGGACCTTTGGATGCCTGTGGTTTGGACCACTTAGACCAATCTGAAGGCATGTAAATAGGATGGCAGGCAAAATTCTCTTTGGATATTGTTTTTGTGATCGATGAGCATGATGGGAAAGGATGCACAAAGCATCTTCCTCCTTTATTGAAGATTGTTTTGGAAGATTGCAAGCAGGCAACATCACAGCTAGAAGTAGTGGATGGAAAGGAGAGTTCTTACAGCACTGAAAAGAATCATGCAATCACAGAATCAATCAGGTTGGAAGAGACCTCCAAGATCATCCAGTCCAACCTATCACCCAGCCCTAGCTAATCAACTAGACCATGGCACTAAGTGCCTCATCCAGTCTTTTCTTGAACACTTCCAGGGACAGTGACTCCACCATCTCCCCAAGAATGTAGGAGGATTGATTTTGTTCTGTTCAGGATGATGATATGGGTTTGGAAGAGATGCAGAACACACTTAGATGTTAGACAAATCTTGCTGGTGCTTTTTAATTTTCACTTTGATAGCAAAGGATAATTCAGTTTGCTCCAGCTGGGAATGTGTCTACTGAATATCTCTCTGGAGATATTCAAAACCTGCCTGGACATGTTCCTGTGTGATCTGCTCAAGGTGATCCTGCTCTGGCAGGGGGTTGGACTGGGTGAGCTTTCGAGGATCCTGCCAGCCCTTGACGTTCTGTGATTCTGTGATTCTAAAAACTCTCGAGGCAGTTGCAATCAGAGTAAGTGTTGCCTGAAGATGCTCACTGTTGGCCAGCTGTAAGTGAGCTGCTGCCTGTTCCTATCTCCTGTAATATTTTGGAATCCTTCCTTGTGATTCACCAGCCCATTACAAAATTTACTGCATCAGGCAGATTGTGAAATTCTCTTGAGTAAAGTTACTCAAGTGCTGTCCTGAGGACTCTTGTCTCCTTCTGCAAGATGCTATTCCTCTTGGGCAGCTACAACAACACAGAGGACAACCTGCACGTGGGGTTTTAGGTCTTGATAGCTAATTTCTTAAATGACAGCCATTTTTCCCCTCCCTGTGGGCTTTGTTAGAAAATAATGAAAGGGAACCAGAGACCTGATTAGTATGCCCTGGCCCTAGCAGCTCTCCTTAATTCTGCTCTCCTCAGTGCTGCAAGACCCTGACTGCACTCATAAGGGCTACATGTCTCTAGAAATTGCCAGCATAAAGGCTGGTTAACCACTTGTAGCACCAATAACCTCTAGGAGGAAGGACTTGATGAGCAAGGTGTGATGCCAAATCCTCAGGATTTGTCTGCACAAAGGCAGATTGGTTTTTTGTGTAATTGAATTCCCCTATAGCTGGAGCTTTGCTCTGAGCTTTGCCAAGCAGTAAGAAGAGCAGGTGAATTCTGATAGATTCACCAATCGTCCAAAACAGAGGGTGGGAGGAGAAAAAAGTTCAGCTCAAGCCTCTGCCAAGCTCAGAAAATGATATGATTGATGGCTGTGAGCTGTGCTTGCACAGGAGTTTTCAATATCCTCCAGGATCATGAGTTTCACTGGGAGCAGTTTGAAAGAGTGATGGCAGACAAACTTTCTCACATGGCTTTGGTTCCAGTCCTATTCCTAATTTTGTTTTCCCCTTATAGTTCAGTTTGCCTTATTTACTGTTCTTAGTTCTTACCATCCTTCTCAAATCAATATTGGCAAAAAAGGAGTTTAGATGGAATCAGCTAGAATCAAATGCACAAGTGCTATATACATAAAAGGTTGAGATTACTCTTCTTGACCAGCTGCAGTATGGATACATGAAGTCCATGTCTGGAAAGAGCTTGCATGGCAACATTTTGAGGGTTGCAATTGACAAGCAACTCAATATGAGCAAGCAGTGTGCCCAGGTGGCAAAGAAAGTCAATGGCATACTGGCTTGGATTAGAAATGCCTGGTCCAGCAGGAGCAGGAAGGTGATTGTCCCCTTGTTGCTTTGGTGAGGCCACACCTTGAATATTGTGTTCAGTATTGGGCAGCTAAATATAATGTAGACATGGAGGTGCTAGAGTTGATGCAGAGGAGGGCAAGGAAGCTGGTGAGGAGCCTGAAGAACAAATGTTATGAGGAGTGACTGAAGGAGCTGGGGATGGTTAGCTTGAAAAAGAGGAGGCTGAGGGGAGACCTTATCACTGTCTACAGCTACTCGAAAGGACATTGTGGAGAGGTTGGTGTTGGGCTCTTCTCACAGGTCGTTAGTGATAGAACAAGAAGGAATGGCCTCAAGCTGCCACTGGATAAGTTTAGACTGGGCATTAGGAAAAAAAACATCCCAACAAGAGTAGTCAGGCATTGGAATGTGCTGCCCAGGGAGGTAGTTTAAAAGTTGTATGGATGTGGTGCTTGGGGATATGGTTTAGGGTGCACCTTGTAGAGTAGGGTATTGGTTGGACTTGGTGATCCTGAGGCACTTTTCCAACCTGATTTTTTCTGTGATTCTGTGATTTCAGTGTTCGTTTCATACTGTCCCAAAGAAAAGCCTCAGCTCTCATCTTCCTCTAGGAAAATCTGCCCCCCCCAAAGTCTGAATTTGTCACCTCTCTTCCTGTAATAAATACATTACTAAAACCCTTTGCTTGTTGCAAATGGAAAGTGTTCAAATGATCCATTTGAAGCTGCTACTCAGGCAATTTTTCAGAAGCCAATTTTGCAGCCCTCAGAAATACCTGAGCTGCATTTACCTGAGAAGGAAATTGCTTTCTGCTTACCTAAACCCATCCCATACCCACAGGAAAGTTTCCACTGGTTGGAGGAGTCTGCTGCACTTCAAAGCCTTGTTGTTAATCACATAGGCCCGTGCTCTTCTCCAAAGTCAGCATTGCTGGTCTCTTGGTGAATTCAGAGATACATGCATTCATAAAGTCTGTCTGCTGCTCCTCCTTTCACCTCTTTATTTTTCAGTAGGGAAAAGAGGTTTGGGTTTTTTTGGGGTTATTTTCCTTTCACTAAAAAAGCAGTATTGCTTTTTGAAATGTATTTGGGTTCTTTCCTCTTTGCAAAACCTTCGTGGGAGAACGTGGTCAGGAAGAGATGACTTGACTTCTTCTGTTTTGTGGGAGATGGACAGGAGGTGAATGGAGAAGAATCCAATTAAAATGCCTTTTTTTCCTTTGCTCTGTCTTTGGCAAAGTATGCTCAGGGAAGATGAGAAACCGTTCCATTTTAGTGAGGCAAGTGCTAACAATAGAAGCCACAGAAGCTGCAGAAAATTGGGTTGGAAAGGCCATAAGGCTGTACCTTTCTTCCTGTTTAAAGGCAGGATTGACTCACATCGATGTGCCCCTGGTAGATGCCTTTCTAAACTGTTCTTGGAAGATTCTGATGGCTGGAGGATCCAGAGCTCTGACGCATGAGCACTCTCAGTTCTCTTCTGTCTGTTTTGCTCTGTTGAATACTAAGAATACTCTCTGAATTTCTTCTGCTGCAGTTCAAGCCCTTTAGAATCATAGAATCAAGGTTGAAAGAGACCTCCAAGCTCATCCAGTCCAACCTATCTCCCAGCCCTAGCCAATCAACCAGACCATGGCACTAAGTGCCCCGTCCAGTCTTTTCCTGAACACCTCCAGGGATGGTGACTCCACCACCTCCCTGGGCAGTCCATTCCAATGGTAAATCTCTCTCTCTGTGCATAACTTCCTCCTGACATCCAGCCTAGACCTCCCCTGGCACAACTTGAGACTGTGTCCCCTTGTTCTGTTGCTGGTTGCCTGGGAGAAGAGACCAACCCCCACCTGGCTGCAGCCTCTCTTCAGGTAGTTGTAGACAGTAATGAGGTGATAGGTTGGACTGGATGAGCTTGGAGGTCTCTTCCAACCTTGTTAAATCTATGATTCTATGAGTCAGGCTCTATCAGAGCAGGCTCCTTCAATCACCCCTCGAGACAAAAGAGACCACTGGCAGGAGAGAAATTTGAAACCTAGCCAATCAAAGAGGACACTAGCATTGCAAACAAGTCTGGGCCTGGTTTGCCCTGCCAGGACACCTGTACTGCATTTTCTATATCTCTGACCATTTTTGTCTGCAGTTCATCTATATATTTCTGAGCTGTACTTCCAAAACTGGACACAAGACTCTGGCAGGGCTTGGGTAAAGAGAAAGACTTTCTAATTGTGTCTTCTGGGCAGCACAAGGGCTTCTGCAGCCCTGGATAGTGTCTGCCTTTTGGCTTCACAGCTGCTGTCCAAGCTCCCTAACTCATGTTCCTACCTGATCCAGCTCTGCTGCCTAGCCTGTCACTCTCCAGTTTGCCTTGATGCCAGTGAATTATTCCCAATGAAATTCAGACCTTGTTTACATGTCCTTTATTGAATTTCATTGTTTAAATATTTCAGTAGTTTCTCACAAGTGTTTTGAATTTTCCCTGCACCACAACCTGCTCACAGCTCTTTCCAACTTCACAGGATCGGTGGATTTGCTGAGGATTTGTCCCTTTTGTACAGCAGGTACAAGCTAGATCACAGGAGGCTCCATCTCAACATGAGAAGACACTTCTTTACTGTCAGGGTGCTGGAGCAGGCTGCTCAGCAAGGTTGTGAAGTCTCCTCTGGAGACATTCCAAACCCACCTGAGTGCATTCATGTGTCTGCCCTAGGTGGTCCTGCTTTGGCAGGGAGTTTGGACTGGATGATCTATGGAGGTGTCTTCCAACCCCTAACATTCTGTGATCTTTTAAACCCTTCTGTACTAGAAATCTCCAACAGCAACAGACCAGGACTGCCATCTGCAGATAGTGCCTTTTGATTTGTCACCAAATTACTCCTGGAGTCTGCTTTTTCCATTCTTTTCTGTCTCATCACAGATCTACCTGTCCATGTTTCCATAGCTTATCTATGGCACCACCAATGGGACAGCAACACACAGCTCTGAAAGTCACCATTCATAAATATTTATTGCTCCTTCATCCACAAAACTCCTGATAATTCTATTAAAAAGAAATTAGAATGTTTTGAAGTGGTTCAGTTTCAACAAATCAGTGTAGTGTGTTACCCACCTGCTATTAGTCATTCTGAGGTGGTCTGGTGGAAGCTGACTGCTCTCATCATGCTGGCTAAAGCCTGAGCTCTCTGCTTTATGCTGTACAGATTGCTGAACCCTCCTGTACTCATGCAGGTCCTAGGAGCAACACTTCGTCCTGTGCTGATTCACTTCAGGATATTATCATGAGGGCTGACATCCCCAAAACTGGAAACAGATGGGGAAAAGCAATTTCAAATAACTAAGGAATGGTGAACAGTTCCAAACTCAATTAGACCTAAGTGTTTTCCTCTTGTCTTCTTCCTTTATGAAGGAATAAACTCTTTTTTTTTCTTTCTGATCTACTTCTGGCTAAGAGGTTGCTGAGGGAGGAGTGATAAGGGCTTGGCTGAGGGATTCAGGGAGACCAGAAGAATAAGAACAGAAAAGTCAGCAGGGTTGATTTAATGCTTCACTCTCTGAGCTCATCTTCTTGAGGAGGTCTTGTGTAGTACCCTGAACATTATTAGCTAGGATTAGTGTTCCTTTCCTTGCTGTTGCCCATCTGTAGGTTTGTTATTTTCTGTAGGTTTGTTATTTTCTGTAGGTTTGTTATTTTCTTACTTTTGTTTCCCACTGTTTTAAAGTGAAATGTATCATCCTGAAGACCTCCGAAGTGTTTCAAGAGCCAGTGGTGAGGAGAGGCAGGGATTTAGCACCCTTGCTCTCAGTGGAGGTTATGCCCAAAGGACAGTTTAACTGAATTGCCCAATTTAGATAATTTTAATGAGACTTTTGCTCAGACATGTCTCTCTGAGGCTGGCAGGTAGCTGCCTTTCAGATTCGAGAGAAGGATTGGAACTAGGTGATCCTTGTGGTCCCTTCCAACCCTGCGGATTCTATGATTAACTTGCTTGTCTTTGTCTGCACCAAACAGCAACTAAATAAGACAAGTGTTCCTTAGCCAGAGTTAGACCTCAAAGGTGCACACATACACCTGTGTGAATCATCTTGACGATCAGAATGGCAATGCACAAAGTGTTTTGGTTACCTAGAACATAAGGATTTTATATTAGAATGTCTTTTTTAACTTACTTTTAAGGTATGACATCCATGGCACTATTTCTTGCTCCTTTGCAATACCGTACAGTTGCCATTTCACAGAATCACAGTGTGTCAGAGGCTGGAAGAGACCTCAAAATCTCACCCAGTCCAACCTCCCTGCTGGAAGAGGATCACCTAGAGCATATCACACAGGAATGCATCCAGGCAGGTTTTGAATATCTCTGGAGAGGGAGACTCCACAATCCCCCTGGGCAGCCTGTTCCAGTCTTCTGTCACCCTCACAGGGAAAATATCCTCCTCCTGTCTAAATGAAAATTCCTATGCCTCAGCTTCTACCCATTGCCTCTTGTCCTCTCATTGGGTATCACCCAGCAGAGCCTGGCTCCATCCTCCTGGCACTCATGCTGCACATATTTATAAACACTGATGAGGTCACCTCTCAGTTTCCTCTTCTCCAAACTAAAGACCCCCAGATCCCTCAGGCTCTCCTCATAAGAGAAATGTTCCATTCTCTTCATCATCTTTGTAACTCTGCATCTCTCAAGCAGTTCTATGTCCCTCTTGAACTGGGGGGACTTTCTAGGTACATGCCAGGGGGTGTTTATCCTGCTGTACTAGCTGAATTTCTTTTTCTTCCCAAGGCAAAAACGCCACTGATGTAAATGAGTTGCCTCATTTTTCTTTTGGGTTAGAGCTACCTCAGAGCTGGGGCTGAGCAGCTGCTGCTGTGTCACATAAGAGAAATCACAGCCCTGTTCTTGCAGCTACCCAGATGAAATCTTCTGCAAATTAAGTCAGCCTCTAAACTCTTTATACAGTTGCTGCACAGCCAGGGACCATTAGATAATGAAATGGAGAGAATAATGGGCTTGTTCAGAGGTATTCCCCACCCCATCAAAATCCCACTTCTGAGACATGCCTGCAAGCACAAACATACAGCTCTGCAGCTCTCCCCCTCAGTGTCAGCAGATACCTGTGAGATGTTTTCAGCCTGCATGCAGGATATCTCTTTAATCATCATTTCCCCCGCCCCAGATCTGTGATGAAGGTCATGCAGAGCTCCTCTGTGATCTGGAGAGAGTAATGGAGTTGTCTGGTCAAGGGCCTAAGCCTGCATTGCTGCCTGAAAGGTCTCCATCTCTTGCGGGAGGGAGGTGCAGCTGGCTGTGACGGTGGCAGTCATGTGCTGGCTGAGAGATGGACCTAAAGGGAATTGATTGCTCTCAAGTAGATCCTTTAAAACCAAATGACAGACTGAGCTATTGTTTCAATCAATTACATAAATACACTCCTCACTTGGCCCTGCAAAGGTGGGAACTTTGTGTGGAAGGATAGGCATTAAGGTTATCTATCGTCACAAGGCACAGAGGTAAAATATTGGACTTCTCCAGCTGTTTGGAAGCTCAAAGCTCATTTAAACCCACTCTTGAAATCTAATTAAACTGGGAAAAATGTCTTTGAACACCCTTGCTTTGCTGTAAAAAGGAATTATTCTTCATCTAGGAATTGTACAGCATTTTGGTTACCTTTATACAAAGGCCAAATCTGCTCAGTCAGACACAGGTTATATTGCAAAACCAGGGCATCTTATTTCTGCGTTATGTTAAGATGACCACAAATAACCCAGCTAGGGAAGGGAAGGACCCTGTAGGTATAAATGTGAATGCAGTGAAACAACTTTGTAAACAAAGGCTTCTCTCAGTCACTGATCACAGCCTCTTGAAGAGATTTCCGTAGTTTAAATCAGGGCAGATGGGGCTGGTAGCTTTCACTGGAGAAGCCTCACACTTGAATTGCAGAACTTGCAGGTAGACTGAATTCTGAGGTCTGTTTGGACACACCTGCCTGCCCAGCAGCTTGAAGTCCAGTGCTTGTTTGCATAACTCTGCAGAGGAGAGCTCTCTGCTTGCCTCACCCTGCTGGAACAGCTGGGCTGCAAAAGGGATTATCTCCCATTACTTGTTCCTTTTCTTTTCCTTTCCCCCTGCAATGTCTCCATTTCCTATTGTTCACCCTTGTTTACCCTGCTTACCCACTCCTTCCTCCCTATGCAATCTCAAACATCTTGGATCCTCTCTGAAGCAGCACTTACCTTTAACAGTTCAAGCTTTGCACTGGGGGAAGAAATTTTACCTTCCCTTTCCCTCTGTGGAATGAAACAGACAGTTACAAGGATTCAGATGCCTGACTTCCTTCCTTGGCTGAGACTTGCTGCTGAAATGTCTGTTAGCCTGGTTTGTTTCTCTGGCTGCTGGCCTTTGAAGGATGTGCTACCACAGATTTGTCATGAGCTCTGCTCACCAGAGCAAATGAGAACAAATGAGAGGCAGAGATTATGGCCTGGGCAGCAACAATCCTGCCAAAACCTGGTCCAGTGTCCAGTAGCTCTTAGATTTAGACTAAGGGAGATGCCTCACAACAGGTACTGGCAAACAGCAGCTCTGATTCACCTTCCAAGGGCAGCTCTACAAACTTTCCAAAGGGCTGCAGGCATGGGGCAATACAGCAAAGCAAGACTGCTCTTGGATTATAGCACAGCATCACCTGCCTCCATGCCCAGGAGAGTGTTGTGCCACCACCTGCAGGGATGCTTCATGGTGTAATGAGGGCTAGAGATGGGAGAAAGAGGAAGGTGATGGTGCCTGACACCTCTTCTGCTCTGGGATTCTGAGCAGGGACATTGACCTTGGCTAGGTGACCTGAGCAGCTTTCAATCAGTCTCTTGTTTCAGTGTGATCTTTGGGCTGAATTGAAGCTGCATGAGTGCACAGGGTTAACCCTCCTGGGGGAAGTGATCTTGAACCTGACTCCAGGTGGGCTTGACCCCTCCCTAGGGGTGGGTCTGAACACTACCAGATGGTGATTAGTCCACTCCCGCTTCCTGTCTAAAGATCCATAAAAGCAAGGGGACTTCCTTTTCCTTTTTTCTCTTCCCTGCCTTCCTGATGGACAAAACCCATTGCCATCGAATCTGGTTGCATATTTACATGTTTTGTATCTTGTTTTCCTTTCTCTACCTCATATACCTTTTATTTATTGTTAAACTTTCCCTCTTTTAGCTTCCAAATGGCAGTGAGATTATTTATTTGGGTCTGCATACCTTTCCTCTTGCTCCATCTAATTCTTTTTCTTTTGGGAAAGAAGGGGGAAGAGGGAAAGGCATCCTATAAATTGTTATTGGTTCTATCAACTATATTTGAGTCTCTGGAAATTTAAATTAGAACCGAGACAATGAGAGGTGCTGCATCATTTTCGTTCATTTTGGGGTTTGGTTTGTGTTTTTTTAATAGCTCTTTCTATGTGAGAATGAGGGGAGGCAAAACCTAGAGAGGAGGAATGATTGTGGGATCAAAGCCTGCAAGCCAGATCAGCTTACCAAGATCCTGGGCTGCATCAAGAGAAGTGTGGTCAGCAGGGTGAGGGGGGTGATTGTACATCTCTACTCCGCTCTGGTGAGAGCCCACCTGGTGTACTGTGTCCAGTTCGGGAACTGTTACAAGAAGGATATGGATGTGTTGGAAGGTGTCCAGAGAAAGGCCACAAGGATGCTCAGAAGTCTGGAGCACCTCTACTATGGAGACAGACTGAGATAGTTGGAGCTGTTCAGTCTGGAGAAGAGAAGGCACTGAGGAGACCCTATTGTGACCTTCCGGTATCTGAAGTGGGCTACAAGAAAGCTGAAGAGGGACTTTTTAGGGTGTCAGGTAGTGACAGGACTGGAGGGAATGGAGCAAAACTAGGAGTGGATAGATTCAGATTGGATGTTAGGAAGAAGTTCTTCAGCATGAGGATGGTGAGACCCTGACATGGGTTGCCCAGGGAGGTGGTGGAAGCCTCGTCCCTGGAGGTTTTTAAGGTCAGGCTGGATGTGGCTCAGAGCAACCTGATCTAGTGTGAGATGTCCCTGCCCATGGCAGGGGTGTTGGAACTAGATGATGCTTGAGGTCCTTTCTAACCCTGACAGTTCTGTGATTCTATAAACGTGACAGAATACTCATTTGTTTCTTAGTGATACATAGGCAAAAAATTCATAGTGCTCAAAGAAATTTTACCTCTTTGGCAATTAAAACTATCCTACTTCCCACTTATCCCTCAGCCTTGAGGGTACAGCTGTGTCATTCAACAAGGGATGCCAGGAGAAAAGATTTGGAACTGAATGGGAAGGAAATGGTCCCTTCTGGGTATGGCATAGGATGCCCAGAAGGAAAGATCAAAAAAGAGGAGAAATTATCAAACTCTACTCTGCCTGCCAACCACTTCTCTTTACTTTCATGGTACATGCTGAAAATCACCAAGAAAATTTGGGGATTTGTGGGTGTGTGTCTTTGTTTGTTCTATTTGTTTGTTTGTTATTTTATTTTACCACAGCACCTTTCTGTGCCTAAAGGAAAAAAAAGCAAACATCATATCAGAACAGAATGAAGAACTCTAACTTCACACAGTTGTGTAATCTTAATTAGGTGGAGGTGATGAAATATCTAATAACCATCTTCTCAGGAGCCATGGGGATGTACCAATGACCAATATCCTTTAATTCCAATATTTCTGAAAGGCAGACCTGTATTAGATCTCCCCACCTCTAGTTTACTCTTCACACAGTGTTCCTGTCTCAGTTCTGAGAAGGACCAGGAAAGTGTGCATTTTTCTGATGGTTCAGTGGTCACTTAAGAGTTTTCACCCTACAAATGAGTCATCTCTTTAAAGCTAGATTCACCTCTCATTTTCTGCTGTTGCTCGGACACTAATTTTCCTAAAGTCCCACTTTTTTTTCCCCATCGTTCTGGTAGAGAAATACAAAAGTAATTGATAAGTCTGCCAACACTTCTTGTTAAAAAAGAGGTGGGTTTTACAATGGGATCTGGACAGGTTGCATCAATGGACCAAGGATAATTGTATGAAGTTTGACAAGGCCAAATGTCAGGTCCTGCACCTGGGTCACAACAACCCTATGGTAAGCTACAGACATGGGGATGTGTGATTGGGAAGGTGTGACTCAGAGAGGGACCTTGGGCTTCTGGTTGATAGATGACTGAATATGAGTCAGCAGTACCCAGGGGGCCAAGAAAGCCAATGGCATCCTGGCTTGGATTAAAAACGTTGTGGCCAGCAGGGACAGGGAGGTGATCATCCTCCTGTGCTCAGCACTGGTGAGGCCCCATCTTTAATGTTGTGTTCACTTCTGGGCCCCTCACTACAGGAAGGACATTGAGGGGCTGGAGTGTGTCCAGAGAAGGGCAACGAGGCTGGAGAAGGGCCTGGAGCACCTGGGCTATGAGGAGGAGCTGAGGGAACCAAAGTGTTCAGACTGGAGAAGAGGCTGAAGGAAGACCTCATTGCTCTCTACAGCTCCCTGCAGGGAGGTTGCAGTGAGGAGGGGGCAGCCTCTGCTCCATGGTGGCAAGTGACAGGATCAGAAGAAATGGTTTCAAGGTGCAGCAGGGGAGGTTTAGGCTGGGTGCTAGGAAATATTTCTCTTCACAGAAAGGGTCCTCAGTATTGGTCTGCCCAGGTCAGTGCTGGAGTCACCCTCCTTGGAGGTACTCAAGCAGTGTGTCCCTGGCACTTAGGGACATTGTTTAGTGGCCACTCTCCAGTGCTAGTTTGAGGGTTGGATTGGATAAGTTTGGAATTCTCTTCCAAGCAGATGCTTTCTCTGGTTGCATTATTATATGATGTCATTAATTCCTAATTAGCTGAATTATGGGGGAATGATGTATGAAGGGAGATAGAAGGATCCTAACAGCCTTGTCACTACACAGATCCTAACAACCTTGTCACTTTTCTATACTTTGAGTATATTTTTTCTACTTGAAGGTAGTTTGCTACTGCCTTGTAAAACACTTTCTCCAGCAGAAATAATCAACTTTTTGCTCTGCATCCTTAGATGTAGTAAACCAGTGCTGAAACTGATAGGACGGGTAACACTCCATGGAGACACTTTCTGTGGAGAAAGCCCTTGAATTGCTGGTGGGCAGCAAGTTCTGCATAGGACAGCAACGTGCCCTTGTGGCCAAGGGACCCAATGGCATCCTGGGGAGCATCAAGAAAAGTGGGGTCAACAGGGCTAGGGAGGTTCTTCTCCCTCTCTACTCTGCCTTGGAATGTTGCGTCCAGTTTTGGACTCCCCAGTTCAAGAGAGACAGGGACCTGCTGGAAGGAGTCCATCAGAGAGCCACAAGGATGACTGGGGGACCTGAGCATCTTCCCTACAAAGAGACTGAGGGCTCCGGGGCTGTTTAATCTGGAGAAGAGAAGACTGAGAGGAGATGTGATCAATGCCTACAAATATCTGAGGGGTGAGTGTCAAGGGGAGGGTACCAATCTCTTTTGGGTGGTGCACAGCAACAAGACAAAGAGCAATGTCTACAGACTTGGAACAGAGAAGGCTTCACCTCAACATGAGGAGAAACTTCTCTACAGTGAGGGTGACAGAGCCTTGGAACAGGCTGCCCAGAGAGGTTGTGGAGTCTCCTTCTATGGAGACTTTCAAAACCCACTTGGATGCATTCATGTGTGAACTATCTTAGGGGCTCCTGCTTTTGGCAAGAGGTTGGACTCAATGACCTCTGGATGTCCCTTCCAAGCTCTAAGGTTCTGTGATTCTATGATAAGGCTGTCTTGCATCTAGGACATGAGCAGACATCAGCACTAGGGTTGCAGGACCTCTCCAGTTGCCTGCTGACATGGCTAGAAGCTGATTTTCAGAATGACATGCACATAGAACAGAAAAAAAAGAATTAATTAGGCATCTTTGGGCCGATGAGGTTGCAGGTTTCCTTGAGCAGCCTGAACATTTGTGAAATATCTGTGTGCAATTTGATCACCACAGAAGCAAGGGAAAAGGCAATATTTCTACCTTCTGTCTGACTCCTATTGCCCTGAGGACACCCATTCTGTAACTGCCAAGCAACCCATTTGATGAAGTGCTAAACTTGATAGGCAGTAAATAGCCTATTTAAACACGTTAAACACAACCTGTCACCTACTTAAATGCTGTTTAAACATAACCTATTTAAATATGCCTTCATCTAAGTCTGCGTGGATCTTGTTTCCTGCCACATTCTTTGCAAATGCAATGCCTTTTAACAGCAGAACAATAAGGTGATAAAACACAAGCAGAGGCATCAGCTTTGCTTTAAGAAATGCAGTCAACAGTGGCACAAGCATGTTGTATTGAGGTGGAGGTTGGTCTCTTGTTCCTGGTATCAAGTGGCAGAATGAGAGGAAACAGCCTGAAATTGTGCCAGGGGAGGTTTAGGTTGGAGATGAGGAAATTTTTTTTTACTTAAAGGGTGGTCAGGAATTGGCACAGGCTGCCCAGGGAGGTGGTGTGGAGGTGTTCAAGAAACGTGTGGACATGGCACTTGGGGACATGGTTTAGTGGTCATGGTGGTGCTGGTTTGATGGTTGGACTGGATGATCTTAGAGGGCTTTTCCAACCCAAACAATTCTATGATTCTGTGATTGCCAATCTGTGGCATACACTAATCTCTCAAGAGAAGGAAATTCGTTTGCACCGCTCCACAGATGTCACCTGTACCTTGATGCTATCACTGCTCTTTGCCAGACATTTTAACACTTTTGCACCTCTTCTTGGTTCCAACATGGGCCTGAATTTGTCTTCTCTATCACCTGTTGACTTCAGAATGTGTCTGGAAAAGGAACAAGGAGAGGATATAGTTCATCTCCATCACTTGCTGGCCCCATATTCATGTATCACCCTTGTGCAGACCAACAGCGTAATCACGTTCTGCAGCTGCTTGCACAGGCAGGAGCTGTCCTGTCCCACCTCTCACCCTGAACTCCAGAAAAAGTGATGGGCTTCCCAAGTTTGGGAGATGGCAGTGTGTCCTAGTGAGTTAGCCTCACTCCAGCTGTAGCATGGCCTTGCCATATGAGCTCAGTCAACTGTTCGGTTTGGATTTCACCACTTGTACTTTGTCTTGTACATGAAGACCATAAGTTATTTACATTCTTCTTAGGGTCTGTGAGACTATCCAGTGTGGTGATTTTGTCCAGTGAAATGCTGATGTGACATTCCTAACAATGACACAACAAAGGGCTCCCAACAACACCTCCTCCAAGATAGGAATTGAAAGCATAGATTTATGGAATTACAGAATGGTCTGGGTTGGAGGGGACCTCTCGAGGTCATCTAATCCAACCCCCTCTGCAGTTAGCAGGGAAAATATCTTGGACTATCACTTTTGATAACACTGTGGATCAAAATTGAGGTTTGTGCAGAAGAAAGATTCTTTCCCTTATCTTGTGGCTCATTATGAGACTCCAGATAAGCAGATCATCTTTTCTTTCTGGGAACAGGAAAGGTGATTTACTGCTGTTTCCATTAATTGTTCCTAAAGCAAAGAGGAAATGTTAGCAGTCTCTGCTCCCTGGAGGTGAGGTGATGCTTGACCTTCTGTGGAAGGAGGAAATTAAGGAGGAAAAACACTAAAAGAGGATCATTTACTGGGATGCTGTCATTAGTAGTAGCAGTGACCTTTTCCCCGTGGTCAGCAGCTGGCATCATGAAGACAAATCACTTCAACTTGCAAGTTTAAAGACTTTCTTTGTACTGAGCAAGAGAATTTAAAAACCCCTCAAGAAGTAAAAGAGTATTTGCAGCTACAGTCAATGGTGTTCAGTTCCTTTGTTAAAATGGTTGATGTCCATGAAAGAGTGAGGCACCTGTGATAATCTGACACCTCAAACTGGCCATCCAAAGTGATGGATGTACTGTAGACAATTTGAATTGCAGGTTACCTCAAAGTCCTTTGTCGTTCTAGTAAGATTGAGAGCTATGAGGAGGATCCAGGCACTCCTGTCCTTAGGGTTTGCTACCCCTTGAGGAATGTAGAATATTTTTTTTCCACAGAACCTTGGAATCTCTTTAGGTAGAAGAATCAGTGACAGGACATAAGGTTCCATTTCACCCATTTTCACTTTCAGCACTATAGACTCAGGAGTACCTTGAGGTCATTATAAAATAGAGTCTGCAGAATTGCCATGGCGAGAGCTGCAATTTCTCCCTTGTGGTTCCAGGTGACCTAGGAGGGCAGCTCTGGCAGGTACTTTCTACTCTACTGCTCAGCCTCATTTTTTTTTTTTTTTTGCCTACAGAGTTTATAAGGAAGGTCACTCTTCACATCTCATTTCTGTAACCTTGTCCTTATCCTCTTTATTGAAAAGCAAATGATTAGGCAAGGTGTCAAGAGAAGAAGAGCAAATATTTTTTAACAGATATGGACCTTCTCTTGTTTTAGATGTTGATATTGGGTGCTCGTTGAGTGGTGTCTATGGGAACGTGGACAAAGGGATGGGCAGTAGAACATGCTGTGAACTTTGTTGCAAATTGGAGCAGTCCCTACCTTTAGCAGCTGACTTTGATCTCTGAGGAACAATATGTCTGTAGGTAATGGAACCACAGCATGTAAAAGCTATCACTGGAGTGGAGCAGATCACAGCAGTGGGTCATGAGATTCATCCTAGCTGTGACTGCTTCTACAGGTGTCCTCCAAGGAGCCAAGTGCACTGAGAACAGACCTACACCATTGTCCCTGCAAACGGGGCAATCTGAGGGTTTCAGGGTTCAGCTCTGGGCTGCTGAGAGATCACAGTGATGTGGTAGGAGCCTTTCAGGTGAGCGCTCAGTCTCTGGTGTGTCGTATGTGTAAACGTTGTAAGTGCATCTTCAAGCTCAGACTTACCTCGCTTACTCCTTCTAAGTACCCCCTGCAAAAAGCATCTGTTAACTTCTTCACCAGTGTGAATCATGAGTAAGAGCTACCCTTGTCTGGCTGGCCAGGCTAGATGGCTGGGCTGCAAATGACAGATATTGTGATGTGTGCTGATCTGGGAGCCTGAGAAGTGCTGGACCTCTCTCAGGAAGGAGAGGGATCAGTCAGAAGCATCACGCTTGGAACGGGCTGCAGAAAACTTCAAGTGAGGCTGCCTGTTGATTCCCTTACCTCTGTACCCTCCTACATCTTGCCTTCAGCCTTACCTAGTTCTGCATTTCTGGATTTATTAGAATCAGTTTCTTAGCTGTCAAAATACTTTACTGAGTTGAAGGAGTTAACTGTTCTCATTAAGGGGAGTACTCTTTTGCTATTTGTTTATGTAAGTATTTATTTTTACTTCTGATGTCAGGGAATGCCCTGAGACTCAGAGTTGGTATCTGGCTAGTCCTGAGACTTGGGGTGCTTCCAGGGAGTGATCAGTGGCACTGCAAGGGCCACAGTGGGAGGTGGATTTGATTCAGGTTTCAGGTGAGACAGATGATTTGCATCCTAACAGCACAAAATGCATGGAGTAGAAACTCTGGGGGGTTCATGGGAGAAATCAGAGCCTCAACAGAACAGCCCAACCAGCCATAGTGAGGATAATGTGTTCTTCAGCTGAAGTACTGCTCAGGAGCGTTCACCAGCTTTATACTCTGCAACTATTTAATTTATGAAACAACCTGCAGCTGAAATGCAGGCAAAGGTGGATTATGTTAGTCTTCACTGCTGAATTGTTTCCCCCAGCCCAGGGAATTATTTTTCTTCTAGTAAAACAACCGATCATTCTCAAATGCATCACTTGAAAGGTCTTGGGCTGCATGCCAGGATATCAGAGCTAAAAGGAAGCTGCGGGATGGGGATGGATGGGGCTGGCTGCAGCCTGGAGATATTTATGTGTGTGTACAGGCATTATTTCAGTGAGAGCCAGAACAGCCTGCTTAGCCGAAAATTTACCATTGAAAGGCTCTAAACCCATTTTCAGTTTGGCAACATCATTTAAAAGGCCTTGCAGTCTCTGGGATAACGGAAGCAAACTTCTGCGGGCCCCCCTTTTCTTGCCTCTCGCATCTCACCTTGACTGCAGGTGGCTGGATGTGACCGTGCGGGGAGGAGGGGGTCATCAGGGATGGCTGCTGTGACAGCAAGGGACTGCTGGCGGACGAAGGAAGGTATCCCCAGGGCTTCTAATCAGCTCTCCCCAGCTAAGAGGACTGGGATAGGCTGCGGGATCCCAGCTCCTGCACTAGGAGCGGAGGTTGGGGCCGGGGAGCCGCGGGGTGTCCCCTGTCGGGTGCTGCCTACGGCGCTGTGGCTGCCGCAAAGCGCAGCTGCCTGCGCCGCTCGGAGCTCGCTAACTTTCTCTCAATGAGCTTCTGCTTCGGCGAGGAGAAAAGAGGTTCCTGCACAAACCTGTGAGGTGATCTGAGGGATCGGTGCTATGGAAGCCTCTCCTGGCGCTGCAGAGAGCGAGACGCTCTTTTTTTCCTGTTAGTTTTTTACTTGTCAATGGATCGTGAAGACAAAAGCTGTAAGTCAGCCCTTTTCCTTTCCTGTTTAGTCCATAGAGATCTATGCTGTGGGAGAGTCCAGCCTGAGCAGGATCCATGCCAGGGAAGGGAACTTGGCACACGGACTGCAGCATCATCTCCCTTCTGCAGCAGATGATGCTGTAAGGAAATTAAATTCCTTGTCTGTTCCCAGCAGGAGCCCGTCCGTTCATCTGCTACCTATCATTGTCTGTCTGTCCTAGAAATTTAAACAGCCACCTTCTTCTGTGCCTGTCACATAGAGACAGTAATAATAGTAGCTTTTGACATGTCCAGCCCTTTTCTGTCTCTCCCTTCAAGGCTTTGTTAAAACAGGGCTTTTCTGGTGGGGAGAAACAAGAGATGGAAACTCTGTTTGGATTCTGAATGACACTTTTCAGGGGAAAGGCTCTTCACTCGGAGGAAAGCCATTCACAGGAGCTGATCCCCTCTGGGAGGTCAGTCCTGGCTGCATGACCCTTTCTGCCCAACTCTCACTAGGGACGCTGGGGTTTGCACAGCCCTAGGGCAGCAGAACCTGTGTGCTTCCCTGGGGCAGTGCAGACACTGACAAAGGCACAGGTCCGTCTCTGGATTTTGTTTTGGAAAATGAGGACTTCCATTTCAGAGTGGTGGCAGGGAAGGGACTGTATTCCCAGCTCTGGCATGCTCAGGGCAGCCCAATTCATGGATTGGGCAGACAGCTGTGCTTCTCATCAGCTGATGCCCGCTTGTCACCATTGCTTTGGGCTGCAGCCTGTAAGAAGTGGCTGCACTAACCAGGCAGGGATAGTCCTGATGGCAAAAGGGGTGTTTGGTTGCCATCACCCATTCATGTCTGCACATTCTTATGTCAGGACAAAAGGGAGAGGTGAATCTGCAATCTGACTTTATGCTTCCCATGACAGCTACTATCTCACACTTTCCTGCTTGCTGGTAGGGTGTGGCTGGACTGGAGCTGTAGTGTTGCAGTGGGGAGTACCAGGGGTGCCAGGGCCTGGGAAAGATATGAGAGACTAGAGAAAAGTAAACGTCTCCTTAGCATGCTGCAGTCTCTATGGTAAATCCTCTCCTGGGAAGAAATGTTTTCTTAGATTCTTATCTAAGAGAGTGAGAAGATGAAGGTGAACAAGCACAAGTTAGAACTCAAAGCTTTCTGCTCATTGTGCTCAGTGGGGAGTCCTGTTGGAACCCTGTGCTTCATGGTGCTCTGACCTGTGTGGGCTGTGAGCTTTGCAAGGAAAAGGAGAAACTGCCTTGGCTTTGTCTCTGCAGGATGGCCTGCTCCTGAATGCCACCACTGCAGCCTTGCAGGAGTTCAACCTCAGTAGCTACTCCTTACCCAAAAGCTAATTTCCTGGGTTGCACTGATATTTTAGAAGTGGTTGCATCACTTGAAAGTGAAGGNTGCCCTAATCTTTGTTTTGCCTTTCTTCTTGAAAGAAGAATCTTGTTGCCAGATTTCATAGGCACAGTTACTAGCAGCTTTCTCTCACTGCTAGCAGAGGCACACAGAGAGACAAAGGCTATACCAACCTCACTCTTAGCAGAGGTATGGACTGTATAGATGCTCCTGGGAGGTGATAGATGAGCCCTTTGCTCAGTATGTTGCCTGAACTTTCTTTCTGACGCCTTGAAGACCACACACTGGCAAGAAAATTTGCATCAAAGAACAGCTGCCAGCATCATGGGGAGGCTGATGGCAACGTTGTCTCTTGGGCTTGTAGTCTTGGAACTCAAGACACAGGATGAGACTTGGGACTTCAGGGTTTCCATCTTGTAAATTTCTGGCTCCTTGTAGGCTTCCTAAGAGATATTTAGTCTCTCTTTTTAACACTTAAAGCTAAAATACATGCATTATAAGATTGATAGAAGATCTAGGAGAAATTACAATGTTGGCTAATATGTAAACAGTTCATCTAGGAAACCAGGGATTGAGGAGTGTAGAGAGACTTGATCTGGTGGTGCACCTATCATATGATAAGTACAGCCTAACATTAAAAAAAATTCCTGCCCCCCAAAAGCTTTATAAAACTAGAGACAATTATATGGGAACCTTGGTTCTTTTGTGAGCTGGCTAATACTTGGGGCTGCTAAATGATGCTAAATAAAGGTCTAGGCATTGGAAAGACATTTCCACTGCAAAGAGGCCAGGAACAGCAGAGAATAATGCCATTTCCCCCAGCTTGCTTTACAGAAACACATCAGCAATGTGCAGCACCGTGGTAAAATGACAGTCAGAATGGATACCAGATGGGGTAAGAAACATAATGATCTCAGCTGATATTCTTACAGTTTGTGAGGTCTTTCACCACAGACAATTTTCATTTAGTCCCTCTGAGGAACGGTTAATTAATAAACAGACTTGCAGCTTGGCTCTGGCTCCAGTTTCCAAAGAGCTTCTAAGATGGTTCTGTAAACCAGAACAGGCATGAGGAATGGCACATCACAAACAGCCATGGGCAGACCTAATCTGGCACCTTATGATAGGTGAGGCCATATTGAAACAACACTTCTGTAGCTCTCTTAGGCATTGCTTTACATCCTGGAGAAAAGCTTTACATGGATGCAGGCTCCAGTACCTGAAGGCTGCTACAGGAGGGTGGGAAAGGGACTATTTTAAAGGTCTTGTAATGACAGGATGAGGGGTAATGGGTTTAAACTGGAAGAATGGAAGTTTAAACTAGATGTTAGGAAGAAGTTCTTTGCAGTGAGGGTGGTAAAACACTGGAACAGGTTGCCCAGGGAGGTTGTGGACACCTCCCTGAAGGTGTTCAAGACCAGGTTGGATGAGGCCTGTTGTAGTGGGAGGTGTCCCTGCCTATGGCAGGGGGGTGGAACTGGATGAGCTTTGAAATCCCTTCCAACCGAAACCACTCTATGAAAGCTACTTCAGCTTTCAGTGTCCAAACTCCTTGTGCAATTCCTTGATTTGTTTGCTTCTTACCTTTGGAAGATACAGTTCCACCCATGACATGTCCTGCTCTAGGGGAGACCTTGGCCAAAGCTTGAATATCTTCAGCCATTATTCATGAGCTCCTTTGGTTCCATTTTTAGGTTACCAAATGTGTTTCAGTGACTCTCTCCATAGCAACCCATGCAAATGTGGCTGATCTCTGTGACTGGAAACCATGGGGCATTGTGTACCAGGGAGGGAATACAGATTTCACTTGTTTAACCACTAAGACAAAAGCTTTGCAAGGATCAGGAGTTTCACTGCCAAATGAAAACTACTTGAAAAAAGATATTAAGGGCATTTGAAGAGTTTTGGTAATAAAATAAAACATTTAATAAAGAATACTTTGCAGTTCTGCAATGTCTTTCAGCAGCGGAGATTTACTGTCAGGGTGCTGCCTGGAGATCACAAATAAAGGCTTACTAGAAATACAAAAGATAATAAATTTGAGAGATTAAATCTCCTCCTTGTGTATATTAGTTAATAAAAGATCCCCACAATACTCCTGAAATACAGGAAGCATAAAAGATAATAGCAAAGGTATGCAGTGGAAATAAAATGTTGTGAGTGACTAAACTAATCAGTGGATTAATGCATGACCAGTGTGAACAGAGCTGCTTTGGCAGCCCACACAAATCCAAGCAGAGCTCACTGTTGTGTATTGAAAATAAAAGTGACCTTGATATGGAGGGCAGAAAAATGCCTGAATGCTCTTCCCTGAAATATTGTGCAGAAAATCAATTCCTTCATTAACAAATGACCCGTGTTTTCCATTCTGATGAACCCAAATCCTCTTCTGGGAGCTCATTGACTAAGGAGCAAAATAATTTCCAGAAGAGAAAGGGAAGACTGGAACTGTGTTATATTGGTGCCTGTTCTCTGGATATGCAGAGAGCAAGGGCAGATCCACAGCAATATTAAGCTTTCTGGGGAATCTGATATTTGGAAAAGTTTGGATATCTTCAGATATGTTGGCATCTAGATCAAATGTATTGCCCAAAATAGTTGGCAGAGGACAGAAAACTCAGGCTTTGCCTTCTAACAGCCTTTAACCCTTGTTTTTTGATTCCTTACATGGTAAGTCAACTGGAGATTGCTCTGCTTGTTTCTAACAGCACGCTTTTTCCTAGCAGCCTGGTTTTCTGGGGCTTTCAGGCATTTGTGAAATGATTCTATTCTTAACAATGCAATATATAGAGCTGGAATGAGTGTCTTCCCAAATTAATCTTGGAAATCACTTCTGGATTCGCCTTCATTTTCCTCTATGTCCTTTTGGCTATACAGTGTCTAAGAGATGGGCATGTGTACATGTACAGACTCACAGACACGCAAGAAAATCCAATCTGGCCAAATGCAAGCTTAATAAACATTAAGTCTATTACTCAGAGATCATAAGAGGATTGAAATTATAAGGGGTTTTCAAACATATGTTCCTTTGGGTTGAATGTATACTTGCTGCAAGATGCTCTGTGCAACCAGGGAGATGAGGAAAGTTCTTTAGAAAATGAAAGCCAGAAATTTTCAAGCAGGATAATTTTAGTAGCTGGGGCTCTAAGTGGCATATTAAGAAGTCTTGGAAGTGGCAGGTTTGACAGCAGTGAACATGAAATAGATTTGCAGAATGTAGTTTGTGTGATCCTGTTTACCTGTCGGCAGGCAGTATACAAATTCCCTTCCATGGCTAGGAGCTGGCTGTATTTCTCAGGTCTCTGTCTTATTCTGCTTATTATCTCTAGTTCTTGTGCAATGGAACAGGTTAAAGGTGTTTGCTGCTTTTGAGAGACACACCTGTCTCAAGAGTTAAGGCTGGGCTGGCCTTAACAAGTGACAGAGCTCATTCTTAATCCTTCTCCCTTCCCAATGGAAAAAAAAAAAAGGGAGTAAGGGAGACAACACTCCCAATATGGTACACAAGATTTAGCAGTGACTTTGGCTTGCACACCAGTCGTAGAATGGTCTGGGTTGGAAGGGAGCTCCAAAGGTCACCCAGTCCAGTCCCCTCTGCAATCAGCAGGGACATCCTTGACTAGATCAGGTTGCTCAGAGCCCTGTCAAGTCTCACCTTGAATATGTCCATCAATGGGGCCTCAACCACTTCCCTGGGCAACCTGTTCCAGTGTTCCACTACCTTCATGGTAAAGAACTTGTTCCTAATCTTTGGTACTGACTAGAAACATTGAGAGTTATCACCACTAAAAGCAGAAACTGCCTGCAAAAATGCACCATTAATTTCAGAAAGTGCAGTTACCTAGAGGAAACTGAGCTGAAAAGCAAAATCTCTGAGCAGAATTTGTTCTGTTCTAACTCATACCAGGACAATCTGCCAGGGTAATTAATTGATGAGCAAGCTGGAATAGCCTAGCAGAAAACTGGACCCAAGCACTGGTATGTCCCTATGGTCTGACTGCAGACATCAAGTGTTGAATCATTTGTTTAGGAGAATTTAGATCTGGGAAACTCAGAGAAATATAGGTCACAGGACTTGAGGAGAGGGATATGATTTCAAGGCAGGGGTTAATGACAGAGGCTGTTGAACAGTGGAAAAATTCAATGAAAGGTATGGAGAGGCCCTTGGGGATTTGGCATTTAGGGGGCATTTGCTTTGTGAGTCTGACTGATGGGAAAAAGTCTCTGTGCTCTGCAGGAGCAGAGAGTTTCCTCACTGTGGGTAGGAAACCAGAGCAGTGGCATTCATGAAGGGTGTCTTACCTCCAGTCAGGGCAAATTTTTGTGCCAGGTAATGGGGAATTGTATTTAGAAACCTCCGAGTATTCAGAGGTTTCCAAGAGTTCTGATCTGAAGTGCAAGAGGCTAATGAGTTAGGGAAAAGTAAGATTAAGCCCCTGGTGAACTGGAGGAGTCAGGGTTTGTGAGGTCATCCAGCCCTATCCCTGCGAAGCACAAAACTTCACTAAGAGAACAGAGCTGGAGAGCACCAGGGTGCTGCTCAAGAAGAAGGAGAGCCATGCCCTTACCACCACCACCAAAGTGACGTGTAGGGTGCCCAGCCTCTACTAATGTCTCCGTGGGTGACTCAGTGGCTGTGCAAGCCCCACATCGGCTCTGCTCATTCTACACTGCTGTTTGGAAGGCTCCTACAGAGCCAGAGTGCAGTGGTGCTGAAAGCACCAGCTTGCTATGAATTTATAAGTAGCTCAGTGCATTCAATTAGCAGAAAATTTGGTTTGTCTGGTTGCTGAACAATTGCAATGTGGAGAAATTTAATTTTATGGTGGCTGAGATCCTTTTGTATGCAATGACAAACTAAGGAAACTCCAGCAGTACAGCTATCTGTCACTGAGCTATTTTACAATTCCTTCTACTATTTAAATGACACAGTGAAAAATTCCCTTATTAGTTTAGATGGCAACAGTTCTCTTTCACTAACGGTAATGGATTGAAATTAGCTGTACAGTCCTTGCATTTGCCTGGTCGTGATGAAAGGTCTCCCTCTCAATTAAGAGCAGGTAATTTCATAAAGAGCTACATCTCCATGTCAGGATCATCAGCCACTCCCTGGCCCCAGAGAGTTCCTAGCAGAGAGAAAAGGGTGCAAGTTGCATCTAGAGGGATAAGTTGTTCTTCTGTCTCTGTTTGCAAGACATTGATTGGGAAAGCTTTGGTTTCAGTGAAAGAAATGCAAAGTAAAGGGCCAAATGGGGTTGGGTTGCTGAGGGTACTCAAGATGCAGCAAAATGTTCTCATTTCTCTCCCCTGCCTAGTGTTCTGTCTCTGGAAAGTACTCTCTCAGCCCTGTAGTTCTGGAAAGAAATAAGCCTTTTTGCTCCAGGGATTTAGCAAATCATGTGGCAGGGTGATGGGTTGTGACAGTCTGGGTGTTACCTGCCACCCCCACTCTTACGAAATCAGCCAGCTGGAAATTAAGGAATGAAACTTTATATTTACAGCTTAGTACAATATACAAGCAGATATTTACAATCTATGCAGCTATATATAGAAATATACAAGTTAAAAAGCAATACAGAAACACAACAAGGAAGGGCTCCCAACCACCCTTCCACTTTCTTTCCACCCCTCTGCCTTATCCCAGTGTTTGCCTTATGTGTAAGGTGGATTTGAAGGATGGGCCATGGGGGTTAGAAAGCTGAAGGATTAGCTACACAGAAGGCAGATGAGGGAAAGAAGTACAGGCACCAGCTGTGACAGAGACCCACTGTGTTATCCATGTTTTGTGTTCTTGTTTTTATACATCTCAGCAAGCCTATGAGGGAAGTAGACATCACCATTGGTTCCTTTTCACAGCCTATAATCTAATTCTTCTCACCAAAATATTCCATTCATCCTCAAACCAGCACATGGGTTTAGGAAATCACCCCCCAAATTAAAATTAACCAGACCAGCTCAGGCAGCTTGGAAGTAAGATAAAGCTGTATTTTACAACAAATCCAAATTTACAAGCTTATATATATAATATCTTAATATATATTGTATATACACATTTATATTTACATGTATTTACAATTATACACAGTTTAGAAATAATACAGAAATCCAGTCTGCCCCCTTCCAGACA
This sequence comes from Tricholaema leucomelas, assembly GCA_013400475.1. Lineage (NCBI taxonomy): Eukaryota > Metazoa > Chordata > Aves > Piciformes > Lybiidae > Tricholaema lacrymosa > Tricholaema leucomelas. The sequence goes on along the minus strand of WAAF01001962.1, from coordinate 102,458 downwards.
AAGAAAGCCCAGAAAGGACCCCAGAAGGGGCCAATGCTACCTTCTTGTCTCTCCCCCAGATATGAAAACCAGCAAGGCTCACCTGTTATCTGGAAAAGGTTAGTGAAAGAGTTAGAGAAGGTATGAAAAAGTGACAGAGTGAGTCTCCAAAAGCCAAGAGATCTGCTGCATCAGGAGAAATGTGGCCAGCAGGGTGAGAGAGGTGATTCTTCCCCTCTACTCAGCTCTGCTGAGACCCCACCTGGGGTACAGCATCCAGTTCTGGAGCCCCTAGTACAAGAAGGATGTGGATGTGCTGGAGCGTGTCCAGAGAAGGGCCAAGAGGATGCTCAGAGGGCTGGAGCAGTGCTGCTGTGAGGACAGACTGAAAGAGTTGAGGCTGTTCATTCTGGAGAAGAGGAGGCTTCAAGGTGACCTTGTTGTGGCCTTCCAGTATCTGAAGGGGGCCTACAAAAAAGCTGGGAAAGGACTTTTCAGGGTATCAGGGAGTGACAGGACTAGGGCAAATGGAGCAAAGCTGGAGCTGGGTAGGTTCAGCCTGGACGTGAGGCGGAAGTTGTTCAGCATGAGAGTGGTGAGAGCCTGGAATGGGTTGCCCAGGGAGATGATTGAAGTCCTGTCCCTGGAGGTGTTTAAGGCCAGGCTGGATGAGGCTGTGGGCAGCCTGATCTAGGGTAGGGTGTCCCTGCCCATGGCAGGGGGCTTGGAACTAGATGATCCTTGTGGTCCTTTCCAACCCTGACTGGTTCTATTGTTCTAAAATTGTTTTTATACCAATTAGCAAATCAATGAATGAGATAGACTTTATCATTATTATTCTTTCATATCCAGTGATCTAATTTATCTAGATTCTGCACTGAGCTTTCAGGCAAGATCCAATTTCTCTTGGAATATTCCAACAAGCCTTAAACTACCACAGGCAGATATGAAGAAGAAGCTTTCTTTCTGGGCAGAAAGAACATCTCAAGTTTCTTCTGAAGTTATTGGTACTGACTACCTTCCTCAACACTTATATTGGTTGTTGTTAAGGGCTGGATAATGTCTTGTAGCTACCTTTATCAGTATTATTTCAGCAGATGTGGTCCACCTAGGGGACAAGAAAATTTTCCCAGCACTTTGTGAGTTGTTTTTGTTAGCAAGAGGTATTGCCCTGGGTAGCAGCATCTAAATGGACAAATGGTTTCATTTTTCTTCCCTAGCAGCACTGTGCACAGAAAACAGCTCTGATCAGCACTAATGGGTTCTCCTTCCTGGAAACCTTACCTTAAAGACAAGGCATGAACATAAATCTAGCCTGCAAAGTTCAGCTCTAAAGTCTGCTGTGTGGGTCATAAGTTTTGGGTTTCCTTTTTTTTTTTTTTTTCCCTTATCCTCAATGGATTATCTTCAAAGTTTGTTCCCAGAACCTGCTACAGATTTCAGCTTCCCCCAGTGCAGCAGTCATGCAGAGCTGGTGTCCATCCACAATTGGAAAAAGGGACATAGGATCAGAGGGCTGTGACCTGGACGGGACATTTGCAGGAAAGGTGGAAAGACATAAGGAAAGACTCTGTAGGGAGTGTCTGTCTAGATGGAGTTTTGTTCTCACTCTGGTATCCAGCATTTAGAAATACTATTCCAAAGAGAGCTTGTACAGAAATATAAGCAAGAAAAACCTGCCTTGAGCTTAAACCTTTCAAAACAAAAAGAGGTCAGAGGAGATGTTCTTGCAGTTGAAATGGGAAAGAGTTTTTGAGAACAAAGGCGTTGCTATCTGAGCAGATGTAATACTTGGTGACTGGAAGCTGAAAACATAAATTCCAGGTGTCCCAGTTTGAGGCCAGGACCTACCCAGCGCTGGAGCACAGACAGGACACGGAGCCCTATTGAACAGTAACACCGAAGATACTGCAAACTGAATGGAAGTTTAAAGAGCGATTCTATTTACAGGTGCATATATGCAAAAGCAATCAAATAGAATTAATATATCCATAAGCTAAGCCAAGTCTGTAGGACTAAAACCTTCTAGAATCTTCCACCTCTTCTACCCTCAGGATGCCTGAGAATGGGCCAAAACTGCCCTCCCCAGCTTAGGCCTACAAGGCCTCAGCAGACCACATAATGCACCTCAGAACTGCCTGACAGCTAGGAGCCATCTCCCCCACACCCTCCATGAGATAAGGAGACACACAGAGAAGTGAAGGGAGTTAAGGCAGAGAGGGGAAGAGGCAGAAGAGGGCAGATATCAACCAAGCACTGTCTTATAATCTGTGATGCCAGAAAGCAAAATAGAACATTATTACAACACCCTGTGTTGACCAGGTTCATCTCCTGGGACGAGTCTTGGTCTCTGTAGTTTCCTTAAGGGAACCTGAGACCCCTCAAACTACCACACCAGGTTAAATGAAAAAAAGTCTAAGCTCCCGAGGGAAGATAATTCAAAATATATCTGAAGATGAAGGGAATCTTGAGTCTTGCAAGATTTACATGAGCTCAGTTATGAGACACTGGCTGGTCACGGGTACTCTGGGTGGTTTACTCTTTTTGTTGGGCTTCAGGTTGGGGTAGATGATTACAAGAGCTTCTTCTGGCCTGAGAGGCTTGTGTTAGTATTGTTTAGAATCATAGAATCAGTCAGGGTTGGAAGGGACCACCAGGATCATCTAGTTCCAACCCCCGTGCCGTGGGCAGGGACACCTCACACTAGATCAGGCTGTCTAGAACCTCATCCAGCCTGGTTTTAAACACCTCCAGGAATGGGGCCTCAACCACCTCCCTGGGCAACCCATTCCAGGGTCTCACCACCCTTATGGTGAAGAACATGGTTTAGAGTCCAACAATCCTGTGAAGAGGTCTCTAAGCCTCCATGGCTCTCGACAGAGCAGTTCTGCCAAGCACCCATTGAAGAACATGAAGGTGTCTCATTGGCAGTGCCTGATGTAGTAGTCTTTGATAAGGGATGCAGATCCCTTAAATTATTTAGATGAAAAGGGACATATAGTTTGTCTGAATGTCAGATCTGCTGGGTGAGAACAACCCATTTATTTATAAAAAGAACTGCACTTAGTGTGTCTGGGAGGAATATTGATTGAAGGAAGTGTTGGAAAGGAGATACAACCCAGGACAGGATGGGAGATGACCTACAGATTAATGTAGGTTAATTCTGAAGGGGAACAAACAAAGGGCTCCAAATAATGAGCCGTTTCGCTGGAGAAAACTAGGGAGAGCTTTCAGAGTTGTTAGATGTGTCATTTGTATCTCAGACATGTTGGGTTTTAAAGATGTTGCACCTTTGAATGACAAGTGGGGAAGCTGCAGAATTGTGAGGGCTCTTTGAGAAGTAGCCACTAGAACTTACCCCAGGCTAAGCTTGAGTGCTTGAGAGATGACCTCTTCTTAGGAAGGGATTAAGTGTGGGGTGAGGCTGTGGGGGAAATGCAAGCGAGAGGAAAGTGTGAGGATGCAGAATAGATACCATGATATTCTGGAGAATCTGGGTCATTCTATTAATCTAATTTACATGAGCTCAACAACTCTGAGGACCTCATAAGTGATCCTGTGTTTATCCTTCTCACACCTGTCTGGTCCCCCCAGGCTGGGGACTGGTATCATCCTGAGTACATGGTTGCGGAGCTGTGGCACAAAGTGCCTTGCTCCATGTCATCCAGCTGATGGTTTTCTGAGCTGTGAGCTAGGACTCAGGTACTCCAACCAGAAGGTAACTGTGGTGCTACTGAGTTCTGAGAGATAGGAATTTCTACTAGTTGCAGGGGTGCTTTTTCCACCTTTTGGATGCCATTGGTTTAGGACCTTTTCTTAACAGGGTCATCAGTGATGAGCAAGATGGGACAAACAGGCTTCATTTGTCTGTGCAAGTTTTTTCTTTCCCCTATTTCATAATCTATGAAATTATAGAAAGCTAAGGAGAATTTTCTTCACAGTTTGCTGAAAACCTCTGTTTTCAAGCAACCATGCAGAAGGTCAAAATCAACACCTATTTAAATAGCTGCAATTTCAATTTTTTAGTGGAGGAGGAACATTTTCCTTCTGGAATTTCCCATTTAGTTCCCTTTTCTTTTTTTAAGCCAGTTATATTCATTTCAAATTTTCCACTTCATAAAAACTTATGTGAATATTCCTTAGGGAAAATCTTTTCCTGAAGATATCAAGGAAATACCCTTCAATTTCTGCTGGAGAGAATCCAGGGGTCCTGGTGGATGGAAGATTGACCATGAGCCAGCAACGTGCTCTTGTGGACAAGAGGGCTAAGGCCATTCTTAGGGGTATTAGAAGGGCTGTGGTTAGTAGGTCAAGAGAGGTTCTCCTCTACCTCTACTCTGCCCTGGTGAGGCCACATCTGGAATATTACGCCCACTTCTGGGACCCCCAGTTCAAGAAGGACTTCAGGGAACTCCTCGAGCGAGTCCAACACAGAGACACAAAGATGATTAAGGCAGTGGAGTACCTTCCTTACGAGGAGAGCCTGAGGGAGGTAGGGCTCTGTAGCTTTGAGAAGAGGAGCCTGAGGGGTGACCTCATTCATGTTTATAAAGATGTGCAGGGTGAGTGCCCAGAGGATGGAGCCAGGATCTGCTCGGTGATGTCCAGTGACAGGACAAGGGGCAATGGGTGGAAGTTGAGGCATAGGAAGTTCCAGGGAAAATAAGGAATGTTTTTTTTCATGATAAAGGTAACAGAACACTGGAACAGGCTGTGCAGGGAGGTTGTGGAGTTTTCCTCTCTGTCAAGACCTGTCTGGATGTGTTCCTGTATGACCTGCTTTAGCTGATCCTGCTCTGGCAGGGTGTTTGGACTAGATGAGCTTTCAAGGTCCCTTCCAACCCCTAACATTCTGTGATTCTTGCAGGAAAAACTGTGAGGCTGAGACATTCATCTGTTGACTGGTACAAGTCTGATCTCTGTTGCCCATTGTATGGATTTGTGGTTCTGGAAACGTTAATGATTGTGGTTATAAATTATATAGTTGTACAGTAAGAATGTAATTTACTAAACCCACTTCTTCTGCAGATCACTACCTGTGCCTGCACACCAGGACAGACTAATCTTGATGTGAATTACTTTAGAGGTTTTCAAGCTGCAGACCATGGAACCCCATTGATCTAAGGATTAGGTTTTAGAAGCCTAAGCAAAATAATTTGAAAAAAACCCAAAAGTACAGTGAAATTTGTGGCCCCAGAGGGGCACATTTCCATCTGAACATTTTTAGGAGTTCATAGATGTGAACAATTTGGCAATTCCTTATTCAGAGTGATCAAAATGGAAGGAGACTTGCTAGAAAACCTCTACACTCCAAGCTCTGAAAAGTTCTGGGTTACCTGTTTGGTCAATCCAGGATGGATGTTGTGTATTGTTAGCTGGATGAATAAATGGTAAGAGCAGTGTAATGAATAATTAGGAGGCATAGAAGGACTTGATTTTTTCTCCTAAATATGCTCCCTTAAAATATTCTCAAGAAATTTGATAACAACCTCTTGATAAACAGGTATTATAAGTGAGAGACCTTTTAAGAACAAGGGCTGATTGCCCAGAATTTGTGGTCATTTCTAAATACCTTCTATTTAAAAAAGCCCAAACAACTGGGCTCAAATTTGACCACACTTTGTTGCTGCTGGGAATCACTTACTCAACAGAGTTACTGGTTAAAGTGAAGGTGTTATTGCAAGTAAAGTCAGATAGGAGATTCCTGACCCAGATTTAAGGGACTGTATCTTAAAATCTAGACTAAAATAAATACATAAATAAGCAGAGTTGAAAGAATCTTCTGTAACTTCTTTCATCTCCCAAAAGAGCAACTCTTAATGCAGGTCATGTCCCCGGAATTCATGCATGATGGAGAAAATATATATGGATATGCTATTGTGGCTATTTATCGGATACATCCTATTAGACTGGATGTTAGGAAGAAGCTTTTCACCATGAGGCTGGTGAGATAGTGGAACAGGTTGCCCCAGGAAGTGGTGGAAGCCTCATCTCTGGAAGTCTTTAAGACCATGCTGGATGTGGCTCTGAGCAGCCTGATCTAGCGTGAGGTACTCTTGCCCATGGCAGAGGTTGGAACTAGATGATTTCTGAGGTCCCTTCCAGCCCTGACAGTCATGATGACTCTATGATGTAGGGTGAACTCAAAACCACATGAAACATAATTACTGGAACGTCTTTGTGATGGGCTCCTGGTAAATAGAAGGATGACCATGACCCAGCAATTTGCTCTTGTGGCCAAGAAGGCTAATAGTATCCTGGTGTGTATTAGAAGGGATATGGCTAGTAGGTCGAGAGAGGTTCTCTCCCTCTACTCTGCCCTGGTGAGGCTGCTTCTGGAATATTGTTTCCAGTTCTGGACCCCTCAGTTTGAGAAGGATCTCAGGGAACTGTTCGAGAGAGTGCAACACAGAAATGCTGAAGGCAGTGGAACATCTCCCTGCTGAGGACAGACTGAGGGAGCTAGGGCTCTTGAGCTTGGAGCAGAGGAGCCTGAGGGGTGACCTCATACATGATGATAAAGATGTGCAGGGCAGTGTCGAGAGGATAGACTCAAGCTTTGCTCAGAGATGTCCAGTGATAGGCCAAGGGGCAATGAGTGCAGGCTGGAGCAAAGGAGGTTCCACGTGAACATAATGAAAATGTTTTCCACTGTGAGGGTGACAAAACACTGGAAGGAGCTGCCCAGAGATGTTGTGGAGTCTCCTTCTCTGGAGATATTCAAACCCCTCCCCAGATGCATTCCTATGTGACCTAGCCTAGGTGATCCTGCTCTGGCAGAAGGGTTGGACTGGGTGATCTTTTGAAGTCCCTTCCAGCCCCTAATACTCTCTGGTTCTGTGAATTGCTGTCCTGTGGAACAGTTTACAGTGCAGTCTTCAGTGATTAACACGTAGGATCCAATGCGCGTAACTAATCTGTCTTCATCAATAGACATATTCTGGTCTTTGGATCCTGATTTTTTTCATATATATTGGCATAAAACCTCAATAACTCGAGATAACTAAGTCTGATCTTAGTGACTAAGTATGAATTTGCTCTACAGATGGTAATGAAGGTACTCTGTTTTTACATCATTTTGATGGAAGGATCAATTCTACTGCAATTGCTTTGTGTGTGCTTCCTGCTATCTGCAGGGTGCATTTTCAGGGAATAATATCTTATCCAAACTAGGTGGAATCCCAGAAGCAGACAGGTGTACTTCTAAACAGGATAAATGAGCCCTGGTGAAGTGCTGAACTGACATTGCACTCCTGCTTCTACCCAACTAATTGACTGCATCATATAATATATCTCTAGGTGGATGATGAGATTTCTGAAGACATACGTAGAAGCAATTCAATAGGCAACGTGCATGAACCTTCAGCAGAGTCTGGGTGCTTGGCTGAGATTGAGACTTGAAAATTGCCTTTGATCCTCTGAACAAAAAAGTCAGAGAGGATATTTTTGCTTTTGATTAAAAATTGACAGAGCAGATGTAAAGATAGGTTGCAGTTGGCTGAAGGGGATGCATTTGTCAACAAAGCTTGCAATGTCTTCCTTTTTTTTTTAGTTATTATTCATCCTAAAGGTTGCAAGAATAGATGGATGGAGGATGGATGTGTCACTTCATTATCTGAAGTTAATCAGATTGCCCTATTCTCCTCACCTTGAGAAAAGCCTGCTAGCTAGCAATACCAGGAGGGACTGGGGACCTTTGCTCTTCTGTCTCTGCGTGTCTGTAACATGGTGTTTGAATGCCTGCCTCAATCATCACAAACCCCATGAAAAAACGTGAACACTGTGGGCTGAAAGGCAGAGGAGGGAATACAGATTTCCTTCTGAGGTAGAAGCTTTGCAATGTCCTACAAACCAGCCAGACAAGCTACAGCATTCAGGGAGCTGGTAGGTGATTTGGAATATCATTAAAAGGGATTATGTTGTGGTGTTGCATGTGGGTCAGGGTGGATAACCTTGTGAGAATGGCACTGAAACAGAGCTGGTGTGGCTCAATTCAGGAGGGCAGGAGTCAAGGAGGGTGGGATGTCAGAGGAGTCACCACAAGTTGACAGTTTGGCACTGACCTGCGCATCTGAAAAGGACTTAAGACCCTCTGATGTGAGACAGCGTATACACCTCAGAAGATGTCATCCACACAGAGTCATAGAATGGTTTAGGTTGGAAGGGGCCTCAAAGATCATCTAATTCAAATCCCTTTCCATAGGCAGGGACACTTATCACTAAAACAGGTCAGTCAAGATCTGATCCAAACTAGCCTTGAACACCTCCAGGGAGGGAGCATCCACAACCTTCCTGAGCAGCCTGTGCCAGTGTTTCATCACCCTCACTGTAAAGAACTTCTTCCTAACATCTAGTCTAAATCTCCCCTTTTCTAGTTTAAATCCATTACCACTCATCTCATGGTGGTCTAAACCCTGAAGTAAGCAGATTTATGCTTTCTAAACTGCTAAAACCCATCACTTCTTACCATTTATAAACTTCCATCCTTTCTTTGGATTTTACCTTGTTCTTGGACTTCACAACTGTTATGGCACCTATCAAACCTGGCTCATTCCTCCTCTATAAAAATACAGCAGAATGTAAGCTTTGGCCCTCCTCCGCATTGTTTTGACACTTGATTCAGGGCCATCCTGGTTCTCTGTATCTGTCTCCTAACATATAAATATGTCAAAGGTGAGGGCTCAGAGGATGCAGCCAGGCTCTGCTTGGTAATGCCCAATGACAGCACAAGGGGCAATGGGTGGAAGCTGAGGCAAAAGAAGTTTCATGGAAACTATGTAGGGAGCTAGTGGAGTCTCCCTCTCTGGAGATATTAAAGATCTGCCTGGATGTGTTCCTGTGTGACCTGCTCTGGGTGATCCTGCTCTGGCAGGGAGGTTGGACTGAATGAACTTCCAGGGTCCCTTCCAGCCTCTAACCTTCTGTGATTCTGTGAACTTCTGAACTGAACTTAACAAATATATAATTTTTCCCTGCATGGAAGTTTTCCATATAGGCAATGTGTCACTTTCCTCTCTGGTGCCTATATGATGAGAAGAACACCTCCAACACTCTTTGGAAACAGCAGGATTGTAGTCATACTCCCCATATGCAATGTGTAAATCCAACAAGGAGGCAGAGTCTTAGCAAGGATTTACTTATTCAAATCCACTTTATTCTTAGAAAGCACCAAGGGAACTATAAACCTGTATGTGAGGGAAATAATTAGTCTTGAACAGAGCCTTTCACTCTGCCTACAAACTCATTTCTAAACATTGCCTGCAGGTGAAGAAGTCTCCTCCTAAATTTGCGTGTCTAACTTAATATTTTAGAGTGTTGATGGAATGATCTCTATCAAACAGGTTTTAAAGCTCTCTTTTTGCTCTGATTCTGCTGTGTGCTTTCAAAAAGGAAATCTGAGCTTCCTCCTGGTTCGTGTGAAAGTGTGGGTTGGCTGAGAGGCAGATGGCTCTCTAGTGGAGAGTCCATCTCAGTACCTCAAGCATGCTGATCTAAAGACTGGTGGATGGTGTAGCAGATGAATAGTAGCAGGCAGTTCCCAGTGGCCATGTTTTGCCAGTCTGGCATTAGCAGTTAAGGACATGAGAAAAAAAAATAACACATAGAAGCATAGAATCACCTGGGTTGGAAAGGACCTCCAAAGGTTCAACCCCCTCTACAGTCAGCAGAGACATACTCCACTAGATGATCAGAGGGCTGCAGCAGCTCTGCCGTGAGGACAGGCTGAGAGAGTTGGGGCTCTTCAGCCTGGAGAAGAGAAGGCTTCGAGGAGACCTTATAGTGGCCTTCCAGTATCTGAAGGGAGCCTACAGGAAGGCTGGGGAGGGACTATTGACAAGGTCTTGTAATGTCAGGACGAGGGGGAATGGTTTTAAGCTGGCAGAGGGGAGATTTAGACTGGATGTTAGGAGGAAGTTCTTTACAGTGAGGGTGGTAAGACACTGGCACAGGTTGCCCAGGGAGGTTGTGGATGCTTCCTCCCTGGAGGCGTTTAAAGCCAGGCTGGATGAGGCCTTGAGCAGCCTGCTCTAGTGGAAGGTGTCCCTGCCTATGGCGGGGAGTTGAAGCTGGATGATCCTTGAGGTCCCTTCCAACCTAAACCATTCTATGATTCTAGATCAGGTTACCCACAGCCCCATTGAGCCCCACTTTGAATATCTCCAGGGACGGGAACTCAACCACCTCACTGGGCAACCTGTTCCAGTGCTCAGCCATCCTCATTGCAAAGAACTTGTTGCTATCACCCAATCTAAATCTCATCCCCTCTAGTTTGAAGCCACTGCCCTCATGCTGTCACTGCAGGCCTTTGTAAACAGCCTCTCTCCAGCCATCTTGTAGCCAACTTCAGGCACTGTAAATTTGCTGTTAGGTCTCGCCAGAACCTTCTCTTCTCCAGGATGAACAACCCCAGCTCCTTCCACCTGTCCTCACAGCAGTGTCCCAGTTTGAGGCCACGAGCTACCCGGGGCTGGAGGGCAGAAATGACTCTTACCCCTTTCCATGAGTAAGAATGAGGACACTGCACATTGCTTGGAAGGTTAAAGAGAGATTCTATTTCCAAGAGCCTATATACAAAAGGCAATCAGGTAGAATAAGTACAAAACCCGTTAGGCCCAAACTGGCCTTCTAGAATCTTCCTCTCCTTCCACCCACAGTCGGCCTGAGGGTAGGCCGAAACCGCCCTCCCCGGCTGGGGCCTGCAAGGCCTCAGTGGACCACAGTGACGCAGCTCAGTTCCCTGCCGGCTCAGATCCATCTCCGCCATGAGCCGTGAGGTAAGAATGCACTGTTCTAGAGAGAAGCGAAGGGAAGGAAGGCAGGGAAGAGAAGGGGGAGAGATCAGTCAGGCACTGCCTACAGGAACACCAAATAGAATAACGATCTTACAATATCCTGGGATGAGCAAGTCCATGCCCCTGGGATGGGCTCCATCCCTGTGGTTTTGTTAAGGGGGACCTAGGATCCCTCAAACTACCACGCAGAACTGCTCCAACTCCCTGTTTGTTTCCATGGCCTCCTCTGGACCCACTCCATCAGATGCTCCATTTGATATCCAAATGTCATCAGGAGCCTAACACGGACATAGGAACTTTGACGGGAAAGAGACCCCAACAGCTGTTACTGGGGGAAGTGAGCTAAGTAACCATTTGTGTGGCATTCCTGCCTAGGTTTAGGGTCAGCAGTGCTGTCAAGATGAGGGCTTCTTTAAACTTCAGCAGAGGTCAGCCTAGGACAGGAGCCACCCATCACAGAGAAGGAGGGCAATGGTGTTGCCTCCATCTTTTTTGGATCGCGTTGGTGTTCGAGGTAAGTTCAAGGCCTTACTCTCCAGAGGCCTCAAGCCAAATCTTGCGTCTAGTACCAAATGAATATTTCAATACATTGTCTGTGTTAGGAATATGTGGTGTAAAGGCAACAAATTTCAGCCTAGCTGCTCCTTACTACAGGAAAATAGGTTAATGATCTCTTGAGAGGTCTTTATTTGTCTCCTCTGCTCTTGGCTGACCCCTCCTCTATTCTACCGAATATGAAAAGCTTTATCTGGAAAGGAACAAAGCAAGCCTGAAGAGACAGGGCAGGCAGTTCTCATCTGCATCTTTCCTAGCTGTCCCCTGCCTGGTTTTTATGCTCTGAAGGAAGGGAATAGGCACTGAATACAACAGAAGCAGGGAGGTGCAAAGTGTGACTTCTGCTCCCAAATCCTCCTCCCTGCCTGATGACAGAAGTGCTCGAAGCAGCACGGCCTTGGAGAGCTGGGTCTCTAAAAATGTCTTACAACTCTCATCAGAGCAGTGGCTCTCTGCAGGGAAATGCTGCTATCAGCAGCCTTGAGGATGCTTCATTTCTGCCACTTGGCACCTTCTGGTGACTGCTTCAAAAGCAGCCTGTTTATTTTTACATAAAGAAAATCTTAAGGAAAATGCACAGGGTGGGAATGCAGCTATGCTGCAGCTCCTAGAAAGTGACTTCAACTGGAAGGTTTTTTACCCTTTTGAGGGTGAAACCAGCCTTTGTTTGGCTTCAAAGCTTAGCTGGAAACATTTAGTGCACATCTCTCTACCTATGTTCTTCCCCTATCATTTGCATGGAGATCACACCTGGGTCTTCCTGCAGCCATTGACATGGTCTCTCCCTGAAACACTCCTGCTGTCAAAAGAAGCCTGAAGATGTGTTTGTAGATCATAGGGTGTCAGAGCTGAAAAAATGAGGTAGCTGCTGGGAAAAGCAAAGGGGTAAAACAATGAGGATTAGCAGAAAATAAAGTGGAAACACTTCTCAAATCCCACTAGTGCATCCTCAGCACAGCATCCCCAGTCCTCTTGAGATCCAGGAAGCAGCAGGATAGAGTGAACCATGGTTATGCCTAGGGAGATACAGTAAATACCTCACAGCCAGAAGCAAAATGCCAAGACAGGATGCAAAGACTAATCAAACAAATACCAAATCTGGGAACATTTTAAATAAAGTCAGCTGTTTATGACTAAATTAAAAGCCTCTCATTAATTCTCTAGTCTGGGACAGTGCCAGAGTATAAAAACTTAATGGTTCCCTCTAAAAATATCCTATCCAAAAAACAATTAAGAAGCTATTAGTAGGTATAGAGAACAATAAATAATTAAGGCTGTTGATTTTAATGCTTTGGAATTGACATCTGGAAATGGAATGTTTTCAAGCTGAGTGAACTGATCTCTTTAAAAGCAAAGGCATACATATCCCCTGTGCAGATTAATTCCAGGCTATTTGCATATTTTGCCTTGAAAAGAAAGCTGAACAGAGGCAAGTATAGGATGCTTGTTTGGAGAATCTGAGGAAAAAGAGAGAGTAGAAAGTAGCTGCTGCTACCTTTTTCAAATCATAGAATCATAGTATCAGCTGGGTTGGAAGAGACCTCCAAGATCATCCAGTCCAACCTAATACCCAGCCCTATCCAGTCAACTAGACCATGGCACCAAGTGCCCCATCCAGTCCCTTCTTGAACACTCCCAGGGATGGTGACTCCACCACTTCCCTGGGCAGCCCATTCCATTGGCAAATCACTCTATGAAGAACTTCCTCCTAACATCCAGCCTATACTTTTCCCAGCACAACTTGAGACTGTGTCCCCTTGTTATATTGTTGGTTGCTTGGCAGAAGAGACCAACCCCCACCTGGTTACAGCCTCCCTTCAGGTAGTTGTAGACAGCAATGAGGTCACTCCTGAGCCTCCTCCAGGCTAAACACCCCCAGCTCCCTCAGCCTCTCCTCATAGGGTTTGTGTTCCAGGCCTTTCATCAGCTTTGTCGCCCTTCTCTGGAGACGTTCCAACACCTCAACATCTCTCTTGAATTGAGAAGCCTAGGACTGGACACAGTACTCAAGGTGTGGCCTGACCAATGTTGAGTACAGGGGCAGAATATCCTCCCTCATCCTACTGGCCACACTGTTCCTGAGCCAGGCCAGGATGCCATTGGCTCTCCTGCCCACCTGGGCACACTGCTGGCTCATCTTCAGCTACTATCTACCAGTACCCCTAGGTCCCTTTCTTCCTGGCTGCTCTCCAGCCACTCTGCCCCAGCCTGTAGCACTGCTTGGGGTTGTTGTGGCCAAAGTGCAGAACCCTGCACTTGGCCTTGTTAAATCTCATCCCATTGGCCTCTGCCCACCCATCCAGCCTGTCCAGGTCCCTCTGCAGTGCTCTCCTACCTTCCAACAGATCAACACCTGCTCCTAGCTTGCTGTCATCTTCAAACTTACTGATGCTGGACTCAATAGCAGTACCCTCAGAGCACTTTGCAGACCACAAGGCCACAAATCTTTCAGCAGATAATGAAGGAGCTCTATGCAGCAGTGGAATGAGCAGAGGTCTCCAGTACTGAAGAACTGCATGAAGTGTATGTTAGGTGTTAAGAATAACTTTACTCCAGTCTTGTAGACTGTAATTTTTAGGCAAGTAGAGCATAATTACTGGACAAGCTCTGCAAAGTAAAAAATTGTCTTGGGGATGTGTGGTTGGAAAGCTGTGGTTTTAGAGCATGGTCAGAGAAGAGCAATGAGGCTGGAAAAGGGCTTGGGGCACACAGGCTATGAGGAGGGGCTGAGGGAACTGAGGTGTTCAGACTGGAGAAGAGGAGGCTAAGGGGAGACCTCATTGCTTTTTACAGTTCCCTGAAGGGAGGCTGGAGTGAGGAGGGGGCAGCCTCTGCTCCTTGGTTACAAATGACAGGACCAGAAGAAATAGCTTCAAGCTGCAGCAGGGGAGGTTCAGGCTGGATGCTAGGAAATATTTCTTCCCAGAGAGGGCTCTCAAACACTGGAATGGTCTGCCCAGGGCAATGCGGGAGTCACCATCTCTGGAGGTGTTTAAGCAGCCTGTGGTCCTGGTGCTTAGGGACATGGTTTAGTGCTGCCTCTTCAGTGCTGGGTCGAGTGTTGGACTGGACAATCTTGGAGGTTTCTTCCAGCCAGATGCTTTCTGTGATCATTCCTTAATTTAAAAACACAATTACTGTAGCAATTCTTATGAACATTTTGTGCTCAGATGCTGCTTTAGCAGCAATAAAGTTTTACTGGCATAACATTTTCAGTAAAGCAGCTTTAGAGTTACACATACTACTAAACTGGAATTCACATCCCCATGAGGGTGATTGTCATCCTCTTTCCCTAAGACACAGAAACCACACTGTGGGCCTAATTCCTACAAAGAAGCACATCAGAATTTCACAGGTTTCAAGCCTTCATGTTTACCTGCTTCCAAGTCAACCAGAAACTGCATAGCAAGAAATATTTTACTGGATGCACTGAATAGAATGGAACAGTAAATATGAAACAACCAATACCAGATCACAAATAGCCCTTGGGAAGGAGAAGTAGCAAACCCCACAGTGAACTAATTATTGCAAGTTATTTATTCAACTTGTGAATAATTAACATGGCTGGAATTGGCCAAGACATGATGGATTTATTTGTTTATTGGAAGACTTGCAATGGTGATCATTGCTTTGACATCTGATACATTGCATTTAGAAAGTCTGGAGAATAAAACCTCCTTCCTTACCAGAAGTGCCAGTAAACCCTTCTTGACCACTAGTCCCAGGCAAGCTACTTATGGTCTGATTTTCCCAATTGCTTCCCTACTTAGAGTTCAGCTGATAGTGAACCACCTGTGAAGTGTAGTGTTAGAAATGAGTAATCTATGTAAATCTGATCTAACAAGGAAAAATCCCTTCTCAAAGTCCTGTGTTGCATCACAAGTGATCCAAATTTAAAGCCAGTTCATTCTGTGAGAACAATCCTTGTAACAAGATGTGCCTTTTTCCCTTTGTGTTGGAGGGAAAGAAAACACAAGAGCTGACCTTCTGAGTATGGTGACATTCCCAACCCGCATGAATGGGCTTAGGTTTCAGTTCTGTCAAAACAGAGAGGAAAAGGTTAACTAGATTGTCTGCCCTGTCCTGAACTTTCTAGTGATTCACAGAGGAATTTGGCATCTAGTAAAGTATTCAGGTGGCAGGAGCCCCTCAGTCTGCTACAATGAGTGGCAAAGACCAATCCTTACCTGGACTCTAGGATGCAAAATAATTTCTTTCCACCAAAAATCAATGCATTTTATCTAGGGAATTCAGTTCTCTAAGTATAAATATCTGAATTTAAGTCAGAGTCAGACACATTCCCCATCAGAAACAGGGGCTGAAAGGGTTGTCCTTCTTTTTCAGGGAAAATAATTTACTCTAAAAGCTGCCAAAATTATTTGAAATGATTCAGTTTCAAGTCTGTTGAGCAATTCCTTTCTGAAAGACAGAGTAGGTCAGAATTACAGATGTGGGAATATCTTCTCTCATTAAAGTCCTCTCTATTCTTCAAGCCTCTGCATAGGCACACTTACATATTCAGTTTGCAATTGAATTTAATTTGCATGCTTAATGACCCAGAAACACAGGAACACAGTTACAGATTAAGAGAAAGTTTGGCAACATTCACAAAATAAGGAATGGTTAATCAGTCAGATGCCTTGCTTATAAGAAAAGGGGAAGAAAATAAAGATAGTCAAGGAGCTTTGATTCAGAATCAGAGCACAGACCACTCAGAGTAAATCATCAACCAAAAGAAGCAGCCTGAAAGTAAAGTCTAAAAGCAACATCAGACTCAAACCTTCTATCTGTGGCAGGTTTTCAGTATCACAGAATCACAGCAACATCCAGGTTGGAAAGAACCCTCAAGATCACAAGTTCAATCTATAACCCTACTGTACAAGATTCACCTTAAATCATATCCCCAAGCATCACATCGAAACGACTTCTAAACGCATCCAGGGTTGGTGACTTCACCACCTCCCTGGGCAGCTCATTCCAGTCCCTGACCACTCTCTCTGTGAAAACCTTTTCCTAATGCCCAGTCTAAACCTACCCAGCCTCAGCTTGAGACCATTCCCCCTTGTTCTGTTTCCAATTACCTGTGAGAAGAGACCAGCAGCAGCCTCTCCACAACATCCCTTCAGGTAGCTCTAGACAGCCATGAGGTCTTCCCTCGGGCTCCTCTTTTTTGAACTAAGCATTCTCAGCTCCCTCAGTCACTCCTCATAAGATTTATTCTCTAGGCCCTTCCCCAGCTTCATTGTCCTCCTCTGCATCCAACCTTTTACCCTTGATGTGCCTCACTTGCCCAGTGTGAATCAGAAAATTTGTTTTTTCTTGTAGTATCTGTTCCAGGTCTTCTTTCAACATCAGTAAGTTTGCAAACAACACCAAGTTGAGAGCAAGTGTGGATCTGATAGAGGGTAAGAGGGCTCTGCAGAAGGACCTGGACACGCTGGACAGATGAGCACAATCCAGAGCCATCAGTTTTAACAAGGCCAAGTGCCAAGTTCTGCACTTTGGCCAAAACAAGTCCAAGAAGCTCTACAGGCTAGGGACAGAGTGGCTGGAGAGCAGCCAGGCAGAGAGGGACCTGGGGATACTGGTCAACAGCTGAACATAAGCCAGCAGTGTGCCCAGGTGACCAAGAAGGTCAATGGCTTCCTGGCCTGTATCGGGAATAGTGTGGCCAGCAGGACCAGGGCAGTCCTTCTGCCCCTGTACTCTGCACTAGTTAGGCCACATCTTGAGTACTGTGTCCAGTTCTAGGCCCTTCCATTTAAGAAAGATGTTGAGGTGCTTAAGTGTGTCCAGAGAAGGGCACCAAGGCTGGGGAGGGGCCTGGAGCACAGCCCTGTGAGGAGAGGCCAAGGAAGCTGAGGGTGTTTAACTTGGAGAAGAGGAAGCTCAGGGGAGACCTCATTGCTCTCTACAACTACCTGAAAGGGGTTGTAGCCAGGTGGGCTTGGTCTTTTCTCTCAGGCAAGCAGTAACAGAACAAGAGGACACAACCTCAAGCTGCACCAGGGTAGGTTTAGTCTGGATTTTAGGAAGAAGTTTTTCACAGCAAGAGTGATTGGCATTGGATTGGGCTGCCCAGGGAAGTGATGGAGTCACCATCCCTGGAGGTGTTTAAAAGGAGGCTGGATGAGGCACTTTGTGCCATGGTTTAGTTAATTAGAAGTTGTTAGGTGATAAGTTGGACTCAAGGATGTGGAAGGTCTTTTCCAACCAGATTAATTCTGTGATTCTATGATTCAAGAGTTTCATCATTTGGTTGGTGCCTTTAAGCCATAACACAAATATGATTCAAGCACTTTGATGCAAAACCTGGCACAGGTCTGTTGTTTTCTGGCTAGTTTTGCAATGTTGCAAAGCCATCAGAAGTTCAGCAGCAAGTCCTGCAGACATTGCAGGAGCCATGAGGATGGAGGAATCTGGACTATAGTGGAAGACACTGAGAAGGTTCCTTCCAATCAAGTGATCAGAGGGTGAGAAGTCATAGCAAAGTCTTTAGATGGGGTCTGCAGCAAGAATATATCCAGAGAGCAAGGTGGCTAACTCAAGCTGATTGCTATTTGCTCAAGGGGTTTCCAGAAGCAAATATAAGCAAGGAAAAAGAATTTCTGATGATGGTCTGTGAGAACAGAGTATTGCTGTGCACTGTAAGAGTAATTTTTCTTTATTTTCCCACCTTGACTAAAGGGAAATTAAACTTTTTGTTTGGTTGGTTTCTGGGGTTTTTTTGTTTGTTTGTTTGGGGTTTTTTTTGTAGCCTTCAAGGTTGGGAAGAGGAATTTTAAAAAGAGAGTTCTAAAGGATAAAAAGCCCCAGGAAAATAATAAAATTAACTTTTTACTGTTGTGACAGTTTGGTACTTTTCCTGCTGATTTTCAGGTACACTGAAAATGCATTTGGGATGTTTTGAGGCAGATAACCTTTGCAAACACGAGTTAAATCTCTGTAGTATTAAAACTCATTGAGTTTCAGCCCAGCCATCTGTGGACCACTGGTACCGTCAGCAGGACCATCAAGAAAACTTGCCCAGACTGTGGATGTAATGTTAAATCCTTTAGGAGCAATCCCTTAAGGACAATACCGAGACCCAGCAAGAGAAGAGCAAGAGGGACTCTCACTTTATTGCTGCTTTCATGCACTAAATCTGACTTTCTTCTCTCTTATTGATTTTACAAAATGAAGTCTTGATATACTTCAGGCTAAGTGAGAAGAATAAAAAAAACCCAAACATTTCTTACAGCTATGGAACTGCAATGCTGTGATTTTAGCAATGCCATCAAGTGTTTGATTGGTGACATAAAGTTACTATTTAGTGCATCCATCATCTCTTGTGCAGTGAATTGTCTTTGCTTAGTAAGAGAGGGAAGAAGAGAGTAGCAGAAAGGATCCAGACACCAAGGACAATTCTGTTAAAAACATATTGGAAGGTTAATTTCAGTAACTCTGGGTACCAACAGATAGTTGGCTCTAAATAATATAAGAAAGAGACTTGGTCTGAAGTATTTCCCCACTGCTTTGGACAGCAGCTCCTGTGTGTTCTTACACTGACTACCTATTCCAGCCCTCAGGCACTTCTACCTGTACTCTTTTAGTTCACATGAGGTTTACTCCAGTTACATCTGCATGATCATAGAATCATAGAATGGTCTTGGTTGGGAGTGACCTCCAAAGGTCCATCCCCCTCTGCAGTCAGCAGGGGCATCCTCCACTAGATCAAGTTGCCCTGAAGCCTGTTGAGCTTTACCATGAATATATCCAGGGATGCTCGACCACCTCTCTGGGCAACCTGTTCCAGTGTTCCACTACCCTCATGGTGCATAACTTGTTCCTAACATCCCATCTAAATCTGCTCTGCTCTAGTTTGAATCCACTGTCCTCATCTTGTCCCTGCAGGTATTTGTAAACCGTCTCTCTGCAGCCTTCTTATAGCCCCTTTCAGGTACTGGAAGGTAATTATTAGGTCTTCCTGGAGCCTTCTCTTCTCCAGTCTGAACAACCCTGGCTCCCTCAGCCTGTCTTCATAGCAGAGGTGCTCCAGCCCCCTGATCATTTTCATGGCCCTCTTCTGGACCTACTCCATCAGGTCCATGTCCTCGAGTCCATAATGCATCACTGGAGTTTGAGTTCTTCTTTATCCCTAACTTTCATCCACTCTCACATTTCCCCTGAAGTATACCTTTGCCACGTGCATGATTTTTGTGAAAGCCCATCAAGGCTGGAAAGCATGGGAAGAGGGCTTGGGAGCATGGCTGAGCTCAACAGGCCTTCTGAGATACCCTTGGAAGATGAATACTGAGTAGCTGAGGCACGCTCAGGGCAATGATTAGAGCATCACACTGCCCTTAGGGACAAAGTACAGGTCGAGCTAGTGTCTTTCACCTGTGTTCACCTTTTCCTACTTGTGAACTAGACATCTGGTGCTAACCTGAGCCAGGGTGCTTTGGAGGAGATTGATGGAAATCAGCCTCAAGTGCTAGCTGGGTCACAAGGCACATCTTCCAGGGTGGCAACATTATAAAAAACCCTAAGGTTTTTAGGCAGATTCTCTGAAAACAAGAAAGGTTCAGGAATGGTCTATGTGGGGAATGTGGGCTGTGGAAGCTTGAGAGGGACTGTGAGTCACTCAGATGTGTTGGGACTTCTAGAAGAAATTTATATTCAGTGAACAAAGTATGTGAGGATCCTGTGTGCTGCTTGCTACATCCTTTTGCCCTCAAACACTGAATTTATAAGAGCTCTCTGTTCACTGAGTAGCACTCTCACCACATCCGGAGACAATAGATTGATATGTTTGGATCCAAGTCTTGGTGAGGTACTGAAGGTTTAAATAGCTCAGCTAAAGGCTGAGTTGAAACAGAAACTTGTGAGTCCCCTGTCATCAACCTAGAAATCACACCAAAAGAAGAAATATACTCTGCAAGATGTGTTTGAGTCTAGGCAGTGAGCAACCAGTCAGCTCACTCAAAAGTGACAGCTGTGTTTACCTCATTTAAAATACAGGTTTTGAGTTGAGGCACATTGTTGGTCAATATATCCACAAGAACAAGTGCAAATAACATGCAAGCTCCCTTTCCTCTAACTCTGCTAATTTGCTGCTGTAGGCTGGTTGGAATGAGATTGCTTAACTTACCCTTTATTGGAATATTTTATTGTCCCCTTTTTCTAATTACTCTCATTCCAGAGGATCAAGAAGGTAAAGGGAACTAAAGGGAGAGATTTCAACAAGATCACATCTGTTAGTGAGAGAAACACTACTGGAATACTGTCTTGTCATACTCTAGATGGTTATGATGAAAGCATTAAGCAATTTGCTGTAGGATAAGAGAACCTTGTTGCAGCTGCAGACAGATGTTTTGATGCCAAAGTACAAATGCTGGGAATAATTCTAGCTGTAATTAAAGTATTGTATATTGTAACAGGTTTGTACCTTTAAGAATGTCTGGAAGCATTAACCTTGAATTACATGATTGCTTTATGGCAGGTGGAGCCTTGTGGAAATTTACTCTAGCAAGGGTGAAGACTCTGTCTTCAAAGGGGCTCCTTTAGCCATTCACAGACCCATAGCACAGCCATAGCCCCACTGCACATTTGAAAATCAATTTCCCTCTCTGCCTTCCCAGATCCATGATCTTTCCAAGCCATATAACTGAAGAGGGAATCCTTCCTGCTTCCACTTGATGATCAGCTCCTGTCCTGAAGCTTAGGAACTGACTTGATAGACTTCAGACTTCCCATCCTGCCTAGCAGCATTAGCCTTTTTCTAGGCTGGCTCGTGTATCATGAGGGACAAGCAATGCCCTTTAGAGGTTTGTGCTGAGAATGAAGACATTCAGAAATTAATCCCTTGCAACAAATCACTCTTCCCCAGGAGAATGATGGCCACTGTGCTATGTATGAGCATGGTATAAGCATGGCTGTCTTCCTGTGCCAGCAGTGCACTGGCCTCACTAATGTCAGCCAGAGACACTTGCATTAATAATCCCAAATGATGCCCTCACCGTGCCAAAGCAGAAGGTGTGTTCTTTTGTGCTAGGCAACAGCAGCCATGTGAGTTATTGTGGCAGAGGGTATATCCTTGTCAGCCTTAATGGTAATTTATGTTCCTGGGTCAGGTGTTTACAGAGAGTCAGCAATGTCAGCAGGGGATGAATCAGCAGAACCTGCATTTTGGAAAGTAACCTCTGAAGCAGGGCTGGAAACCAAGCTCCTTCAGGCTTCCCAATGGACTCAGAAGGATGCTGTGACATCCACTAGTGAGGATGAGGCAAAACTCTCCTTCTAGTCTGGTCCAGGGCTGTGAGATTTCTTCAGGGCCCTGGTCCATGCAGTGATGAGCAGCACAGGTGGGAAACCAGTCTCAGAGGTTATATCTGCAGCGTAACACATCTGTGGGACTGTTCATGTAAGGGTAAACTTCACATGGGCAAACCTGTAGAAAAATAGGATTATGTATTGAATCTAGGGCTGCTCGCTCCAAAACAAAGAAGCCACTGATCATAGGTCTGTCAGCAGTGGAATATTTGTGAGCAGGACAAGCCCTGATCACTGATTACTCCTGGGGCAGTCCTCTGCACGGGGCATTACTGAGGTTGTGGCAACATTAGCACAGCTGCTCCCTGTTGAAGATCATTGTTCGCTTCTCTCTCTCTACACCTGCAGCTGTATACCTTCCCGATGTGCCTGTGTAATAGATGCCTGAACATTATCCCAGCAGCTGAAACCTTCTCACCTTTGCTGTTGAGATATGGAGCATAAACCCCAAATGGTACAGCAGTGAGTATCCAGCCAGCAAAAGAGTCTGTGCAACATGCACCCTTTGTTGGCATGGATGCTAATTTGGGCTGGGTTTGTAGAATATTCTTCAGTTTCTTTATGAAGATACATATTCTGTGAGTATGGGTTGGGTTTTTTTGGGGGGATGGTGTTTTTTGTTGGTGGTGTTTTTTTATTGTGGTACTTGTTTCTTTTTTCCTTCATTTCAGCTGAATGTTATCAAAACATTACCTTAAGTCATTGCCAGACATTTGTTTTGCCCCTAAATCACTCACAAAACCCCAATAGGAAGCTGATTTTTCACTTAATCCAGAAAAATTCCAGTAGCTGTATGTCAATGGGGAAAGAGTTTGTGCAAATTCAGCTGATGTACATATTTTTTCTTTCTTTCCTCCTAGATGAGGAGATCTCACTACTTTCTCTTCCTGTGTGTGGTGGCTTGAAATTAACCCCCAAAATAAATTGCCAGACAAGCTCAGAAGGTTTGGAAACACAATCATAAAATCATAGAGTCATCCAGGTTGGAAGAGACCTCCAACATCATCCAGTCCAACCTAGCACCCAGCCCTGTCCAATCAACTAGACCATGGCACTAAGTGCCCCATCCAGGCTTTTTATGAACATCTCCAGGGACAGCAACTCCACCACCCTGGGCAGCCTATTCCAATGCCAATCACTTTCTCTGTCAGAAACTTCCTCCTAACATCCAGCCTAGACCTCCCCTGGCACAATTTGAGACTGTGTCCCCTTATTCTGTTGCTGGTTGCCTGGCAGAAGAGACCAACCCCACCTGGCTACAGCCTCCTTTTAGGTAGTTGTAGACAGCAATGAGGTCTGCCCTGAGCATCCTCTTTTGCAGGCTGCACACCCCCAGCTCCCTCAGCCTCTCCCCACAGGGCTGTGTTTCATGCCCCTCAGCAGTTTCGTTGCCTTTCTCTGTACATGTTCCAGTATCTCAACATCTCTCTTGGATTCAGGAGCCCAGAACTGGACACAATGAAGCTCTATTTACAAGCAAGCTATGAATCTAAAAGCGTGAAAGGCAATGAATACATGCAAAATAAGTTTACATATAGTTATAATTCAGAAACAGCAACAAAAACCCATCTGGACAAAGGGAAAACTGAAATAGCTTACCACTAGCCCCCCTCTATAAGGGAGAAGGAGAGAAATGAGAAAAGGCCAACTGCTCTCTACTTAGCCATAACAAGAGCCTTAGCCAAGATCAGCAAAGCCATGCATAGGCACCAGGCAGAGCGCAGAAGAGGAAAGGCAAGGAGGAATAGTTTGTGTGGCAAATTTTATCCCAGCCTGCAAGGAATTGGAATGATACAGACCTTATCTGTTATTTTTCCCTATTTGGTTTACCTTTTACTATTTTTTCCTATTCAATGTCTTTGGAATTTTCCTGGTTTATGTTTATAATTCAGAAACAGGCTAGAGTGTTAGCTCCAAACCACCACACTGTGGCACCGCCAGGAGTTACAATGTGTTTTCATGTCTGTGGGCAGTTGTCCTGAGCTTTTTTCAGCTGTCACGTTTGATTTCTGGGCAGTTATTTAACTAGAAAGTATCTGCTTGAGCACTGTGGTTAAAATGTGTTCTCTGTTGCATCACTGTCTGCTGTCACAATACCCATCTTTAATTTAGGAACTGTTGTACTCATTCTTGCTTGGTTGTTTGTTTTTTTTTTCTTTAACAGTATAGCTTTAGATGTCTTTTTTTTTTCCAGGCAGCACTTTTTTTTTCCTTCATTGCTGCATTTCCTTCATGTGCTGTGTGAAAATTATTATAATTGGAGAGAATGTGAGAAACAAGAACCTCCTCTCTCCTGCTCCCATGGTGATGAAAAGAGAAATTAGAAATGTTAAACTGGAGGCAGTGTTTCCCCTGGACAGCATTTTTCTTAATTCTTTGTCAGCCTCATTTACCATTTCCCAGGCTGTGCCTCAGTGATTTGGATTGAGTGGAAACCCGCAATGACTTGCAACAGCTCAGTGTGCTGTGTGCTGTGTGCTGTATGCCTTCTTGTCACTGTAAAACCGAGTGGAACAGAGAGACTGCATAAGAGGATGAAACTAGGCACTATTTCAGTGTCCAGGGCAGGATCAGTGAAGAATTCCATGGTGTAATCATTTGCAATGACCCTGGACTACCAGAAGTCCTTTATTTAGGACATGCAAGTCCACAATGCTGTGTGCCTTTGCCTCTAACACAGTGTTGCCAGCAGGGATTTAATTCATGCAGAGCCAAAGAACTGTGGGAGGAATAAAAAAAGAAGGGAAGGAAGAAATGCTGGCAATTTGCTCTACTAGAGCTATATCTAGTGGCAGTGCCCAGAAGAGATGGCTTCATTGTTCTTGCCACTCACTGAATCTGGAACATAACTTTTGCATCCCAGTTTGTGGCTCTGGATCAGATCTGGAATTCTAAAGTGTGTTGGCAGTAAACTGCTGCTTCTGGGGATGTCAGGAGTTCTTTAAGAGCAGAGAAAATCCTTTAGACTTTTGCCTCTGAGCCAAAAGGCAGCCCTAACTTGTCCCTTCACTGTGTTCAGCCTCAAATACTAGGAGGAGCCAATAGTGCACTGCACAGCTAGTAGACAATAATCACAGGGGGACCAAGGTTAATGACAATTGCTTTATCTGTCCAATTTCCACTTGGTTATCTGTTCTGTCCAATGTGTTTGGCTTTTGTGTATTTCTGCACTGCTCATGACAGATGATCAGGATTTTTATCTTAAATCTTTCTCTTAGGAACAAAATTCCTGACTGAGACTCACCAAAGTATCTGGTCAGTCTTCCCACGTCCTGCATCCAGCCCAGCATTTTGTCTGCTACTTTTTGTCCTTTTTATAGCGTGGCTGAAATGTCTAAGTATAGCTGCAGGTCTGAGACTACAATTTTTCTGCTCCAAAGAGACCTTATTGTGGCCTTCCAGTATCTGAATGGTGGTGCAAGAAGGCTGCTGAGGGACTTTTTAGGCTGTTGGGTAGTGACAGGACTGGGGGGAATAGATACAAGCTAGAGGAGGGGAGATTTAGATTAGACATTAGGAAGAAGTTCTTCACCACAAAGGTGGTGAGAGACTGGAACAGGTTGCCCAGGGAGGTGGTGGAAGCCTCATCCCTGGAGGTTTTTTAAGGCCAGGCTGGATGTGACTCAGGGTGACTTGATCTGGTGGGATGTGTCCCTGCCCATGACAGGGGGGTTAGAACTAGATGATCCTTGAGATCCCTTCCAACCTTGACAATTTTGTGATTCTGTGACTTTAATTCACTTTGGAAGAACTGAGCTGTGCTAGGGGAGGTTGGTGTATTTCAGGATGAAGTTGTTCCTAGAGCAGTCTCTGCCTTTGTGCCAAAGCTTTTCCATCTTTCTTGAAATTTCTGAGATTTAGCCAAGAGGCTGTTGATACAGCAAAATACTGAGGGCTATTCTCAAAGGAGTGGTTTCTTCTCTATACAGGCAGGGACAACCTTGGTGTTCAAGCCCTTGCTCCTAGACCAAAGTACAAGACAACCTAGAGAGATGCAGAGTTCCAAATGTCTTTTTCTTGTATTGAGACAGCAAGACTGTCCTAATCACTAGATCAAAACTATGCACCATTCTTGGAGTACTGACAGGGGCTCTGAGCTGTAAAATAGGAGCTAAAATAAAAGGGAGACGAAAAACCAGAGGCAAACAAGTTGGTCCCCTTGTGATAACCAGCCTTTCTCCTCAGCCTCCAAAGTTTAGTTACCTTAGATAAGTAGCTCAACTTGCAGTGCTCCCTCAAACAACTCTTCTTACTGTCTGCATCACATTCCTCTCAGGAAGAAGTCTGGGAGTCAATCAGGCAATTTCTCCCTCATCTTTTCTTCTTAATAGAAAGAGAGTTAAATGGCAGAGTGATAAGCAGCAGGTCTGTCTGGATATAAACATAAGAAAGAGGAGGCTTTAAGACTGGCTTACCTTATCTCTCTACACTCCCACAGTGTCTAACCAACCACAGAAATAAAAGCAGAACCAAAATAGCCTTCTTTATTTTTCCTCCCCCCCTGCCCTTTGTTTAATGCTCTTGAGTTTAAAAATACACTTTGAAAAGTAAGGTTAAGTCTCAAGATTTAAGATCCTGCAGTAAACCTTCAAATGATTGCAAACAGGCTCATTTCAGTTGTACAAGTAGCTGCTGCCTTGAGATGCTTTATTTTACCCGTTTTACTATGCATCCTAGCAAGCAACCTTCTAAACCCTCTGCAGGTGAGATTTCTGTCATTGAACCAAGAACTCAAGCAGATCTTTGAATAGGAATCCTCTAGGGTGAGGACAACACATGGTTTGAATGCTACTGTGATAATTGCTATTTCATTTTCCCAAAACGTAGCTTCTGTGAACCTCGAGTTTCAAGTTTCACCTCTTACTCGTGCAAGGAGCAAAATCAGAACATGAGTAACATGGGCTATGGCTGTGGAAGATTACAGAGACTGACAGAGAAAATCAAACTATGCTGGAGTTTAACTGGAAAACATAAGTTCAAATTAACTTCATTATTTCAGTGGCATGACTCAGTGTTTCCCACCAACACATCTTTGGTTCAGCAATAGTATGTTGTTTTGGTAATCTGCTAATAGTATCTCTGGTTGTTGATACTGAGAAGAGTCTCTTCAGAATCAGTTTTCACCTGCTCCTTTGCCCTCCCTTACAATATTGCACTGAGGTGTTTGCCATGCTGCAGGGATGGAATGAAGAGAATTCTGCTGTATGCTGTAAATAAAGAACATGGCAGTAAGAGCTCAGGATAGCTCTTTTGTGGAGGGTACCACTGAGGGAATTACTTTAGGTTCTCAAACAGCTTGATTTTGGAGTTAGATTTTTGCCAGTCATTTACAGAATGATTAAAAAAATAAAAAGAAGAAAAGAAAACAAAGGTATTATCAGCAGAAAGGAAGGACTGAAGTTGGAATCAATTGACTTTTACCTTATTTTAAGCACACATGCAGGTATTGATAATGATTACATAAAGTGTCACACTCTTCCAACAAACCACACAAGCATGTCTCACAGAATCCTCTTACCATGCCTCCTGCTGTGAACAGGAAACATTTTGGGCTCATTTTTACTCATAAGGAATGGCAAATAGTCTTGGCTTCCTGGCAACAAACAGGTCCAAGTGGCTACCTTCACAACCAGCTGACTTGATACCTTTGTCTTTCAGGCATGTTGTATTTGCTAGACTAAAACCATAGTGCACACCTAATGTACCATAGTGGCTGCTCCGAGAGCAAGTGAGCAGAGGCTGTAAGCTTCTCCAGCACAGGCATCTCCTTTAGGTATCTCATTCCCTCTACTTTTGTGGCAAAAAGAACATATTTTTAGGTATTGTGGCACTATTAAATTTAGGTTTTTCTTCCTTTCCTCACTTTTTTTTTTTTTTTGTTTTTAGTAAGATATATTCACATTTCTATTACTGTCATTCTCTAGATGAATGTTTTTGTATCAAATACTCTCCTAAGATACAATTTCTGGGCATTTCCTTGCTTGCTGCTGAAGCATTGAAATTTCCAGGCCTGCTATTTTGAATTGCTCCATAATCACACCTCACATGGGATGCTACCAAATCATTCCACAATATAAAGAAACTGGAAAGAGCATGCAGGAGCATGCAAGAAATGTGATGATTTGCACTATCTACTGTCATGTATTTAGAATCATGGAATGGTCTGGGTTGGAAGTGACCTACAAAAGTTATCTAGTCCAACACCCTCTGCAGTCAGTAGAGACATTGTCCACTAGATCGGGTTGCCCAGAGCCTCACCTTGAATATCTCTAGGAATGGGTTTCCAACCACCTCCCTGGGCAACTTGTTTCAGTATTTCATCACCCTCATAGTAAAGAAGTTGTTCTAACATCCAGTCTAAATCTACTTTCCTCTGGTTTGAAACCATTGTTCTCATCCTGTCACTGCAGGCCTTTGCAAACAGTCTCCAGCCTTCTTGCAGCCCCCTTCTGGTACTGGAAGGTCATTATTAGGTCTTTCAGGAGCTTTCTCTTCTCCAGGCTGAACACCCCCAGCTCCCTCATCCTGTCCTCATAGCAGAGGTGTTCCAATCCCTTGATCATTTTTGTGGCCCTCCTCTGGACCTGCTCCATCATGTCCATCCTGTGTTGAGGGCTCCAGAGCTGGATGCAGTGCTCTAGGTGAGGTCTCAGCAGAGCAAGTGGCAGAAACCCCTCTTTGGATCTGCTGGCCACACTTCTTTTGATGCAGCCCAGGGTGACATTTGCCTTCTGTGCTGCAAGCTCACACTGTCTGCTCATGTCCAGCTCATTTATGGAAAACCTGTGTGTTTTCTGAGGGAAAGGTTTGGTTCCAGATCCTTTTTTTGAGACAGAAGTTCCCTTCCCTGCAACTGAAGCATCTTAGCTCTGGTCCTTGCCCCTGCATGAAAAACCACAATCCCTCTTGTGGAAAAGCAGCATTTCAGACATGGATTTTTTCCTAGTGGTGTGGCTTTGTATAAAACCACTACTCTACAGCTAAGCACAAGCAGTTAGAAATACTAATTGGAGAAGTTCAGAGTAAATTTAGGAGGGCCAAGACTCATGGTTGCCCATATCTGAGTATTGTTGACTTATAAGGTGGTAAATTGACACATGCCTGTATTTAATAATGTTTACAGCCTTAGCAGAGGCTTGAAAAGCATCCCAATGTCCCTGTTGTCCTTATCAGCAACCAGAGCTTGTTTCTTCCTTCCTCTTCACTCATCCTCAGCCCTTTAGCCAGGACTCCCACTATCTCTTGTTTTCCTGCTGTCAAGTTGTTTATGTTACTCTCTGTTCCCAGAGCATATTCACAGCTAAACTCATTTTGTTGCTCCTATAAAAGGTGAATTTGCAGGCTCCTTGAAGAAACAAGGAAATGCTGCTCAGATATGACACTAGAGACACTTTGGAGGATGGGAGAGAACAACCTTGTTGATCAAACCAGAACAAAACCTGCTTGAAAGAATCATTGTCTTAACTGTGTTGTCCACTGCTGATAACAGATGGTTGCTTATTTCCTGTTGGAAATACTTAATATATCTGCTTTAAGGCTGCATGGGGACTTGAGGTTGGCTGGTCCTATTAATAATGCATGGGGTGGTTGGGTTAAAGTAATAATTATGCACAGAGTATAGTGCAGTGACATATTGGTGTAGAAAACAATTCCTTTAATAGGCTTGTTCCTTTTGGCTAGATCCCTTAGATAGCTACTTTGTTTGTTTGACAGGTTTATACCTTCCTTTTTTCTCCTTAGGTTTGGATTTTTTGTGGGTTTGGTTTTTTTTTTCATTAAAGCCAAACACTTTTGCTGAGCAACTGCATGGTGTACCAAAAAAAACACCCAAACAACAACAACAACAAAAACTCCAAAGAAATCTTGGAGCTTTCAAGTGGACTGGTAAAGTGCAGCAGTGCACTTGAAACTGTTTTTTGCTGCTATACAACCTGTCCTCTCACATCTTCTCCTAGGTAAAAAATGTAAAATAAAAAACATATCTGGTTGGTCTCTTCTGCCAGACAACCAGCAACAGAACAACGGGACACAGTCTCAAGTTGTGCCAGAGGAAGTCTATGCTGGATGTTAGGAGGAAGTTCTTGCCAGAGAGAGTGATTGGCATTGGAATGGGCTGCCCAGGGAGGTGGTGAAGTCACTGTCCCTGGCAGTGTTCAAGTAAAGCCTGGATGGGGCACTTAGTGCCATGGTCTAGTTGATTGGACAGGGCTGGGTGCTAGGTTGGACTGGATGATGTTGGAGGTCTTTTCCAACCTGGTTGATTCTGTGATTGTATGATTTTAAATATGAACCCTTCCTGCTATGTGGCCTCTCTGCAGGTAGCTCTGGGTAAATGAGGAGCAGGTGCTGGAGCCCTCTTCTCAACTTGTCCCCAGTGCCCCAGGTGGAGGGGGATTTGCTGGGGCAGAACATAGAGGGAGCCCCTGCCTTGCAAGCTCATGAACACAGTGAGGAACCAAAAACTGAATTAAATCAAAAGAGGATATTTTTTAATTGATTGAATGGGAAAATTGAGCACCTAAGAGATGACAGGGCTGGGTTTCTTCATGTTTTGACTCCCAGGAGTTATTACTGGCATGGGAAGAGCCCAGTCTTTGGCATTACAGTTCTCTGATATACATGATGGATTCATCACAATGTTGCTACTTTAGTTATTCTTCAACTGCTCTCTTTAGAAACCAACTGTAGCTTGGAAGGATGTGATCACTGAGTGCAGTCCACTCTATTGCATTCAACCATTTTCTTTGGGGTAGCTGAGATGAAGGGGGTTATTAAGAGAGGATCTGGTAGAGGCTGATCATTAAAGACATTTTGATCTGTTTAAGCATTGATACTAGTCTCACCACTGTGCAAGCAGCAACCAGTCAGGAATTAATTTTCAATTGCATAGAATTCTCCCATGGTGCTTTCTCTTATGACACATACAGTTTGTTCGGGGCCTAAGCTTCACTTTACTGGATGTAACAGGAGATCAAGAGCACTGGTTCATTTGGCAGAGCTGTCTCTCTGACACCAGTTCTCCAGGTACACCAGCTTTTGATTCCCTCTCCTTTGTGCTACCTTCATCAGCAGTTAGAGCACTATATAGAGAGAGAAGATCTCCGAATCCCATGCTAGTTTGTGGCAATCTTCACTTAATTAACTTACCACTAATTCTTGTAAGTTTGAATCATTCTTTTCCCCAGACAAAATTTTCATGCTAGATGCCCCTCTCTCCACCCAAGCCCCACAATGTATTTAACTGAAGATTTGACAATTTTAAGTTGCTTTGCTGCAGCTGTTTAAAAGTTAAAAGGGTGAGAAAAGATCCATTTAGACTATCAGGATTACATCATAGGCAAAAGTCTGCTTTAGATCATATATGCTACCCTCAGGCTGAGCCAAATTGCTAGTTTAGTAGCTCAGCTGAGGGTGGTTACTTGAGCTTTCTGTACCACCCTGCTTTTTGCTGAATGCTTCAATGACAATGTCCTTCCCTGAGTCAAGCAAGCCAAGAGAATACCATAGAATCATAGAATCATAGAATGGTTTAGGTTGGAAGGGACCTCAAGGATCATCCAGCTCCAACCCCCTGCCACAGGCAGGGACACCTCCCACTAG
The DNA here is from genome assembly GCA_013400475.1 of Tricholaema leucomelas. Classification (NCBI taxonomy): domain Eukaryota; kingdom Metazoa; phylum Chordata; class Aves; order Piciformes; family Lybiidae; genus Tricholaema lacrymosa; species Tricholaema leucomelas. The sequence continues at coordinate 71,220 of WAAF01001962.1, read as the reverse complement.
AGCAGCTCGCCCAAGGCCTCATCCAGCCTGACCTTAAACACCTCCAGGGAGGAAGCATCCACAACCTC
>WAAF01001962.1:0-70542 GCA_013400475.1 Tricholaema leucomelas | reverse complement strand
TGCTCCACCCATCCAGTTTGTGCTTTTCCAGTTTGGTGACCAGGATGTCATGTGGGACAGAGTCGAATGCCTTACTCAGGTCTAGGTAGACGACGTCAGTTGCCCTTCCCCTGTCCATTGCAGCTGTGACTACATCATAAAAAGCCACCAAATTTGTCAGGCATGATTTGCCCTTAGTGAAGCCATGCTGATTGCCGCCAGTCACCTCTGCCATGGCATAGGCAAATACAAGAAAGAGTGCTTGATTCCTTTAGAACTTTAGATTGGTGGCATCTGGAGTGTTTTGACTTAAATGCCAAATTCCTGTGAAATATTCAGGAACTGAGACCCGGCAGCAGTGTGTGGATCTTGCGATTGTCTGCCCCACAAACTAAGGCTGCTTCTGCCCTTGTAGTGGAAGATGTGGTGGGCCCGTCACTGACTGTGCTGTCCTGTGTCCACTTTCCCCCAGGTGCTGCCCTGCTGCTAATCAGGCAGCAAATGGCCGTGGTTGCATAGAAAATCCACCCAGAGAACTTTCAGCGCACCCATCAGACAGGTGAAGCCATTTGGAAAGCAAATGAGAGACACCTGAGGACAATCAACATCCCAGGGTTCCCCTGGAGTCAGCAGGTTTAAGCTCACTTACCCTCGAGGGGCAAGGTTCTCAGGCTCAGTCTAAACAAAGCCTCACCGAGAGATGTCCTGCAGTGAAAGCTTCTCATCACGGCGGCGTATTGCAATTCTTTTGTTTGAGCAGCAGGATTTCCCCTGAAGCTCCCGTGGATGCCGTTAGTAGGGACAAAAGTGCTACAGCCTTGGAGTGCAACACTAGTAAGTAACAGAACTCCGTGTATGTGTGGCTCTCCCAATAGACGATTTGTTCCGATAGCGGGGGTTGCTAGTTTGAAGGCGTTTGACCTCTTGTGTCTAGTTTAGAAGACATTAGCTTTCATTTCTTCATTTATAAAGCTGCTGCTTACTGAAATCCGTTTCAGTGTACACTTACGGGACATGGACTGAAAGTTTGCAAAGGTACTGGTGAGAGTTCTGAGCCTGCTAGATCTGTGGTTTGCAGGATCCTGAGGCACATGTCTGATGTGGTTGCATTATATTTTTTTTTTTAATTATTCCCAAGCCTTTAAGAATAATCTTGAATGGACTTTAGCTCTGAATAAATCACTTGGGGGAATGATCTCCAAGGGATTGAATGTAGATATGTTTCCAACTACTCACCAGTGGCTGTTCCCTGTGGAACAGTATCCAGTCTCAGCAGCCCAACTGTATCACTCTTGTCCCTCTGTCTAGCAGGCATCTCAAGGGGAGCAGATCTCTAGAGCAAGGTGTTGCTGAGGAGCTGATGTCTACACCATATGCACATGTGCAGCAATTGCTTTGTGCTGGTTCTGACCCAGTCCCAGAGGCTGAACTCCTGTAAGCAGGTGGAGCACATTGATGGCATACCCAGAAAGATCTTGCAGTGTGGTTTAATTTGGAAGGAAACCAATTCTTGCATTTAGAAACTGCTCCATGATATAGATCAGAGTATGATGAGGAAGGGTGGGAGATTTGCTTCCAAACCATACCTCTTCTCTGAACTAAAATACTAACAGAAAATTGTTAATTATGTTTTGGAATGTTTCAGACAGCTCCAAAGTTAGAGAGAATACCCTCTGCACATGACCAGCTGCTACCTTTTACCTAGAACAGGAGCTATATTGCATCTGCTCTATTTAATTTCAAGCTGCCTACTCCTTGTGCTCAAGGGCATACTGCTCTTCCTCACAACTGAATGCCCAGGGTGGCTTGAGAGCCTTGAAAGACTGGAGGTGAAACAGTTTGCTGTATTATGACCACAAGAAAATGCATTTTATGTCCAGAACAATCACTATTAGAAGGAGGTGCTTGAGGGAAATGTTCAAAACCTTCTTCTCAATGATAATGAAGTTCAGTGAAGTAGAATGTTAAGGTATAAACCATCTTGAGTCATTCACAGCCCTGGTTTTTGGTGTGGGTTGGTTTTTTTTTCTCCCCTGTAAGGATGGGGTATAGGCTCTCCTCTCATCTGTTATGAGTTTCTGAAATGACAGCAATTCCTGTGTGTATTGAATCAGAAAGGGCTAAGAAATATTACTGTAGTCCCTAAGGAATAGCTCTTCTGAGCCTTGGGGGCTGTTTGCAAAGGCTTTTCAGTCTGTGATATTTCTTTACCGGTATTGTATGGGTGCACAATCCAAATGCAAATACTGGGGGGTGGTTTTGTGTTTGCTTGCTTTTGGCTGGTTTATTTTTGTTTGGGTTTTGAATTTTTGAATTTTTTTTCTCTTTTTTTTTGAGGTTGTTGTAATATATTCTTTGAAAGTGACAAAACTTCTGAGTGCTGTTTGGGCTGCTGCTCCGGAGTTGATGAGGGGCTGGCATTGCCCTAACCCTTATTCTTCAGTGCTTGTGTTATTTGGGCTTGGTGGGTTTGGTTTCTCTGTTTTGATATACCAACAAATAGTCTGAGGAATTTTACTGTGTCTTACCTTACCTGTGTGCTTTATGGCCTGTTTTACCTTCCATTTCTTTACTGTCACTCTTCTAGTGAAGGAACACAATCTTTTCTTTTTTGATAGTAGATAAAGGATTTCGGGGGTGGGGGTGGGGGGTGAAGTATAATATTCTCAAAGCATTTCTTCAGTCTTCTGAGCCAGAAGCAGGTGGGTGACTGCTAGCATGGGCATCATTTTTGTCCCTGTTGCCAGTTCCCATCTGGCTCAGAACCAGCTGCACATTGGCACTCAGCCTATGCAGGAGAACCTGTTCCTTTTGAATCCACTTCAGTGCTCACAGTACTCCTCTTTTCCTAACTTAGCAGATAGAGTCACCTCTGATAAACTACTTGGTTGGTAAATCAACCTCTCTCCAATCCTTATGAGATAATAAGCAGTTGGCAGTGGTTGCCACTCTTTCCTTGACTCAACTTTTGCACTTTGCCTTGCACTTTGTCCTAAATTTCTCCAGAAGTTTCTGGAACAGGTTTTAGCACTGTGATGTGTACAGTCTAAATCTGAAAAATCTCTTTATACAAAGGATTAAAATAGGATCCTTTTTTTTCTCCCCCTGTAAGCGGTGATTTGGTTGTGTTCTCATTACAGTCACTTCTGATTTTTTTTACTTCTCTTGCTTTGTGACAGAACAAGTTAAAATGTAGCTCAGCACATCCTGGGAGTGCTGCACTACTGTGTACCAGTGCTACTCAGTATTTAGGGCTCCACAGTGCTGTCAGCACCAGTTTGTGGTGCATACCTGAGTGAACTGCAGCCACACGCTTAGGTCCCAGTAGATATGAAATCCTCTAGTCTGTGAGCAGCTGTAGGTCAGAGTCACTCATGTGAGGACAGCAGCTATGCAGTTTTCCTCTGCAAACCTGGGAGAGCTCAGGCTCTTTAGGACAAGGCATCTGCTATTTATTTTTGCAAACTGATTACCCATTTTTGTGCCTAAAAAAAAAAAAAAGTAAATGAAATAATTTCTGGGTTGGAGTGGAGCTATAGGAACTAGCCTTTCCCATCCTCAGGGTAGCAAGCTGAGGAGATGATTTTTTTCCATGCAGGGATGGCTTTGCTGGGAGATCATAGAGTGGTCTGGGTTAGAAGGAACCTCCAAAGGTCATCTTATGGTCTGCTCTATGTAGCAGAGAGCTGCTTCATGGAAAACCAAAAAACAAACCAAAACAATTCTATCTTTATACTGCACTCAGGGCTGTCCTGGTGCTTATGTCTGGACCACTGGTTCAAAGTGGCTTTGAGGCAGAAGGTGAAAAGACATTGGACTTTTGGGGGAAAAGGTAAGGGATATGAGTATTGTCAAACTGAGAGCAGGTGGAAAAAGCATCCTGCAAACTAGTACAGATTACCAGAGTAGCTGATACCTAGGAAGTCTGTTTCAATTCCTTGAGGGTTTTTTTTCCCCCAGTGATCTATTAAGACAGGCACCTCTACCTCCTCTTGTTTGTGTACATGAAAAAGAAATATGATACAGTTGGCCCTACAGGAGTAGAGCTCTCAAGCAGGGGCTGGTGAACTGTGTCAGTGCATGGCCAATGCCACTGCATGCAGCACACAATGGAGTTTGTCTTGCTGGAAGCTGCTGTGGCTGGTACATGATCATGTTCTGATTGCAATTTGGTCAATAAGAGCTGAAGGATGAGGCAGAGCCATCAAATGGTCCCTGTTGTGTGCTGCTTGGAGAACTGGAAGTGACTTGGTGACTGCTCTGTGAGTTTAGAAATCAGGTGATGCTGGCTGATCTTTCTCAATTCATATGATTTTCAAATTTGTGATGGCTGCTTCTGCCAGAACTGCAGAAATTCCTTGTTAGGAGAGAGAAGTATTTCTGGATGCTGTTGCAAGACATATTCGGAAGTAGTCTTTGTGCCCCTCTTCAGCACTGATAAAGTGGAACCATTTGTTTCACCTGGTAGAGAGGGAACAGAAGACTGCTGTTTTGGTGGCTGTCTCTAAAAATACTGCTCAGGACGATGTTCTTGAAAAGTAGAGCTGACTCAGGATGACTCAGACCTTCTGAAATACAAAACAGTCTTTCCCTAGTAGACTCCTGGAAATTGGATCATCACCTCTTTGGCAGAGGCCAAGACTTCCTAACAGGCTATCTAAGGTCTTGTTTACCCAGGTGATATTTTTTATCACTACAGTTTGACTACTCTGTACATCCCTGATGGAGTAGTGCCTAGGTGTGGCTGTGAGTTTAGACCTCAGGAAGAGTTTGCTTCTTGTAGGCAGCAGATATGTTCCACAAAATCCAACCTGTAAATATATTGGCTGGCAGAAAGAGTGAATTATTTTTGTAAAGATGGTGAAAGTCCTTGTAAGAGTGGATGCAACACATCTTCCTAAAACTGAGAGCAATCCACAGCCCCTCCAACAACCTTCTGCACTCTAGCAGTGCTGTAGCAGGGCCATTTATTTGCTCGGTCCTTGATGTCTGGGTTGTGCTCACCTTTGAACACAAGGTAAATTTTCCCTGCTTTAGAGGTAACTGTCTGCAAGCTCAGTGCAGAACAACAGATTTCATACAACGTTGAGATTTGTCAGTTGCAAGAATCTCTGTTTGAGCAATGCATTCTGAGCTCTCTCTCTTGTCCCTTTTAATCAGAGGAAGTTACCTCTTTAACTTGTGAAACAGCAAATTCACTTAGTGTGCACTACATTAAAAAGTCCTTCAGAGGAAGTTATCTCTTTAACTTGTTGTGAAACAGCAAATTCACTTAGTGTGCACTACATTAAAAAGTCCTTTAAGTTGTTATGCCAGTGGAAAAAAACTGACAGTGCCCAGATTTGAACATTTTTTTTTCCCCTCTTGACTCAGAGCCTTTAATAAAAGCATTGAGATCTGTTAACATGACCTTATTTATTATTACTTTTATCAAACTTGTCACTTAATGACCTCTAAATTCTCAGGGGGGAAACTTAGAGCCAGTGGTTGTCAAAACAAAATATTTTGAACTGCTCTATTCCCTAAAACCTTTAAAGGTTGTTTTTTTTTGTTTGTGTTTTATGTGTCTGAGGGTTTGGGGTTTTGTTTGCTGTTATCTCCAGTTTGACTGTGATTAATTTTTAAAGGCCACAGGAACTTTTGAGTTGAAAGCTTGAGCCCTTGGATAGAAACATCTGCATTAGCAGTATTTGGAAGCTGTAATCTGAGAGGAACTGTTTAAACTCTGTGTAGGGTAAAGTGATGCATTTTCCACAGTGCTCTGTATTGCATGTGGCAAAGCTATTGCTGAAGGTTTAACACTGCTTGATCTTGTGTTAGTCCTTGTGGAATTAAGAGCTGGTGACTGCAGTCCCTGCTGCTGTACAAAATGAGCTGATGGTGGAAACTGAGTGTGCAGTAGTGCCTGTTGTCTGAGTGCTTCCACATCTCATTCTTGCACAAATGCAACCTCTCTGAGAAGAAATTATTAGGGAGTTAAATTACAGAGGTTGAGTACCTGAAGTCTCAGCACTGTAAGGGTGAGGGTAAAATTTTGGGTCTAAACTTTTTCCCCAACCAAATTCCTGTTGCTGTACTGAGTTGCCTGGAGGTGCCTCTGATTCACTGCAAATCTTAGATCCTGATTTTTCTTTCCTGGGATGTTTAAGGATTTTTCCTTCCACATGTTTGCAGATTTAAATGGTAGGAGATAGAAGGGATGCAGTTCCTGAGGATTTCTTCAGCCTGTAGGACAGAGATGCTGTCTTTCTTAGAAAGGTGTCAAGGGAAATCCTCTTGCTGAGTCATCTGCTGTTCAAATGCGATTTGTTATGCAAGTAGCAGCGAGGCGCCAAGGCTTGCCTTTCCTCCGATGGTTTCACAAATTGCAAAGCCTAATTCATTTCATTAGCTAGGTCTGGGAAAAGCTTCAGCTTCACCAGGTACCTGCTGCCTGCTCATCCCTTTGTGCCCTGCCTTTCATCTGGCTGGTTTCCTCTAGATGGCATTGCAGGAGAAAGGGAACACGGATAGAAAAGGAGAACTTGTTTTTTTTCTTTTTGGTGCTGGAGAAGTTGCAGGAGCTGCTTTGCATTTCGATGGTGCACGATTATCTTATCCACTAGACAAGCACATGCAATATTAATAACTCCTGTGTCAATCTGGAAGAGGATGCAGGTAAGTTCCTTCTGAGCAGTTTTATTGATTCTTCCTCTAACATTTTTTTTATCCCAATGTATATTTTGTGTAACTTGCCTATGCTTTGTCAGGATATTTGTGTTTGTGCAGGGTAAAAAAAAAGAGAACCACAATCCTATAAGTATATCTTATGGAATTAAAGGGCAGTGGAAACTTTTATCCTAAAAAAAAGGAAAACCAAACAAAAAACTTTTGTCCTTCTCACTTTTTAATCTCCTGAGACTTTTTTCCTTTTTTAAAAGATAACTCTCTGAGATTGCAGAAACAATTTATTCTGCTCTCTGTTTTTCCCCCTAGTTTGTTTTCCTCCCACATTTGACAGTACTATCTGCATAATCAATTCCTCTCTTTCACTGTAGTAATTCCTCTTTTTATGGGATGTTCAGGCAAGCTGAGAAAAAAAAGATGACTTCTAAGGCTGCCCACGCTGGCTGCAGGACTGTAATGCAGATTGCTATCTGGAGAATTCAGCAACTCTTGTAGTCCTCTTTTAAAAAAGCACTCTTCAAATACGTATTTTATTAAGAGGTTTCAGGAACCAAGGCCTGTGAATAGGATTCCCAACCAGCACAGACAAGTGGTACAAAGGATCGTAGAATCTACCAGGTTGGAAGAGACCTCCAAGATCATCCAGTCCAACCTAGCACCCAGTCCTAGCCAATCAACCAGACCATGGCTCTAAGTGCCTCATGCAGGCTTTGCTTGAACAATACCAGGGACAGTGACTCCACCACCTCCCTGGGCAGCCCATTCCAATGCCAATCACTCTCTGTCAGGAATTTCCTCCTAACATCCAGAGGTCTGGGCAGACCTCCCCTGGCACAACTCGAGATTGTGTCCCTTTCTTCTGTTGCTGGTTGCCTGGCAAAAGAGACTAATCCCACCTGACTACAGCCTCCCTTCAGGTAGTTGTAGACAGCAATGAGGTCTGCCCAGAGCCTCCTTTTCTCCAGGTTAAACAACCCCAGCTTCCTCAGTCTCTCACAGGGCTGTGCTCCAGGCCCCTCACCAGCTTTGTTGCTCTTCTCTGGACACATTCCAGTATCTCAACATCTCTCTTGATTTGAGGAGCCCAGAACTGGACACAGGACTCAAGGTGTGCCCTGACCAGCGTTGAGTACAGAGGCAGAATAACCTCCCTTGTCCTACTGGCCACACTGTTCCTGACACAGACCAGGATGCCATTGGCTCTCCTGGCCACCTCGGCACACTACTGGGTCATGTTCAGCTATTATCCACCAGTGCCCCCAGGTCCCTTTCTTCCTGGCTGCTCTTCAGCCACTCTGTCCCCAGCCTGTAGCACTGCTTGGGGTTGTTGTGGCTAAAGTGCAGAACCCTGCACTTGGCCTTGTTAAATCTCATCCCATTGGCCTCTGCCCACACATCCAGCCTATCCAGCCTGTCCAGCCCCTCTGCAGGGCTCTCCTACCCTCCATCAGATCAACACCTGCTCCTAGCTTGATGTCATCTGCGAACTTAGTTGCAAACTTACTCGATACCCTGGTCTAGATCATCAATAAAGATATTGAACAGTACTGTGCCCAGCACTGATCCTTGAGGGACACCACTAGTGCCTGGATGCCAACTAGACATGGCACCATTCACCACCACTCTCTAGGCCAGGCAGGTTGAATTTTCCTTCCTCAGTTGTCCTACTGAACTAGCTACCCTTGAGTCCTGCTCTTCTAAAAGCTAAAACCTGCCTATTGACTTTCAGCTGCTTTGTCCACCACTGTCTCTTATCCCCAGAAGTTCTTCTCTTACTGCTTAATCCTAAAGCAAAGGGATTGCATTCCCTCCTAACATTCATTTTGGCAGGCTTAAACAACCCAGCTTGTATAGTTCTCATAAAAAGAATACTTTCCACTGCTTAAACCATGCTAGAAGTCCTTCAATCTTCTTCTAGAATGAGTAAATCTTCTCCAAATTCTGCCCGAAGCACATAAATCTTCATGGATAAATACTGCACAGCTCCTTTGTACGTGGTATCCAGCACTACTTCCCTTTCAAGAACTGGATCTCTGAAGCATTCTGGGATCACCAGTGGCCTTATTTTGTCACTTCATAGGGGTTACTCAGTTGTCACAGGACCCACATCTTTTGCTCCTCAAACACTTCTACCCACCAGCAGGCAGCTTATAGAGAAAATCATGGTTTTATATCAAAATTAATATAGTTTTGTAGAGCTTTTGAATGTAAATACCACTTCTGGTAATTGAGCAGCCAATGTTATCCACACTCACAAGAAGAGTCCAGTTTTCTACTGTCCTCCTGAAGCCAGCAAAGTTGGTGTCATTTGCAAATGTCATCTATGGCCTCTTTGTCAGGGAAGGTGATTAGTAAGTTAGGTTGGAAAGTAATCATTGCAAATGCAACCCTACTGCTTTGGTAAAACTTGCAGTGCCTACTCTGCTCTGGTGAGACCCCACCTGGACTACTGCACCCAGTTCTGGAACACTCCAGAAGAGGCCCATGAAAAGATTGATGTTAGTAACAAGATCTGCACCATGAGGATGGTGGAACACTGGAACAGGTTACCCAGGGAGGTGGTTGAGGCCCCGTCCCTGGAGACATTTGACGTAAGGCTGGACAGCTCAACTTAATCTGGTTGAGGATGTCCCTGCTGCCTGCAGATGGGGTTGGACTGGATGGCCTTTGGAGGTCCTGTTCAACCCAAACCATTTTATGGTTCTTGGAAAAAATCTCTCCTTTGCCTCTCTTGCCAGTGAAGGATGTTGGGTTCTTCAAACTCCCTCACTTTGTGTTTCACTCTGATGTTTATTCACTCACAATATACTTAGCTTCAAAACCTCTTCTAAAGACTTTCAGGCTATTAAAGTCAATCTAACAGATCTCTCACCACACAGATTAGTGTCTTTTTCCTCATATACTTTTTAAGCATAGACACTCTTCTACAGCTGTAACATTGTCTGCAAACTCAGGAGCTATTGAAAGCTGTTGTTAAATGAACTACATCTTTTTTTCTGCCTCTATTTTCAGGGGGGATGACAACTAGAATATTAAGATGTTATTATTATTATTTTCCTAACCACTTCAGGTATGGTAATTTCTTTGTACTCTCTCCACCAGCCATTACTGTTTTCACATGCCTTACATGGTCAGGCTGTCTTTACAAAATTCTTTTTTCCTTGGTCTCCATGCATAGACTTAAAAAAGCTTTTGAATAATAAAGTTTTCATTAAGATCTTTTTATTCAGATCTTTAAGGAAAAAAAAACCAACACCAACACCACCAACCCACTTTGCTTTGGAGGAGTCTTACTTTGAAGTATATTTCTGATATGATGTTTTTTCTAAGCTCTTCAACTCCTAACCTGTGTGCTCTGAGCATGAATAAATCAACATCACTTCAATTGTCTTGTTCTGTCCAGGGTGAAATGCAGCTAACATTTTTCTAGAGTTAGCATTCTTTTCTGTCAAGGAGGCTTTCTATATAAATGAGGACTGAAATTGAGTAGTCTCATATGCAAGAGGTCAGACAGACTTCAATGCAGAGCAGTCAGCCATTAAGTGAAGTTCTCCTGCTTAAGGGAGGTACTTTCATCTAGCGTTCTGTGTTGGATCTGTTCTGTGTGAGGGAAAGTTGGCAACAACAGAAATGCTGCCCATGTCTCACCTGGTACCCTCAATGCACCCTGTGGCTCCTCCTTTAAGTTTCTGATGTGCTTATGAGTGTGGAAAAATTGTATGGGTTGGCCCTGCTGGCTGATTCCTGTAACTCAGTCATGCCTGGGGTCTGCCAGTGACTTAGGACATGCATTAGTACATGTGAGATTATTGATGTGCTTGAGTGAGGTGCAACATGCCTGGGGATTTGGAAGAGCAGAGCCTGGGGAGACTGAAATCTTTGTGAAATTGAATATTGATTTCTCTTTGAGCAAGAGCTTTAGAAGTCTGGGCTGAACTTGGAGTCACAAGACTTTAAGGATACCACACATTGGTCTTCTGTGTTGCATTAAAAAGAATTTTTTAATCACTTTAATCTTCCACATTTAATGCACCTCTAGCACTAACTCAGCTCTGGTGCCAGCAGATCCAGAGAGGGGATTCTGCCACTATGCTCTGCTCTGGTGAGAGCTCACCTGGAGTACTGTAGCCAGCTCTGGAGCCCTCAACACAGGAAGGACATGTAGCTGGTGGAGCAGCGCCAGAGGAGGGCTGCAAGAATGGTCAGAGGGTTGAGCAGTTCTGCTGTGAGGACAGGCTGAGGAAGCTGGGAATGTTCAGCCTGGAGAAGTGAAGGTTCTGAGGAGACCTCAGAGCAGCCTGCCAGTACCTGAAGGGGTTACAAGAAGGGTGCAGAGAGACTGTTTGCAAAGGTCTCCAGTGACAAGGTGAGAACAGTGGCTTCAAACTAGAGCAGAGCAGATGCAGATTGGATGTGAGGAACAAGTTCTGCTCTATGAGGGTAGTGGAACACTGGAACAGGTTGCCCAGAAAGGTGATTAGGACCCCATTTATGGAGATATTCAAGGTGAGGCTTGACAGGGTTGTGGGCAACCTGATCTAGTGGAGGATGTCCCTGCTGACTTGTTGGACACTATGAGCTTTGGAGGTCCCTTCCAGCCTCAGACCATTCTATGCATAAGTAGGGAGTTACTGGCTCACCTCCTTGATCATCTTCCTCCTCCTTTCCCAGTGATACCTTTTAGGGCTGGCAAAGCTGTAATTTTGAACCAGTATATTAGCCAAGGCACAGGAGGAAAGCTGAAGTGGAACTCCTACCACATACCAGGAGTGCAGTCCTGAGGATAGGCAGAGGTAACCAACATACTGATATAGCCCCTCAAGAGATCCCTCTGTGGGTATGGCCTAAGTCAGTGGAGGGTGAGAGAATTTTCTCTGACCTTAAAATCAGAAAAAGGTCCCTAGATGGTGGTAACTTTGACAGGTTCATGGTGTACTCCTGTACAAGATGGAGCAAAAAAATTATCATCTTTTTCTGGAGAAAGCAAGAATGCTTTGAAAGCATTTGAAAGAGCTCTGGGCAACCTGATCTAGTTGAGGATTCCTCTGCTTACTTCAGAGGGACCTTTAGAGGTCCCTTCTAACTCAGATCATTCTACTATTCTAAAGTAAGAGTTGACTCTTAAAATGGAGTTTAAAGGATTTTCCCTTAACTACTTGATGTTTATTTTTCCCTGGTTTTGTTCTAATTTCTGATTCTATCTTTCTAATTAAAAAAAATACTTAATCTGCCTGTTGGTGCTCGCTGGTTAATGAAATCTGTTTTCAAGAAACACAAGACTTTGAGTAATGCTTGCAATAAATATTCTGCTTGCATTATTTGCAGATTTAATTTGAAAAATACTCATTTGACAAATCAAGCAAGGTCCAGTGCTGACACTTTGAACTTTTCCTCTCTGATTGATGACATTATCTTCCCTGAGCTTCCTACAGCTCTATAAGGAATGATGCTTGTTCTATGTAGCAGACTCTCACTCCCCTTTATTATTTGGTTGCTGTTATTGAAAGGAAACAAACAAGGAAAATAATGACAGAAAAGATTGTTTGCTGAAATATAGTCCCAGATACAAATGTGAGATAGGATTCACCTCCCAACTTGATTCATTTTTTTTTTTCACCTGTGCTCATTTGTCTTCATCCTGGAAGAAAATTTCTTGGTGCAGTTAACTGGAGAGTGATGTACCACTCCCTGCTGTGAATTAGGAGATGTTTAGATGCCTGATCTCAGTCTGCTGTGTTTTCAGCAGACCTTATATCCAGCCGTGTAATTATGGAGAAATACTGAGTAGTAAGCAAGATGAAAAGAGTACATACAGAAACTGAGCTTTGTGAACATGATCTGTTTCAAACCAATCCCTTTCACTTCTACACCTTCTCTGGTGGGGCCACACCTTCTGTGGGTTTGGGGACCTCATTATAAGAAGGTGCTGGAGCCAGTGCAAAAGAGGGCAATGAAGCTGGTGAAGGACCTGGAAAATAAATTTTATGAGGAGTGACTGAAGGAGCTGAGACTGTTGAGTTTGAAAAAGAGGAGGCTGAAGGGAGACCTAATCACTGTCCACAGCTACCTGAAAGGAGGTTGTGGAGAGGTTGGTGCTGATCTCTTCTCACAGGTAACTAGTGCGAGAACAAGAGGGAATGGCCTCAAGCTATGACTGGGTAGGTTTAGACTGAACATTAGGAAACATTTTTTTTTTCCCAGCAAGAGTAGTCAGGCATTGGAATCTGCTGCCCAGGCAGGTGGAGTCACCAACCCTAGGTGTGTTTAAAAGTCATTTGGGGACATGGTTTAGGGTGAACCTTGTGGAGTAGAGAGATGGGCTGGACTTGGTGATCCTGAGGAGCTTTTACATCTGGAATGTTTCTGTGTGATTCTGTTTGATTCTTCGTAGACATTGCCTCTCTTTCTCAGGCTCAGATCATTTCTCTGCTGCTTCTCGTGCACTTTTCCCCTGCAGTGCTTCAGAGGGGTTGCTTAGCTGCTGGAAACTTCTAATGCTGCATGCTCTGTGCTTGGAATTTTACTTCCTTTTTTTGACCTGGTGAAAAGTTCAGGCCTGGGGACAATATAGTTCAATTATCAGTGAGCGCTCTCATGACTTATGCTAATTAAACAGGACCCTGCCTGCCTTGATTTTGATCAACAGTTTGCTTTGCAGGCTGTGCTGAGGAAGTAACCTTGTGGTTTGTGCAGAGTTGTGAGAAGTCTCTATGGAAACAAAGTATATGATATCTGGGGCAGCTTCAGCTTTTGTGCCTCATACAGGGAACACTTGCCACTGATATCAAAGTAAATTCAAGTTTTCTTCCTTTAATTGCTCACAATTCCTACCAGGTAACTTGGCAGATTCAACTGCATATAATCTTCAGCCAGGCTTTGCATGATACATCCTATCCTGATTAAATTTAGCATTGAGAATGAGGACACTGTCTTCCTGCAGTCCTGTCAAGGCTGTTGAGATGTTCTCCTTGATGCTGACACTTGGCATCTTTCATGGAGATTGATACTTGTACTTGTGACTCTTCCTTTATCTGAGGCTTTATTGCTTTCTCCATGGGCAGTTTGATTCTCATCCATCGCCTCGTGAATGGATGTGTCGGAAAAGCTCACAGACAGAGCTGATGTAAAAGCCTTAGTAATGTAATATTCTCTTTACTTAAAGAAATGGGGGGCAATGTGTTGGGCAAGAAACAAATCTGAGTTCCTCTGACAGCAGTCAGCCTCCCTCCCCACCAAAGTCAGGTCTGTGGAAGCAAAATGTGCCAGTCTAAGTCTCCTGATTGCATTTTGAGCAGAGCTGAGTAACCTTACACTTACACCAATGCGTGTCCACTCTCCACTGAACTGGGGGGTTGGATCAGTTGGTTGCAGTGGTAGAACTCTGGTAGCTTCCAGGAGTAGCTTTAGGCATCAATCACCTCAAGGGAAAACCAATTGAACACACACCTCACAACACCTTCAAAGTGAAGAAGCTGATGCTTAAATCATAATGGAAATGTCTTCATTGACCTTGTGCTCAGTTTGCAGAGGGAAAAGCATGTCACTATCGTCTCCCAAAACCTCTTTTGCTGTTTTATTCTCTGTCAGGAAACGTTTGCTTATCCCAAGGGAAGAAATGGTGTCAGCCAGGTGAAACTGAGGAATTCCCTGCTCGAACAAGCAGGTTGCATCTCAGCAGGGTGTTAAGAAACAACAGAGAGAAAAAAAACAAAGGCAGAGAATTTTGAAGGAGCTCTAAGATGCATTTAGGATGTTTTCCTGCAGCATTTTGTGAGGCTGTCTGATGATGTGCTGAAGAGACATGAGGCTTTTGTTGAAGTAGAATCAAAGAAAAGGAGAAAAAATTCAGGAATCTCTTGGAAAAATGAGATAATTGTCTCGTGTCTGAGCTTAGAGGACTCTTGAAAGACAGGGAAGGAGAATGCCTCCTGATTGATTTTGTTGTGGAGTTGGGGGGGAGGGAGAAGGAGGGGTGTGTCTGAGTACTGCTCAGGTGAACAGTCTCTTTCAGGGAGAGCTGGGTGCTCAGCAGCATGTGTGTGCAACAGCACTTGTGGTGCCAACAGAACTCTGGAAATCATGTGCCTTGTACCCAAACCAGCAATACATCCTAGGTTGCTCCTCTAGGTTGGCAGCAGTGGTCAGTGATGCGTGCTGGTTCTGGCTGCACAGCAGCTGGCAGGGCACGCCAGTACTCAAGCTTGGATTTGTATTCTGTAAGAGTCTGCACAAGGAGAAGGAATGGCTTTTGGGATTCAGATCTTCTTTTCTGTACTTAAAAGGTTCCTTCCCCCATTGCGAATCTACGTGCAGATAAAAGAAGGTGCAAACTAAACCATTTTTCCGACCAGCATTAGTCTTTTATTTCCAAGAGCTGAAAATGAAAGAAACCCAGTTCCAAACTTCCTGTATCAGACCTTGCTTTCATTCCTTGGCAACTGTTGTTGATGTTGCTCAAATCAATATTGCCAAAGAGGAAAGTCATTCTGGGTTGCTTTGTCTATTGGTATGCTAGAGCCGGCTGGAAGCTGCTTTTTCCCCAGACTGTATCCTTCCCATTTCTCTTTCTTGTTTTTTAATGGGGATAAATTGGTAATTGAAAGGTCAGAAATTGACTCTAGCTCACTGAACCATGTATTTTACTAAAAATGTCACTTAGATGCAAACTCTTTGTTTTTCAGAAAGAAGGGGGAAATTTAAAAGGCACTTGAATGAAAAGAGTAGTTTTGAGGGTGGGGGTTTTATGTGCTTTTATCAAATCTCCTATTTTTTTTTTCTTCCAAAGCACTTGAAATTGAAAATTCCTTACCACAATTAATATGCATTAATCATTCATCTTGGCAGTATTTGCTCTGAGCTGCTGCTCCTCCACATAAATATTATTATTCTTTCACTGGAGGTAAATTTCTAGTGCTGGCTGGAGGGATATTTTTTTTTCTTTCTTTCTTTGCAGAATCTTAATATTCAGTTTTCATGCTCATTTCTGGAAAATATGGAAGTGTCCCCCTCAAAATTACCAGCATTTTTCAGATGACATGGATTCCAGTGGATAATCCTAGGGCTAGATAATTAATATATATTAATCAGACCAGGTTGAAATTAAGGAAGTTTAAAAAACACATAGGTCAGTGTCAAATTCTAATGCTAACCCAGTATTAAGTCTCAGGAGATTCATGTGATGAATGACAATAATTAGTAAACATGAGTGTTCATCAAGGCTACATGTTTAAGATGGTTGCTTTGGGGAACTTATATGTAAGATGCAGTGTGTGTATATAAAACCCCACTTCAAACACCTGGTGCTATCTCTGAGATGCTCATTCAGAGTCCTTTTCAGACCCCACAGGGAAGCTAGAGGTGTGTACCCTTCATCAGCAGGATTTCTTTGCATGAAAGATCAACTTATTGACTACAGGGGACTCATTAGTGCAGGGCAAATACTGCAAAGCAGCTTTGCAAGCATTCCCTTCTATTCAGTAAAGCTGTTTGGTCCGGCTAGGCTTATACTTGTTTGCTATTCTTGACTATTTGCACATATGTTCTTGGACAGCCTGCTGCTCCTGCCCATACCCAAGCTGTGTGCCAACCAAGGGATGTGTCAAATTGTGTGCATCACCTCCTGATTATTTATTATTCTCCAGGGTGAAAACAAAGCAAAACCTTTATGGTCTTTCAAGGTAACAAAAGAACAAGGACTTTGTGACTTACCTTGCTGTGCATTGTGAATGGATTTAACTGTTACAAGAAGCCCCACGTTTCTGAAAGAATATAGCTGTGGCCAGGTAATTGATGCTGTCCTGCTTCACCCCCCTTCATGCTCCAGTCCTGCTCAGCTGTGGGTTTGTAGTAGCTGAGTGGATTGTTTGATGGAGGAGAAGGTTTTGTATGTAAAGAAACCCTCAGTTGAAGTATGGAGGTCTGAGGAATAAGGGAAATGCCACCAGTGAAGTTGAGTGAGTTCTAGAAGAAGAGGATAAAATGACCTGAGAGATTAGATACAGGGAACTTTCATTCTTGGCACCTAAGTAGCGTAGCTGAGATGGCAAAGGAAAGGCTAAATACTTCAGGGGAAAAAAGATATGTAGGTCATGTTTGCTAAGTGGGAAACTACCTTTTAAATCATTAACACTAAAAAAACTCTTACCCAATACCTAATTATAATTTCAAGATTGCTTTTCTAATGTGAGGTTGTGGATACATGCTCTCAGGAATGATAAGCAGAATTGTCTTTTCAAAGTGCTGTAAGACTCTTGTTGGTTCTGGTGTCCATGTTTCCACAGGATCTTGATAATGTTAGTTTGGAAGGGACTTCAAAATATTGAGTCCACCTAGAGTAGGTCAGATAGAAATGCCACCAGATGGGTTTTGAATGCCTCCAGAGAAGGAGAATCCATAACCTTTCTGCACAGCCTCTTGCAGTGTTTTGTCACCCTCACGGTGAAAAAGTTTTCTGTTGTGTTCATGTGGAACATTCTCTGCTCCCATTTGCACCCATTACCCTTCTATCACTGGGCATCACTGACCACAGCCTGGCTCTGTCCTACTCACACTGCCCCTCCTCTTTAGCAACATGAATGAGGTCACCCTTCAAACTCCTCTTCACCAAGCTCAAGAGCCCCAGCTCCCTCAGTCTGTCCTCAGCAGGGAGAGGTTCCACTGCCTGCAGCATCTTTGTGGCTCTGCAATGGACTCTTTCAAGCAGTTCCCTGAGGTTCTTCTTGAACAGAGGGGTCCAGAAGTGGACACAATATTCCAGATGTGGCCTCACCAGTGCAGAATAGAGGGGGAGGAGAACCTCTCTTGACATACTAGCCACAGGCCTTCTAATCCACCCTAGGATGCCTGTGGCCTTCTTTGCCAAAAGGGCACATTGCTGGAAAGCCCCTGGAAATGTACTGTTCAGGTGATCCCAAGATGAAGATTCTTCAGAAATGATTTGAGGAAACTTTTTATTTTGTTCAAGATGAAATTAATGGTGGATCATGCTCTAAAAACTCTTATGTAGACAACAACTCACGTTGGTAGCAGATCTGAGCAGACTCTTCAGTCAAAAGTCTTCAAGTTGGCAGTTAAATCTAAGCTCTAAATAAAGTAGAGACTCTTAATGAGCCAAGCATCAGACTAGTTCACTTAAAGTCACGTTAGTTGCTTCAGCACTTGCTGTCTCTATCTAAAGTCCTACTGCCCACTTCGAATAAGAGAAGTGAGGGACCTTGTACCCCAGCATCTGGGAAATGGCTATGTGCTCACTGGTTCAGGAGCTCAGAACTGATTTCTCCTTCTGGGCTTGTGCTTGAACACAAAGTACAGGGTGAGATTTGTCTTATGAAGAAAAGGAATGATACAAAGGATGGGAATAATCAACCAGGCTTGTGATTTTAAGGAAGGAAAAATTACGGAAGCCAAGCAACACCACTGCTTATTTGCAAACTCTTCAGAGAGGATGGAGATTTTTTCAGCAGTCCTTGACAGCTATTTCACTTCTTGTACCTGTAGTTTTTCCCTCTTTGTGTGTGCTAAGGAAACTTGCACTAAGTGAGGTGATTCATCTCCTGCAGGCAGCAATTGTTTCCATAGCTGGAGCTCAAGAAATGTTCCAAGTGTTCATTCATCTTACCAGGACCTAGCTCCTGATCTTTAGAAGAGAAGCCTCAAGGATTTTTATCTTCTATAGTTTGGGGGGGGGGAATAAGTTTAGGCTGTGCCCATAAGCACAGCATGTGCTGCAAGTCCAGCAGGTATCCAGGCAGTGATTTGGTAATGGAGAAGTGTCATCTGCTTGTGTTTCTTCCAGGCAGTTTTAAACTCCAGCAGGAATAGCGTAGGAGATCTTTCTACTCATTATTTGATACAAAAGCTGACTGTAGTGGTAGATGCATTGCAAGTATTGGTCTGAAATAACATCTTTCTAGAAGGAGGCAGCGATCACCTAATCTGAAAAATGCAACACTGGCCCTCAGCCTGCTGTCCTCAGAGCTTCTAGCAAAGCAAAAAGCTTCCTGGATAGCCATGCTCATGTCTTAAACTGATTTTGTTGGCAGAAAGCTGCCTCCCACATGTCGATAAGAATTGTGTATAGCAGCATTTCAATATGTTTTCTTGGGTGTAAATCAGGAGTAATTCAATTGACTTGAAAAGTGTCTGGGGAAGAACCAAATATGAGAACAGAATAAAACATTCAGGATTTTTTTTTAACCTATTAGCTTAGGCTGATTCAGTCTGGAGTATGTCAGAAGGTATTGGTATCTTTGGGGCAACAGGTTTCTTTTAAGCTCTGAATAAACACCTAATGAAGCATAGCAATGCTTCCCTGCAGAGGGTTTCCCAAAGGACTCCTGCAATCTAAATGGAGGAGATAGGTGGATGCTGTAGAGGGAAGCTATAGACCTGTGGCCTTATCTAGCCAAGGTTTTTCACAACCTGGATAGCAGCTGAAGGCAGTATCAGAATCTCTTCATTCCCAGATGAGCACTAATCCAGTAGAACAGAGCTCTGAATGCTGATGCATCTGGTTTTGTCAGAATATTTTAGCAGATATATTACCAAACAGTGATCTCTGCTTTATCACAGGTTCACAGAGTGTTAAGGGTTGGAAAAGATCTAAAAAGCTCATCCAGCCCAATCCCCCTGCCAGAGCAAGATCACCTAGAGCAGGTCATACAAGAATACATCCAGGTGGGTTTTGAACATCTTCAGAGAAGGAGGCTCTGGGCAGCCTGCTCCAGTGTTTGTCCATATAACAAGACCAGTCTGAGTGGTTGTTTGCAGACAGATGTTTTTGGGTTTTTATTGTGCTGATACTAACTTCCTGCTAAGTTTAGCTGCTTGCTTCAGTGATTGAGAGGCTACACAGCCCAGCAAAGAGACTAAGTTAACTGCCTTGAAGATACACTGTGCCCTAGGCTTGGAGCTTCTTATTGGTACTGTGGTTGGATTGAAGACAAGAAAATCTTTGTGCTCCGTGTCACAAATGGGAGCACCTCATGTCTCATGGATGTAAAAAAAACTTCTGCATGGAGACATGTCTGTCCCTGCACTGGCAGCTAGAAAGTCTAGAAAAGTGTTCAGAGGTTTCACCCTTCTCCAATCTGTTCTGCCTTCACATGCACTGGGCTAAAAGCTGCAGCAGGTGTCAGGATGAGAAGGAGCCAGAAGCTGACAAGGCCATTTAGACCGGTGACCCATCTTGTCCTGCCTTCTGGCCTTGCTGGTGCACAGAGTCAGTAGTTTGAGGCTGGCACTGCAACAGGACCTATTATCCAAGAGAAATTTCTCCTCTTAAATATGCACATTCAGTAGCACATTTGTATGAGAGATGGTTTATATTTTATTTGGTCCAAAGATTATTTTATTACTCAGCAAAGCAAGCAGTCTTTTGGCTGACTTAGGTGGCTGATATCATTACCTGTATAATTTTGTAATTGCTTTTACCTCCCAAAATTTTGTCGTGGGCTTCATAAAGATTAGTACCTTCATCCATTGAGCTGAAGTCAAAGCAGGACTGCTGACAGTTCTCAGACACAAAGTAACAGGAGGTGCTTCAGGGCAATACCCCGAATTCCACACAGAATCACAGAAACATTTCAGTTAGAAAAGCCCCTCAGGATCACCAAGTCCAACTCGTATCCTTACTCTACAAGGTGCACCCTAACGCATATCCCCAAGCACTGCATCCAAACGACTTTAAAACACTTCTAGGGTTGGTGACTCCACCATCTTCCTGGGCAGCCCATTCCAATGCTGGGAAAAAATGTTTCCTAAGTTCCAGTCTAAACCTACCCAGTTACAGTCTGAGGCCAGTCCCTCTTGTTCTATCACTAATTACCTCTGAGAAGAGGCCATCACCAACCTCTCCACAACCTCCTTTTGGGTAGCTGTAGGCACCAATGAGGTATTCCTTCAGTCTTCTCTTTTTCAAATTTAACAGCCTCTGCTCCTTCAGTCACTCCTCAAAATTTATTCTCCAGGTCCTTCACCAGCTTCCTTGCTCTCCTCTGTACTGGCTCCAGCACCACCACATCCCTCTTGCATTGAGGCGCCCAAGACTGGGCACAATAGTCAAGGTGTGGCCTCACCAGAGCAGTCTCTGAGGGGATGATCACCACCCTGCTCCTGCTGGACATTGCATCTGTCCAGGTCATCCAAGAATCAGCCTTCCCACGCAAATATTTGCTGAGTTTTAAAGCCTCCAAATGGAGGATATTTTGCAGACTTTCCTGTTTATCTTGTTCCCAGCATGGGACACAGGTTCTACCAACATGGATGACATTCTGAAGGTTGCCACAAGCCTTCATTAACATAGGGAGATGGAGAAATAATTTTCACCTCTGTGGCCAGTTTGGCATTTTATTCCTGTCCTTTCTTCAGTGCTACTTTTGCTTTCACAACCAGTGATGCTCAAAGTCATTTGGCAGTCTATTGCTCTTGCTTGAGTATAGATCTTATTATTCTAATATTATTGTTTTCCAGAGACAGCTACTTTGCTTTTCTACCTAAATGTATTTACAATCTTGGTAGAGTGTGCAGTTTCTGTGGCAGGCCCTGTCTTGAAGAAATAAGTGACCACCATTAAAAGAAATAAATGAGTTCATACTTAATACCAACCTCAAATCAAAACACTTATTTGGAGAGAACGAGGGGAAAACTTTATCGTAGAGCACTTTTTTGGGGGGGGAAGTAAAGGCAATGAGGTGTAAAGTAGCGCAGGACCTTATGTAAATGCTTGTCTCTGTGTGTGTGGAGAAGGAATATACATGAAAAATTACTGTGACAGCTGCAATAATTTTTCAGATTAAGAAAGGAAAAAAACCCACCTAACTCAATAGAACTGACTTCCCAAACTTGCAAGAACATTCCTGCATAAATCTCCACACCTGAGACTGCCTCAGTGAGAGGGCAGTCTGGAGAGGTTTTGCACACACCTGCAGCTATACAGGGATTTAAAAGGAGAAGAAAATCAATTCATGTGAACTCCCCTGAACACCACAGATTTTTGTAGGTAAGCATATGAAGATGTGTGGTCCTAAATCTGAGTGGATGAAAGACATTTGAAATCTGCTTTCACAGCATAATAATGTTCCCAACTGGTGATCGGTAGTGCTGTGGTGGGGAATTACCAAGGCTGAACTGCAGTGGCTTCCCCTCACAATCGACTTTGCAACACCTGCAGCATCTCCTCACCCTGCTTAGCCATCTGCATCTTTCTGGATGGTGTTTTTGGTGCTAGTGTAGGTGGGCAGACTCCAGCGTCTACCTGCAGTTTGTAGCAGTAGGCAGGATCTTTCTTAGTCTCACCTTCTTGGGCACCCATATTGTCAGTCCTGCAAAGATTCCAACACCTGCGTTTACATCCTGCCTTATCGCCAGCCTGGCCCCGGCCTCCCTCTGTTCCTCCTCGATTCACCTAGCTCTGATGTACTGTATCTTGTGCAAGAGAGGGAACGCCCCAGCATCTCCTGGTGCTCTGTCAGCACTGGGAGTCCAAAGGGCGCTCTGAGAGGGGCTGAGCTGCTCGGCAAGCCCGGCTGGGTGGTGGCTTTTTGGGAAGCACCTGGCACCGCAGCGCCGGAGCTGTGGCAGCCAGGAGAGTCAAATGACTGCACCAGAGAAATGTGCTAAGCTCAGCTGAAGGCAGAGCACTGATTTAATCTTTGGAATGATTCCCCTGAGCTGCAGAGATTGCCTCCTTAAATCTTGTTCGCTTTTATTTTTGCCTTTCATGAAAGGGAACCCCAGGAGTTGGAGAAATATCCTGCTGATAGTTATTACAAAGAATTTCACCTGGCTTCCCCTGCCACAGGGGAGACAGGCAGGAGGAGTGTCTGGCGTTGCACAGGATGGCCCACTGAGTTTGTGAGTGTTAACTCCTTCTCTCCCAGAACTGTACAGAGCCAGCTGAAACATGATTATTTGGGGTGCTTTTTCTCTCCTGAAACAAAGAAAAAACGTAAAAAATGTAAACAATGCTTACTTTGTGGTGGAGTCAGTAGCCTGCAGCATCTGTGATGAGACAGCCCAGTGCTTTGCTGGAAACAGGTAGACTTAGAGCAACATGGAGGACAGCTTCGAAGTCTTGTCATCTGTAACACTAAGGCTTTTAAGTGTGTTTTGAGGAAATCCCCTCTCCTGCTCGCTTTCTGGATGCAGGCAGCAGGGGAGGAACTCCTGGGTGCCATCTGTGTTGATGACTGCTGCTGGGTTGCAGTACTTAGAGCCAGCATGGAGGGGTGGGATTGATTGAGAGCTAAGGACGTGGAGACCTGGAGTTGCCAGTAATGTGAGCCTTCGCTCCATATGGGAAAAGTGCTGTTTCCAACTCATGCCTTGTACCTCTTCTCTCTGCCTCTTTGCATAGGAGTTTGATCTCAGAAGGAGGGAAAATAATTGCTTGGCTAAAAAAGTCCAGAATGTTCCAGAAAGCTTGTCTGAGAAGTTTCTACTTTCCTTGTTGTTTCTGTCAGCTGGCATCAATGTTATGGAGGACTGTTGAAGGAAACCTCTTTTACAAAATGCTCATTTACTGTAATTTGTTATCTTATTTAAAACAAAGAAGTGAAAGTTTCTATTTCTAAAACCTCAATAAATTTGAGAAACTCCTGTAGTTCAATACTTAATAGTAGGAATGTTGGTCAATTTGAGCTTGGATTCCCCTCTGAAAAACATTTTTTTTAACTCTGAGATGTGCTATGCCTCACCACAGTTCTTTTAGCAGAGCTCCTTGCAGCTAGTGACATTTCTTGGACACTGAGATGAATCTAAATCTTGTTTCTTCATCAGTGTCAGACAGTAAGATGTTGCATTGTGTGTTTCTCTGGTATATAAAGCACAAGGAAAGAACAGTTCTACACATCACATGTGTGAAAACACAAACACACACCAGGGGAATACCTTCTTCCAGCATCAGACACAGGCCCTATCCAAGAGTCACAGAACATTAGGGGTTGGAAGAGACCTTGAAGAATTGAGTCCAATGCCCCTGCCAGTGCAGGATCATCTAGAGTAGGTCACACACAAATGTGTCCAGGTGGGATTTGAATGTCTCCAGAGAAGGAGACTTCACAACTTCTCTGAACATCCTGTCCTAGGGCTTTGCCACCATCACAGTGAAAAAGTTTTACCTTCTGTTCACTTGGAACCTCCTCTGCTCCAGCTTGCACCTCTTGTCCCATCATGGGGCATCACTGAGCAGAGTCTGGCTCTGTCCTCCTCACGCTGTCCTGTTCATCTTTATCAATGTGAACAAGGGCAGCCCTCAGTGTCCTTCTCTCCAAGCTGAAGAGTCCCAGCTCGCTCAGCCTATCCTCAGCAGGGAGAGGTTCACCTGCAGCATCTTTGTGCCTCTGTGCTGGGCGTTCTCAAGCAGTTCTCTGAGGTCCTTCTTGAACTGAGGGGGCTGGAACTGGACACAGTATTAGCTATTAGCATAGCGTTAGTAGATGTCTAAGTCAGTTGGGACTGCTCAGGAGTTGTTTGCTTTTGCTTTTTTAATACCTATATATAAGCTGTGCTAAAGAGTTCTGATATACATTTCACTTTAAATACCAAGAAAAGTTTGTCCTCTATGCCTGGATGTTTGTGTGCAGACTTTTAACTCCTCTCTTTCCCAGGATGGTACCATGTCTCTAACTCAGACCATGCTGGTGGCTCAGCTGTTGGAGACCACCTTCATCTGGCATCCATGCTTCCAGTCCTTGCTATCCCGGAGACACAGGAGATCTAAAAATGGGTTAAAACATAGCTCTGTCCAACACTTAGGTTATGTTTACATCAAGGGTTTGGATTAATTTAAAATCAATTTAAATGTGACTTACAAATCTGTTGTGCTATTACTCAGGTTAATGAAACCAGAAAAAATGCAGATCTGCTGTGCTAGCCCTCAAAATGATTCAATAGTGCCCCCCTTTGTGGGTGGCTTTAAATATAAGGATTATATATTTGGCCAGTGAGATGCCTTGCCATGAAGTGTATGCAAGCAGATGGATACTTAGATATCTGTAAAGGCTGAAGCTGCAGCAAAGGAGGGTTTTTTTTTCCTCCTCTTTTTTATAAACTAATGTCAAGACAGCAAGGAGACTTTTCACTGTTCTGTTGATAACAGTCCAGTGTTATCAGCTGGTGTGCCCAATGCTGGATGCAGGAGAAAGGAAGAGAAGCAGTGCATCATTAGAGCAAGAGAGGAGAGTGTAGGATAAAGTAACAGGGAATCCATCCTGTAACCCAAGTGAAGTGTTTTATCTTGCAGTGAAAAAGATAACAGGCTGTGCCTCTTATTACCTTTCCTCACTTGCTAATATAATCATATTTTAATTTATAAATGAGATTCAAAAGAATTCAGCTCTGACTCCAATGACTAAATTGATGCCCAATGACAGTACAAGGGAGAATGGGTGGAAGCTGAGGCATAGGAAGTTTCATATAAACATGAGAAGGATATTTTTTCCCCCAGTTTAAGAGGGACATTGAGATGCTTGAACGTGTCCAGAGAAGGGCAAAGAGGCTGGTGAGAGGCCTCGAGCACAGCCCTACAAGAGAGGCTGAGGGAGCTGGGGTTGTTTAGCTTGGAGAAGAGGAGGCTCAGGGGAGACCTTATTTCTGTCTGCAACTACCTGAGGGGTGGTTGTAGCCAGGAGGAGGTTGCTCTCTTCTCTCAGGCAGCCAGCACCAGAACGAGAGGACACAGCCTCAAGCTGTGCCAGGAGAAATTTAGGCTTGAGGTGAGGAGAAAGTTCTTCACTGAGAGAGTCATTGGCCACTGGAATGGACTGCCCAGGGAGGTGTTGGAGTCGCCGTCCCTGGAGCTGTTCAAGGCAGGATTGGACGTGGCACTTGGTGCCATGGTCTAGCCTTGAGCTCTGTGGTAATGGGTTGGACTTGATGATCTGTGAGGTGTCTTCCAACCTCAGTGATACTGTGATACTGGTGACAGAACACTGGGACAGAACACTGGAACAAGCTGCCCGGGGGAGGGGTTGTGGACTCCTCCCTCTCTAGAGATATTCAAGACTCACTCGGATGTGTTCATGTGTGATCTGGTCTAGGAGATCCTGCTCTGGCAGAGGGGTTAGGCTGGATGAACTTTTGAGGTCCCTTTGAGCCCCTAACATTCTGTGACTCTATGACTTTATTTAAAAGCATGAAAACAATGATTCAGAGAATGCAGTTTGATTTTGTTTGCACACTGCTAAGCACAGCAAAGGTCTGAGCAACAGGTGGGGTCCTGGGTCCAATCTCAGTGTTGCTAGGAGTAATTTGCAGAAGTGGAAGTGAATTGCAGCTCCTAGCCTCAGGCCTCTCTCCTCTGCAAAGTGCCAGCCCAACCTTGGTTGGCTGCTACAGACAAAGCTCTGGTGTGTGTAACCTGGTGGTTCCTCACCTTTTTCAGTCACTGCATACAAAAAGTTGGGTCTGGCAGTATAATCTGGAGTCCAACAGCCCCAGGATATTTCTGAAGCTGCAAAAGCTTCTGCTGTTTCCTGCTGAGTGAAGAACATCTTAGCTTTGTGCCTTTATTCTTTTGGAGAATAAATCTTCTGAGGAGTGCCTGAGGGAACTGGGGCTGTATAGTTTGAGGAAGAGGAGGCTGAGGAGAGACCTCATTGCTTGTCTACAACTACCTGAAAGGGGGTTGTGGAGAGGCTGACTCTGGTCTCATCTCACAGGTAGTGATAGAACAAGAAGGAATGAGGTTTAGACTGGACATTAGGCAAACTTTTTTCCTAGCAAGAGTGGTCAGGTGTTAGAATGAGCTGTCCAGGGAGGTGGTGGAGGCCCCGAACCTGTGTTTAAGGGTGGTTTGGATGTGGTGCTTGGGGATATGGCTTAGAGTGCATCTTGTAGGGTAGGGATCTGGATTGGACTTGAGGATCCTGAGAGCCTTTTCTAACCGGAATGTTTCTGTGATGAAGCCAGATTATATTAATGCTTATTCTAAGTCTCTTCCTCTACACGTCCTTTTCAAGGCTCTGATGTAAAGAGAGGCAATGCTACGCTACTGACAGGCAGTAACACCAAAGCATCCAGCCCTGAAACAGGAGTCTAAAGCCTATCCTAATCTGCATGTGATGCTGAGAGTGGTGAAGCCTCAATGTTGTCTTTCTTTCATTAATCTCCCTGAAGCATGCTTTATTTCAGTGGGACTTACCCTGGTTTTAGCTCTCACGAAAATAAGATGAAATAAACATTCTGCTTTTGGGGCCTTTAGGCTGTCACTGAGGTGTTTGACATGAAGCTGTCAAGCTTTCTATTGAGATGTTAGTAGCCCTGGGCTCTGTGTATGTCCAAGGCTGAATATAGAGTGCAAGCTGAGGGAAGAAAACTGATTTTTAAATGAAATTACCAAGTTTGCTCCTACACACAGCTTTCAAAGTCTGTTTTCTGTTCTGGCTTCAAAAAAAAGTCTGCTTGTTGCATGTTAAAAAAAAAAATTGGGACTTTTTGATTAATGACAGAAAAAAAATTAATTATCTTTTTTTCCCTTCAATTGTTTTCCCCCTTTCTCCAAAACAAGCAGCGCTTTGAGGCAGATCTACTCTTTCCTCTGTCGCTAGGAGATAAGTTTCAAGTGCAGGAGATAGGAGCTGTAAGGGAAGGATGGGTCATAGCAATTGCTCTCCTCATACCAGCTCTGTTCTGCAGGGGATCAGGGGCTAAAAGGCCAGCAGTGTGTTTATTTTGAGTTTGCACTGATATGAAATCAGCCCTAAGCATGCCCATCTAAAGCTTCCAAGCAGGCTTGGTGAGGTCTTAACTGGAAACCACATCAATAACACTAAGTGACAGAGTGGTCTCTCCTCTTGACCCTGGCAATAAGAGCTAAGTTAACTTGGCTGTTACCAGGGGACTGGGACTGGTTTAAGACCAGTGGCTGGGATCTGTGGAGATGGTGGCTTCTACACTGAGCAGCTCTCCTGACTCTGTCCTGGAGAAAGTCCTTGTGGGTTTTTAGGCCTTTGTAAACACTTTCAAACCTGTGTAGTGTGTACTTTGTGTTGATGGCAAAACTCTGGGATCCTTGTCTTCCTTGGGCTACTCCTACCTGAGTTCAACACTGGAATGGGTTACCCAAGAAGATAGTTGAGGCCTCATCCCTAGAGATATTGAAAGTGTAGCTTGACCTGATTTAGTTGAGGATGCCTTTGCTGACTGAAGAGAGGGGTGGGCTAGATGACTTTGGAGGTCCCTTCCAACCCAGACCATTCTATGATTCTGTGAATTATGATTGGATAAACTCCCTGCAACCAATGGCCCAAGCAACTGCTGTAACTGCTCTCCCTTAAAATTAAAGATTACTTAAGCTGTAGAATTTTAGGTGTTTGCTAAAGCAGTGTGAATGAGAATGTGATCTGAATGGTGGCATTGGTAAAGGACTAAGGTATACCACAAATGATTATTTTTCTGGCCCAAGAGTTGCAAACTTAAAGAAAAACTTTACCAGTCAAAATGCCTCCAAAATACAAGAGGGCTCCCAGCTAACAACTTCAGGATGCAGCAAAGTCCAGGATGTTTTGTCATGACTGCAGCATCTGCAAGCTGTTACAAAGAAAAGGCATTAATGAACAGTTAAGCCTTTTTGTCTTGTTTTAGCTTTATTCTGTAAAAGCAAACACTTGTCATTTTAGAAACCTTAGTAATTCAAGCTTTCTGGTCTGAAATGAAAGAGATGGATAGACTTAAAACCCCCTTAAGCCTGTGCTTGTACTAATTTCTGTGTTTAAAAATTATGAGCTTTTCCAGAAGATGAAGATGTTTTCAGAAATAGATACTCAAACCAGCAGGCAAACTGATTTTAATATTTGCCCAACCATTATACTTGTTAATAAAATTGGATTAGGAAGGTGATGGTGCCAAAGCTGGGGAGACATTACAAATAAATTTGGGGTTCCTTGTGCATGAAGTCCATTTCAACCTGGAGTGAGCCCCTTGGCGTTGGTGAGATGTGCCTGCTTTCTGGGTGCTATTTACTGCTTCTTTTAGGGACAATGGTGTCATAGTCATAGTTGAAAAGCCCAATTGTTTTAATATCACCAAACCATCTGATCTGCTGGAAATCAGCCCTGTGGAGAAGGACCTGGAGGTGCTTGTGCACAACAAATTCTGCGTGGGGCAGCAATGTGCCCTTGTGGCCAATGGGATCCTGGGGTGCATTAAGAGGAGTGTGGCCAGCAGGTCAAGGAAGGTTCTCTTCTCCCTCTACTCTGACATGGTGAGACCTCACCTGGAATACTGCATTCAGTTCTGGGATCCGCAGTTCAGGAGGGACAGGGATCTACTTAAAAGAGTCCAAGAGAGGGCTATGAAGATGATGAAGGGGCTGGAGCACTGCCCTCTGAGGAGAGGCTGAGGGACCTGGGGCTGTTTGGTCTCATGAAGAGAAGACTTAGAAGAGACCTAATCAATGTTTATAAATATCTGAGGGCTGGGGGTAGAGAGGGAGAGCACAAACTCTTCTCAGCTGTGCCCTGGGATAGGACAAGGGGCAATGGGAATAAACTACAGCACAGGAAGTTCCACCTCAACATGAGGAAGAACTTCTTGTCTGTAAGAGTTCCAGAGCCCTGTGTAGATTGTCCAGGGTGGTTGTGTAGTCTCCTTCTCTGGAGCCTTTCCAGTCCTCTCTGGATGTGTTCCTGTGCAATCTATGCTAGATTCTCTGGCCCTGCTCTGGCAGGGAGTGTAGGATCAATAATCTATGGAGGTCCCTTCCAACTCTAACATCCTGTGATCCTGTATATAAATGCAGGACTGCAAAACTTAAAGTGGTTGCTCTTTCAGTGGGGATATCACATTTTCCCCCAGAAGATCTTTGCCCATTCTTCTCTCATAGCAACTGCTATCAGTGCCCAAGCTGATCTGCTGAGATTAGATGATACCTGATGTTACCAGCCCTGGGACTTGGGTTGTGTGGCTCTGACTCAGCAGGAAAAAAAAACAAGTGACTGTGGGCTGCACTACCAGACTCAGGAGGCTTACAGTGAGTTTTAATTTTAATAAAGGTCTTGGAGATGTTTATGAATCTGGAAGCTCAGGGCACTGTTCAGACCTTAATTAAATGTTTGGGGGATTTTTTGCCTCTGTCTGTGGCTTCATAGTGACTTGATTTGTGACCTAGAGATACGATGAAGTCTTCATTCTTAAAGACTCTCAAAGTGAGTTTTGAACTCAAAAGAACAAATAGGAGAATTTCAGTCTTTCTTTGTCCTCCCAGCTAGTTGGTTTTTGCATCCCTAGAACTGTTGGGTTACCTCTGAGAAAGTACTTCTTCAACATGGGTTCCCAGAGGCAAAATTTATCTCTCCTGTCCTTATAAAAGGATGTGCCTGGGTGGAAAGAGGAATGCAGATATTCAGTTTCTACTTTGCAGCTCTACCATAAGTGTCAGGGCTTTGTGTTGGCTCTTCTTTAGTCTTGAGAAGACTGAGAGGGGATCTGATCAATGTCTATCACCACCTGAGGGGTGGGTGTCAAGTGGAGGGGGCCAATCTCTTTTTGGTGGTGCACAGTAATAAAGAACAATGGATACAAACTTGAACATGAAAGGTTTTGATTCAGAGAACTGGAACAGGCTGCCCAGAGAGGTTGTGGAGTCTCCTCTGGAGATTTTCAAAACTGGCTTGAATGCATTCCTGTGCAGACTACCCTAGAGGATCCTGCTTTTGGGAGGAGGGTTGAACTCCATGGTATCTGGAACTCCCTTCTCAACCTCTAACTGATTCTGTATGTGTCAGGAGTCAGAAAACCCTCAAAGACGAGACAAATCATCTCCTGTAATGTCTCTGGCTGCAGACTGCTGCTCTCCCACCCACGAAACTGAAATGCCTTCTGCCTCCAGATCCAAGACACAGCCCTGAGCCCACCTTGCTTCCTCTCCCTTCAGGGAACCTGTGTTTGGATGTTCTGGCATCACTGTATGTGGCCAGCTGTTCTTTTCCACAAAATCTGTATGAAATCAATATTTCTCTCAAACATCATTACTCCTGACATGAAAACAAATGCCGTTCTGCTGCTGAGGAATGCCAAGATTTACCTTCTGAAGAGACCTGTCTGCCAACAGCATCTTAATACCCAAGAAGAGGTTAACAGAAATGGGACAATGATAATTTTCACTCTCAAATGATTTTTTTTTTTCTGCTGTTAAGCAAAAACATTTCAAGTGAGCCATGTAAATTTTTGCCAATATGAGGCAATCAACTCCTTTCAAATGGTATTTCTTATTTTGAAATACCATAAAGTAGAAATAAGTACATAGGGAGATGCACAGTCCACCCACTCCTGATGAATGCCTTTATGGTATAGGCATATATTACATACAGTCCTATGCATCTGCCAACTGCTCAGCTTAAAAGGCTCTCAGGTTTTCCTTTCTAAATGAAATTCTGTGTGGGGAATTACAGAAGCCCAGCTGAAATATGCAAATTAAAGGCTTTTGCCTATTAACCTAGAGCAAAGCAGAGCATTGAAATAGGAAACAAAAAGATAAGGTTTTAAGTCTTGCTATTAACACTTAAAATTTTGCAGCTTCCAGAACTGAAATACATTTTGGATGGGAAGGACCTCAAGAGTTTTGTCTCTTCTCATAAATTCACAAGTTCTGCCAATCAGAATCCCAGTGCCAAGGTAACTTGTTTTCTGCATATTTAGGATGCTAAGTAAAGGCTACACCTACACAAGCAATGATGCAATCCTCACGGATTTAGGCATGTGTGGCAGGCCAGATTGGCTGCCTGTCTGTCCCTCCTGAGAAAGGTCACCACCTCACAGTCATTCTGGACTGAAGCCTTAGAGCTCTCTATTAGGTAGGTTCTGTAAAAGCTGTTTTAAACATCCTGAGTTATGTGCAGGTCCCTGGCTTGCTGAGAGCCATGTGGTGAGGTTGGAAATAGTGCCTGTGTTTGCTAAATCCTCTGTCAAACTTCAATGGAGTTTCTTTTCACTTTTATTGAGGTTAATCAGGACTTTGGTGCCTAAATTACACCAAATAAAGCTCCAGGCTTATGTACACATCTGTTTTCATCCCTTCCACCTCACAAGCTGGGAATAAGCATCTGCACCAAATGGCGTAGTGTGGTTGGCAAGAGCTTGGTCAGCACCACACAGGCACTGCTCTTATTTAAAAGCAGAGCACAGTGACCATGGGCCTTGGTGCCATGAATGCAGTGAACCCACCAGCCAGTTGCCACCACCTTTGCCTGTGGCTTCAGTTCTGGCTGCTAACCTGTTAGGGAGTAGTAGGAGGTAGCAAAGGATGAAAGTAAACCTGGGGGAAGTGCTGCACTACCTAAAGGCAGGCATTAACAATGATAGGATTAATTATGGGAGCAAGGTTGTTCTTGCAGTCTTGAAGCAGTTCCAGCAGGGGATTCTGCTGAATACTAATGGCAAGTTATAGACAAAGGCTGTGATTTAATGCATATATTTATTACCTTTAATAAAATCAAATTGTTTGCAGTGCTGAAAGCAACTGATTTAAAGGTCTGAGAAAAGCTCAGCCTTCCCTATAGTTTTTAATGATTTAACTCACAAATATATCTTTCATCCTGAGAAAGCCTTTCCAGTAGTTGCATTCCAGTAATGCTGCAGTCCTAAATTAAGCCTGGGAGACTGCTGTATTAGATGTTCTGTGTACCTCTAGTTTTACAGAGGCACAGCAGTGACTCTGGCAGCTTAGCACCCTGGTGGGGGGCAGTCTGGATGCGTGGTGGATGTGGAAATGAGTCCTGTAATCAAAGGGCTCTGAGGCCAGGGTAGTGAAATACTTGGAACAGCGTGGGAGATGAATGTATGGTTTTTTCCTGATTTGGGGCAGATGGAATGAGTTGCCTAAATCCTGGAAGCAGGGCTGCAACTCTTCCCTTCATTCCCCCTTGTTTTGGTAGGTTACTGAACACTTTCTAGTTTCTTTAAATCCCCCAGTTCTGCCAGAAGTTGGGTAACTTTGGTCTTCTGCCACATCTGTAGAAATTAGGTCTGCTGCTTCAGGCTGCCAGATTGCCTGTAAGAGAAAGCCCAGCAGGCTTCAGGGTGTTAGGCAGACGTGGAAAAATATAAATGTGGTGATGACTACAGTTGGGCTTTATGCTAGTCATGAGATGTCACATCATAACTCCCTCTGGAAACAGCACAGAAAGCATCCATGAACCACATGGCAAGTGTTAATTGCTTTGTGTGGTCCTGCATGTGGTGCAATTAATATGTCATCATCTGTAATGTGCTGGGCAAACAGGATGAAAGTCATCACCTGAGAAACAGAGGGAAATGTTTTTTTTTCCTTTATTTTCAGTTTCTCTTTGTTGCAATTTGCCTCCTTCCTGGAGGAAACTGAATAAGGCAAAACCTCTGCAAGAACCTGATGAGCAATTTATAAGCAAGCAGAAGAAACAGGGGCTGAGCAGCGTAAGCTGAGTGATGGAGTTATCACTTCCAGGTGTATTTGTCTCTCTGAAGGCTCTGTCTGCTGCATCACACAGGTGTTACACTGGCAATTACATTAGTGTTATAGAGCAGAGAATTAAGTCCAGACCACAGAGGGTCTTCCTTCTGCACATGCTGGGTACACATTGGGAGTGCTGCAGACTCATCTGGGGTATGTGGCACTGAGCACAGAAATGCTTTCCTCTTTGCAGTCCATCCTAAAGCTGGCTGCAGTTGCTATGGGCTGCTACCAAGTTCAGTTATATTTGGATCAGGCTCTAAATGTCAAGAAAAAAAAAACTTCTAGGCATAAATTTCAGAGGAAAAGGAGCTAGATCTGGTCTATTATGCTCCAGCTGTGGAGCCTACATGCTCTGGTTTTGCATGTTAGGAGGGAATTGCCAATTTCTTTGCTGGTTCTGGATTTCAGGAGTGTGCTTCTCCTCCACTGTGATGGTTTGGGAGTTACCTCCCCTCACTCTATTCTTATGAAATCACTCAGGCTAGACTGAGCTGGCTGGAAATTAAGGAATGAAGCTTTATATTTAAGGCTTACTACAATATACAAGCAGATATTTTCAATCTATACAGCTATATATAGAAATATACAAGTTAAGGCTAATACAGAAACACAACAACCCTCCCAGAAATCAGAGTCCTCAGGAGGGGCTCCCAACCACCCTTCCACCTTCTTTCCACCCCTCTACCTTAGCCCAGAGTTTGCCGAATATGCAAGGTGAGGTTGGAGGATCAGCCAGGGGGGTTAGAAAGCAGATTGATTAGTTACACAGAAGCAGACCAGGTCACCAACTGCAACAGAGACACACACACTGACTCTCCTGCTCTGTCTTATCTATGTTTTGTGTTCTTGTTTTTATACATCTCAGCAAGCCTGAGTGAAGTAGACATCACCACTGTTTCCTTTTCACAGCCTGTAAGCTAATTTCTCTCACTAAAATATTCCAATTTGTCTCCAACTAGCACAACCACCTCTTTAACTGCATTGCACAGCAGAGATATATAAAGAGGTAGCTACAGTGATGGTCTTCTAGGTCAGTATGTCACATATGTCATCCTTTTACTGTGTACATCTACTTTTTTTTTCTGGGCTGTCAGTGTACAATGTGGATTACTGTGGGAGTGAGGGAAGGCCCTGCTCTTCCTGTTTGGTTTTAATATATTATCAATATTTTAAAAGCACTGGGGCAAAAAATGTGCTTGTGTGCAGTGTTTTTGCACTTGTTAATGTAGAAAGAAAGAGACACTGTCTTTTACAAGCTCAGATTTGTTATTTCATAGGTCTGACGGCATGTGCAGTAGCATTTTTGAGTCTATATTTATCTATTACAGTTTAGCAGTGAATTGCATTAGTAGTTTCCAATTCTCCAATGCCCAGCTGCAAATAAATACTCTTTTCAAGTGAGACCCAGCCAGAGGGGGTTTCTTGAACCAAGGGCACCTCAGCCAGGCAACCAGCAATAGAACAAGGGGACACAGTCTCAAGCTGTGCCAGGGGAAGTATAAGCTGGATGTTAGGAAGAAGTTCTTCACACAGAGAGTGATTTGCCATTGGAATGGGCTGCCCAGGGAGGTAGTGGAATCACCATCCCTGGGGGTGTTGAAGAAAAGACTGGATGAGGCATTTAGTGCCATGATCTAGTTGACTGGATAGGGCTGGGTGATAGGTTTGACTGGATGATCTTGGAGGTCTCTTCCAACCTGGTTGATTCTATGATGGAATTTGGGCTCTGCTGCTTGGAGGAGACTAAGAGGTGATCTCAATGTTTATGAACACATAAAGGATGAACACCAAGAGGATGGAGCCAGGGTCTGCTCCTCTGCCCAATGACAGGAAAAGGAGTAATGGGTGGAAGGTGAGGCATAGGAAGTTCCATAGAAATATGAGGAAAAAATTCTTCACTGTGAGTGTGACAGAAGACTGGAACAGGCTGCCTGGGGGAGAGGTTGTGGAGTTTCCCTCTCTAGAGATATTCAACACTCACAAGGATGTGTTCCTGTGTGATCTGGTATAGAGGTGATCCTGCTCTGCCAAAGGAGTTGGACCAGATGAGCTTTCGAGGTCCCTTCCAGACCCTGACATTCTGTGATTTTTGTGATTTTTCTCCTCCCTTTAATTGCTGATGCAGATTGTGTGGTTCATGTGCTGTACCGCAGCAGTGATCTTTTCTTACTTTGGTCTTTGCTTACTGTAAATTGACTCTATTTTAAATTAACAATTTGCACTAAATTTGCTAAGCACCAGAAGTGCTTGTCTGTTTGAAGCAGAGATCATAGCCATGACACTTGAGCATTTCCCTGTTGGGGAGGGGAAATTAATTGATGCAAGATGATATTTTCCAAAATTAATATTGTTTATTAATTTTGCTACTCAGAACTCTTGCTGCCCTTGACCACTGATTTTAATATTTCAGTTCTTACACAGTCATGAAAACACTCTATGGATAATATCTAGATCTAGTAATAACCAGCGAAATATTTGAACAGTAATTGAACTGGAAGAGAAGGTTCCTGTGGTCAAATGCTGCTTACGGTCAATATGCTGCTGGCCTGGTAGATGGGCTCAAGCTCTTTCTGCTCTGTGGCAGAAGGCAATAGAGAATTACAAAGAGGCATTTAAGCATTTACTCACAGGTTATTGTTACTACCCTCATGGGGGCTAGCCACAGTCCATACAGTGCCCAAATGCTTTCAGGGGACTCTGTCTTGTTGGATGTTGAGACTTGAATCTTCCTGGCTTCTGGGGAAAGGATGCAGACAATCTCTGACCTTGTCTCCTGGCTTCTTCTGGACCATCTGTATATGTGTCTGGGGATTCTAAGCAGGACCTTCAGGTGCAGAGGCAGGATGTGTGCAGTCTCAGCACAATGTCACTCTGGCCACACAGGCCGATTGCGTGCAGGCATCCAGAGTCTGCTCCTGGTAATTTGTGGCAGTGGAGTTTAGCAGGCAAGCAATAAGACAGTGTGCAATAGCAGCATGGCTCAGCACAGCAAAGAGCAGGGAAGCAAAAGCAGGTTGTTCACCTGCATATCTTCTCTTGTCAATGTGGGCTGAGATTAATTGCCCTTTGGAAACAAGAGTAGCCAATCAGGATGGCAGTTAGCCAAACCTTACCATCTTAGGCAAAGCCACAGACTTGCTTTTCCCTAATTTGGGAAAAGCATGATCCACTAGGCAGGCACAAGCTAAGTGTGTGTACCTTATACCACAGGACCCTGGGCAGGTTAGGCTCAGTGGCTATAGGTTCTTTTGGGTCTGTTTCCCACGCTTGCCTCTCTGGTGGAGTAGAAAAACATGCCTAGGCAAGACAGGACTTTTTGGGCCTATGAGACCTACCACAACATTCCCACAGGTGGAGGAATTTATCTGCACTGTATTCTAGAGAGGCTGGAAAGGTCCTGTTCTGTAGTGGAAACTCAGTTTCACAACTTATTCACCCGTAGACTCAAGATGTTTGGATTAGAAACAAGGATTTTTTTTTATCATGAGAGTGGTGGAACACTGGAACAGGTTGCCCAGGGAGGTGGTTGGAGCCCTATCCCTGGAGATATGTAAAGTGAGGCTGGACAGGGCACTGGGCATTCTAATCTAGTGGAAGATGTCCCTGTTGGCTGCAGGGTGGGATGGGACCAGACGACCTTTGGAGGTCCCGTCCAGCCCAGACCGTTCCTTGATTCTCTCTGACTCTAACCTTTGTTTGTTTTGGTTTTATATATAGAGAGGCCTTAAACTGGGTGCTTCTGTTTTGGTATAAATCAGAGTATATAATCATGCTTTGTTTCTAAGATCAACCTGTATGTCTTGTGTAGTAGGGTACTAGTTTATTGAGAAAGAGGATAAGACAGACCTGTTGGCTCCCTGCAAAACTGTCTGAAGTAGCTTTTCTAAGGAATAGCTCTCATGTCATAGCTAGCTAAAAGAATGAACAGTCTGAAAAGCATTTATTGAAAGAGCCTTCCATTAACAGAGGTGATCCTGACTCTGCCCTTAATGGCTTCTTCTATTTGAGCCTGTCACTAGCAGTTTGGCCTTTGTATGAGAAGAAGCTCGGTGAGTGGCAGTCATACCTTTTGTGTAGCACCAATCAAGACAGACTGTTTCTACTGAGATAAGAATTATTCTGACAACTAAACCTGCAAGTCTTAGCCTGGAGTATCTATTAATTGATGTCCAGATGGAAAGGATTAAATAAACCACAAATAAATTTTACTAAGAAGGAGCTCTCCATTGATAGGGGCAAGTCTGCTTCTGCTCTTGTTGGCTACTTCTGTTTGATTCTGCTACTTGAAGTTTGGCTCTTGCGTGAGAGAAGCTCAATGAGTGGCAATCTTACCTTTTTGTGCAGCACTAATCAAGAGAGTTTATTTCTACTGAGATAAGACTCATTCTGACAGTCTCATTACTGTCAGGTCAAAATGAGAGCAGCACCTGAAGCTGCGAGCCTTAGCCTAGAGTACCTACTAATTGGTGCCCAGATGGAAAGACACTCTCCATGGACTGCAACAGACTCCTTCACCTGGAATAAAACAACTTACCCAAAGTCATTGCATGACTCAAAACCAAGCACTAGAGAGATGCTCTGCTTGGGCACTTTTTGACTTGCAAAGAAGCTGAAAGGACAAAAGCAGCATGGGTCATGTTGGCATCTACAGAAATGACTGTAAGGAAGAAATGTTCCCCATTTCATTTTTAATGTGCAGTGTATGTAGCTATAAAATTGGTTATGAAATTGCAATGTGTATGTGAGAAATGCATTTGTAAGAGTCCTTACAAACAATGGATAAGTAGAAAAGAATGTGGGCTGATTTCTACTCTCCAACCCTCTTTTTCCTAGCACGTGTAGCTGTGTCTTTCATGATTTTAGTAAAATTCATTTAAATATTACTGGTGCTGAGCATGGGACAGTGCTGAGTAATGAGTCCTCTTTGAAGGAGTGCTCTGCTCTCTGTAATGAGTAGAGACACACACATTTCAATACATTAACTCTCTTCAGCCTCGGTGTATGTGACAGAAAAGCAAAGAGTTTGGAAAGGTTACAGAGGAGATTATTGACTTCCATGCTTCGGTTGAAACTGAAGCTTATACTGCCTTACTTATTCCGCCTTACTTATTCCAGCAGCCCATTTACAGGAAAGTTTGTGTGTGTTCTCTGAAATATTTTCTTTTCAGACCTTCCATTTTCTGTCTTTAACACTGAGAAATTTGTGGAACACAGATTGATCTGGCTTTACAGTATCTCTCCTCTACTTCTGGCATATTAATCCATATAGGGTCTATCTTTTACACTTTATTGTAATCTAAGAGTTTATAGTTTCAGTGACTTCACTCACACAGAACTCCCAATCAGCTTCTTCACTCCATGGGCTCATTGTGCACTTGGTCCTTTCATTTTAAAGCCACAAAGGTGATTAAAGGAATGGAACATCTCTCGTATGAGGAGAGCCTGAGGGAGCTGGGGCTGCTTGGATCACCTTAGGGGTGACCTCATTCATGTTTATAAATATGTAAAGGGTGAGTGCCAAGAGCATGGAGACAGGCTCTGCTCATTGATGTCCCATTAACAGGACAAGGGGCAATAGGTGGAAGGTGAGACATAGGAAGTTCCCATGGAAACATGAAGAGGAACTTCTTCACTGTGAGGGTGACAGGACCCTAGAACAGGCTTCCCATGGGGTTGTGGAGTCTCCCTGTCTGAAAATACTCAAAACTCACCTGCATGCATTCCTCTGTGATCTGCTATAGGAAATCCTGCTCTGGCAGGGAGGTTGGACTGGATGAGCTTTCGAGGTCCCTTCCAGCTCCTGACACACTGTGATTCTGTGATCTCCTTTTCCTATTCTGAGTATGCTGCTGCCAAAAGTGACAAATAGGACAAAACGGTGACATTTTCAATTTATTGGTACCTGTGCCCTCAGGCAGGGCATATTATATCTTTGGGTGAAATTGGAACTCTAGGGATGCAGAAGAAAGTGCAAGAGGATTGAATTATAGATAAGATGCTATTTGACTTCTTCATGAATCCTAAATCCAGGGCTACAGACTACAAAATTAGCAATGTGTGTGTCGTGAGAGCTGCCTTCACACCTCCTGGTTCACACTGGGATCTCATCCTGTGTTCAGAGGATTCTGGCAAGACATCTTTCTTTATGGATTGACTCGTCATACTCATCCTGTGAACTCTTTCAATAATATCTTCCTCCATCAACCTGGAGTTTTTGTATTGGTACCATACCTCAGCATTGTTTCCACTCCCCAGAAGAGTAATCTCCTAGCCTGAGGATTGTATAACAGATTAACGGATGCTAGAAGCACAAAAGCTACAGGGAAAAGTGAGTAGTGCTTTAGGTGTTTTAGGAGCCACTCTGGGAACAGATGCCTTGCAGGCTGGAGTGAACTGAAGCTCCAAGAAGCCTTTGTGGTGTTTACCAAGATCCTGTGCTCTCTCAGTCTTCCCTGCCTATTTGTCCCTGAATCTGTCTCCACAAAATTGCAAATGCAAAAAAAAACCCAAGCTGTTAAAACTTGTTGTACATGCATTAAAAACAAACCACAGCATCCCAGCTTGGGAAGGTAATTGACAAACTCAGAGTGCATGAAATAGTTGCAAAGTCTCCAACCTGTGTGCTAGCAATGCGTTTTGAGCTATAAATACCAATTACTGAGCCACCAGCTGCAAGTCAGCTTTCTATTTCAGGGCTGAAACACCCTCTTGTCCTCCTCCCTCAGTAATTGTAAAAAATAAAAAAAAAAAAAAGTTAAAAACAAACAAACAAAACAAAAAAAACCCAACAGATTGGAGGTCCTAAGAGATCTCTTAATGTAAGAACTCACAAGATCACAGGATGTTAGGGGTTGGAAAGGACCTCCACAGACCATCGATTTCAACCACCCTGCCAGAGCAGGACCATACAATCTAGCACAGGTTGCACAGGAGCACATACAGACAGTGCTGGAAAGGCTCCAGAGAAGGAGGCTCCACAACCTCTCTGAGAAGCCTGTTCCAGTGCTCTGGGACCCTTACAGTCAAGAAGTTGAGATGGAACTTCCTGTGCTGTAGTTTATACTCATTGCTCCTTATCCTACCCCAGGGCACAACTGAGAAGAGTTTGTCCCCTCCCTCTTGACACCCAACCCTCAGACATTTATAAATATCGATTTTATAGTTATATATATCTCAGTCTTCTCCACCAAAAGCCTCAGGTCCCTCAGCCTCTCCTCAGAGGGCAGTGCTCCAGCCTCTTCATCATCTTCATAGCCCTCTCTTGGACTTTTTTGAGTAAATCTCTGTCCTTCTTGAACTGGAAGCCCCTGAACTGAATGTGATATTCCAGGTGAGGTCTCACCATGTCAGAGTAGAGAGGAAGGAGAACCTCCATCAGCCTGCTGGACACACTCCTCTTAATGCCCCCCAGGCTCCCACTGGCCTTCTTGGCCACAAGTGCACGTTGCTGTCGCAACTCAAATTGTTCCATGTCTTTTGCACTAGCAAGTTACACAAATAGCCTTGGTAGAAATTACCCTTTCCAGAAATCCCTTAATTACATCCATTAAGCAGCCTTGTCCAACCTTTGTCTGTCTCTCCTATAGTCTGTTGTACTTTCATACTGGAGGTTCCCCTGCAATGTCTTTACTCTGTCAAGTCTCTTCTCTGCAAGACTCAGAGGAAAGCAGAGGAGTCAGGCTGGAAGGATGAAAACAGAGCAGCAGCCTTCTATATTCCAGTGTTAGAAGGTTGCAGTGGTAGGTTGTCCCAGATCGAGACTGTAGGGTTAAAAAATCTTCTGGGGACTAGAAGATTGTTATTCAATCCTATAATTCTGCTATCTCTTTACAAACTCACAAGGTTAGCTCATTCTCTTTTTCTCCTCCTGTCCTGTGTCTGGCAGGAGCCACTTTATCGGGAAGAACATGTAAGCAGTGGGCCTGTTTTGGGGCCTCCAAAGGCTTGTTTAGGCCTCTTGGATGGTGAAAGCATTGGTGAGGGGAAGAGAATTGGAGCACTGGGGAGTATTAGATTTAGTTTTTTTGGGTTGGGGGAAAAGTTTAAGGGGATTTGCCAGGGATGTGGTAATTGCTTTGTAATGTCTATCTCTGTATCTCTCTCCAAATATAATTCTGTATTTTTTTTTTCCAGTTTCATTTAAGAGTTTAATTTCTGTTGCCTATCTTTAAAAAACCACAGCATAGATGTTTGGTGGTCTTGTGTTTCTTCACCTCTTATTTAACCTGGACCCAGAACAACAGCAGAATATCTGCTGTCCTAGAGCAAGCATTTCGCTTCTCACAATAAAGCAGGCAGCACACATACCTCAATTTCCCTGCCAAAGTAATAATTAGAAGGAGGGTCCTTCCTACCCCTCTGAGCTGTGTAGTTTCATCTAGCACAGGATTTTCAGCACAAAACTGATGCTTGTTAGTCTTTCATAGAGCTCTTTGGAGATGAGGATGATGTGACCACAACCACAGTGCGTACAATAAAAACATTGACCTAAAGGAAATAGTCTAAAATCTGTAGCTTCTTCTTTCTTCCCTGCTACAAATA
Organism: Tricholaema leucomelas; assembly: GCA_013400475.1. NCBI lineage: Eukaryota > Metazoa > Chordata > Aves > Piciformes > Lybiidae > Tricholaema lacrymosa > Tricholaema leucomelas. The sequence continues at coordinate 28,928 of WAAF01001962.1, read as the reverse complement.
ATGGCTTTGTTGGCCACTTTGGGTTTTCTGCATGGAAAATGTTGGCTCAGGTGTTGGAGCAAGTTGCTGGTAAAAGTTGTTTGTAGGTTATACAGTGAGTAAAGATGGAGTTAATCCAACATGCTGCAGCATTGAGTTGAGCAGCAGCAGTATGCACTGTGTACTGTCCATGTAGCTGAATTTGAATCTCGTCAGCAAATAAGGTTTATTGCCATGCTAATAAACTCTGTCCCTCAGCCACTGATTGAAAAGCCTTCATTGCTTCAGCTCTTTTCCAGTCCTCTTTGATTTTGTTTACCCTGATACCAAGACAGTGTCTGCATTTTTATAGCATCACTTATTGCTTCTTTAACTCCTCTTGCCCTCCTCCAAAAGCCATTACTAATCTGGAAGTTCGTTTACCCTCCCCAATTTGCCTTTCCTGATTTGACAGTGATGCAATGCCAAGGTTTGCACTGTTGTTTGACTCCTCAAGGGAAAAAAAAGGACCCAGACCTTCAATGGTTTTTGATCAGGTCTTGTCTCTTTTATGACACCTTATTAGGCAAGAGGCAAGCTTAATCCTAAATGGACTTGCCCTGAGTTTCCTGTTTTAGCAAGAATGATCTTAGATCCCATGCTACTGAGTTGAATGCAAACAGGATTTTGCATGACCCTGGATGACATGGCTGTGCCTGCCAGATCGAACTACCTATAAAAAAATCATTCTCAAACTTGTCTCTTCAAGAGCAGGGAACTGCTATTTGACTACCAAAATGCTCTTGCTATGACTTCTTGGCCCTAATCCACAAAGTTCAGCCCTAAATCATATCTCCAAGCACCATGTCCAAAGAACCTTTAAACATGGATTATGATTCAACCACCTAGAACCTTTAAACGTGGATTGTGACTCAACCACCTCTCTGGCCAGCCTGTTCAATGTCTGACCACTCTTTCTGTGAAGAAAATTTCCCTAATGTCCAGTCTAAACCCACCCAGTTGCAGCTTGAGGTTATTCCCTCTTGTTCTATCACTACCTGTGAGAAGAGACCAGTACCAACCTTTTCACAACCTCCTTTCAGGTGGCTGTAGGCAGTAATGAGCTGGGAAGTATTTCCAAAGAGGAAGAGCTGATTCAACTGTTCTGCAGGTACAGAATGGTGCCACCCACTAGCACAAGTATTACCATGAAGATAGTGGAACACTGGAACAGGTTGTCCAGGGAGATAGATTGGAGCTGGATGATCCTTGAGGTCCCTTCCAACCTAAACCATTCTATAGTCGAGGCCACATCCCTGGAGATAATGAAGCTAAGGCTCAACAGGCTCTGGGCAACCTGATCTAGTTGAGGCTGCCCCTGCCTACTGCAGAGGGGGTTGGACCAGAAGGCCTTTGTAGATCACTCCAATCCAGACCATTCTATGACTCTAGTTCTAAGAGAGTTTTGTGTCTTTCCCAAACTGAAGGTAAAACTGAGCATTAGTGCAAAATATTTCTGTGTTACCTTACCAATAGCACTTTTTAACATGGATGATTAAGTAAAGCATCGTAAAGGGTGCACTGTGCTTAAGCAGGAGCAGACATGGCCCATTGTGTTTTATGAAACCAGGAAATCTAAAACCTTTTTTTGTTGTTGTTCTCTGCAATATGGAGCATTTTGTCTGTCTTATTTTTCCCCATAATCTTTGCTCTGCTGACTTCATAAAAGATCTGTACCAAACAGAAGTATGGATGAACAAACAGGAATTATCTTCCTATTGCTCAGAAAAAATAGAGAAATATACATCAAAAAGCCCATATTGCAAAAGTGTGTGGTTTCTTACCAGCCTTCAACTATGTTGGACTAGATGAGCTTTTGAGATCCCTCCTAACCACTAACCTTCTGTGATGTTTTCTCACTGTGGGCTTGGAGGATGCAGATTTTGTTTACTGATCAATGCTGTAATTGTAATGGAGGGTAATTAATGGATGCAAGATGGTATTCTTTAAAAAAAAAAATGTTGTTTATTAATTTTGCTATTCAGGGCTCTCACTACCTGCCTAGTAATTTTTAATAATAATTGGTTCTGTGCAACGGTCGTGAAAACATTGTACAAAGGAACAGCAGGATCTAGAACAGTTAAGGAATAACTAACAAGAATAGAAAAACATTAAACTCAATTGAACTGGAAGAGAATCTTGCAGGTAATTTTACTACTTGCCCACTAGAGGGACTCATGTAAAGGGTTAACCCTCCTGAAGAGTGGTCTGAACCTGACCCCAGGTCCTCCTGACTCCTCGATGGGGGATGGATCTTGAAGCTGACCTCAGGTGTAGTGGTTTGTCCACTCCCACTCTGTCTAGGGCCCCTATAAAAACACAGGAATTTCCTCTTTCTTTCTCTCTTGGCCTGCCTGCTTGTCCGCTAGCACCACCCTTTGTTCCTGCCGCTCCTGTTTTTACCATGTGGCCATCCTTCCGCATGGTGGACAAACCCTTCCCCATTCTACCTCCATCCATTGCTGTCAAGCTGCTTTTATATATATATATTTGTATCTTATTTTCCTTCCCTATACTGCTGTAACTCCCCTACCTTAAATACCTTTTATTTATTGTTAAAGTTCTTTTTCTTTTACCTTCCAAGTTGAAGCAAGACTATTTGGGTGTGGTGTTTTACCCTCTTCTTCTCTACATCTAATTCCTTTTCTTTCCAAAGGTGAGGAGATAGGGGAAGCCATCCTATTATTGTACTAGTTCTGTTAGCTATATTTTGAGTCTCTGGGAAATTTAAGCTAGAACCAAGACAACTCGGGAAAGCTCTCTTCATGGGATGTGGAAAGCTTGGGGTCAGTTAAGGATTTATAGACTTTTGCTAAAGTGGCTTTTGAGTATTTACAGAAATATTGTATTTCTGGGTTCCCTGGGGCTAATTACAGCTTCAGACAGTACCCAAACACTTGCAGGGAGTTCTGCTGGTGTCTTGTCAGCCTTTGAGGGGCTTCTGATCTTCCTAGGCTCTACAGGGTACTGGGGAAAGAGGCAGACGATCTCTGTCCTTGTCCTGGTTCTCTCTGGATGATCTGTGTCCCTTCCAGGGCTTCCCACTCTTGGCAGAAGACTTGCAGAGAGGGCAGGCAGGATGTCTTGCAATCTTGACATGGTGTCATGCTGGCTAAGCAAGCCTGTCACATGGAAGCATTTAAAGCTTATTCCTGGTAGACTTGAGCAAGGTAGTTTCCAGGCAGACAAGCCCAAAGTATCAGGGCTTGTTATGTAGCAGAGCTATCTTATAGCTTAGCCGATATAAAGCTGCAGAGCATGGCAGGGTGCAACGGCAGAAGGCAATAGCAGCAGCAAGCATGTTGTGTTACCTGCTCATCTCTTTTTATCAATGGAGCCTGAGTCTAATGGGCCTTTGGACAGAGATGAGCCAAATAGAATGGCACTTTTCCAAGCTTAACCATATTAGGTGAAGTCAGGGCTTGCTTTTACCTTTTAGGGCAGAACACAAACAAGTGTATAAAGTGTGCAGGTACCCTGCAGGTACCTGCAGGTACACANATGTAAACAAATTTGGACAAACATGGTGACACTAGGCCCCTTTGTCTTCCTTTCCTGCATCTGCTTGTCCCAACAACAGAAGGAGGGAGAGCAGAAGAACATGTCTGGCCAAGCCAGGACATGTTCAGGCCTAATTTGACCTGGTTAGGCCTTCCACAACAGAATGGATGGAGATAAGGCTCATCAGTCTGGTGCTGCTGATAGCTTTCCTGTCAGCAGTGCTTTCTTCAGAGCTAGCTCTTTACTTACTGCCAGAGAACAGGCAGGTAACCAGCTCTGCTGGCATCAGCTTTGACCAGGGTGCTTGTTTCTGTTCTCCTTCATTCAAATACCTTCCTGATTGGGTGCCTACATGGTGCTAAAATGCTGGAGCTGAAAGAATCCTAAAATTTTGCCCTCTCTATTTCACTTGGGCCACTTTGGATATCAGATGTAGGTGACATTGAATGTTAGGAACAAGCTCTGCACCATGAGGGTGGTGAAACACTGGAACAGGTTGCCCGGGGAGGTGGTTGAGGCCCCATCCCTGGAGATGCTCAAGGTGAGGCTGGACAAGGCTTTGGGCAAGCTGATCTTGTTGAGGATGCTTCTGCTTATTGCAGAAGGAGGTTGGACTTGATGACCTTTGGAGATCACTTCCAACCCAGACTGTTCTACGATTCTACCAGGATGGATTTGTGTTTCAAGTAGTAAATAAGAAACAGAGTTAACTTCCTTTCTTGCTTTTGTATTTGCTGTACTTTCTGTCTTGTAGCCCAATTTCCTCTCTTCAATATCCATGCCTCATTTTGCTATCTCAGTAATCCTACTTACCTCCTCCATGGGGGTCTTCTGAATGTTAGCATTGATAACGATTCATTGCATGTGTGTTTGTGAGTTAAATCCCATTGGTTTAGTCCTTCTTTTAAATAACGTTTCTCAGTCTATGGAGCACTGATGATGGAGGGCTCCATAGGAACACAATTTCCATCTCTAGATCATCTGCCAGATGCCACAGTAATCCTTAATGTAAAGCTAATGACTTTTTCAAATTATTTTTTTAAACAGTCTAACAATGAGATGTAACAAAGAAAATTAAGGATGCCATCAAACTCGGAGGCTAAAAGCATGTAGGATGTGTAATAGGAACTATAAATGCATTGTTAATCTCAAACTGCACATTCAGACCCAACCACAGCCCCAAACTTTATTCAAACAGCTAACAACAAAGACCTAGAGGTATGCTTTCATTCCTAACAAAGACAGAGGAGCTTTTTGCCTTGATCAACTGAATGCTTTTATCTTCAGGTATCACTGGTCATAGTTAAGGTTTGATTACTTACAATGATAACAAAGTGATGGTTTCTAGTTGTGGGTGTGAAGAGAGTCATTACCTAGAGCTGCTCAATAATCCCTGGCTTTTCCAACTTTCTTGGGCAAGTTTAGTTGCAGAAACCAACCCAGCATACATGGGCTAATGGGCCAGGCAGACACATAAAGACTCTCTCGAGGGAGGACCTTCTGCAGGGAGAGAAGGATGAATTTTGCAGCATGCTGTCTTGAAAAGAGACATTTTACTATGGCTTCTTGACCCCCTTTGCTACAAGCAGTCAAGTGCTTCTGACAAATGAAAGGTGCTGCTATTTGAATATCAGTAGTAGGAATTTATATCTAGCATCTTATTCAGGTAAACTGATGCCATCTCCCTCTCAAGAAGCTATTGTTTCTTCTATTCTGTAACCTAAACTCAAAAATGTCTGTGGACCAGATGCCACTCTGTGATTTAGGGCAAAGAATGATGCCTAGGTTAACAAAGAATGAATCATCTTAGAAGTGAGGCTTCTCTAGAAGCAATACAGCATGTTTTAAAATCTGGTTTTATTGTTTGATAGATAGAAAAGATATAACTATTTCCTTATGGGGAAAGGCTGAGACACCTGGGACTGTTTAGTCTGGAGAGGAGAAGTTTCTGAGGGGATCTAATGTCTATAAATATCTGAAAGTGGGGGTCAGGAAGGGAGGGACAGGAACAGCTTCTGCTCACTTGTGCCCTGGGATAGGACAAGGGGCAATGAATGAAAACTGCAGCACAGGAAGTTCCACCTCAACATGAGAACTTCTTGACTGTAAGGGTCCCAGAGCACTGGAACAGGCTGCCCAGACATGTTGTGGAGTCTCCTGCTCTGGAGCCTTTCCAGCCCTATCTGGGTGTCAGAGGTCACTTCCAATGCCTAACATCCTGTGATCCTGTGAACTAGGAGAAATTGAGATGAAATCTTTATTACCTGGGCCCAGTATTAATTACAGTCTAGAGTACAGCCTCATTGGGAGCTTTCAAAGGACTAAAGCATCATCTTGACTTAATGTTTTTTGCCATTAACAACAACAGCCTGGAATCGCTTTCTTTGTTTTCCTCTCTTGCATTCCATGGGTAGGCAGTGAGACTCTGGGGACCATAGTGTGAAATGATGTCAGGTATAGCCTGATGTACCCCACTTAAACCAGCACAGAAAGCAGTGTGCATTTGCTCTGCAGACATTTACTGATTGCAAACACTTCATTAGGAAATGTGTTGGAGTAATTTTCTTGTTAAGGTCATGCTGTTCTGGTTATGTTTTACTTTATTTTTTCTAGTATTTTAGTGCATTTTATTTTATTGGATAACAAGTGAAAATGACCTCTATTGATTCTATTTATTTATCTGGTTTGGTGGGTTTCTTACCTCTCCTCTAGGCTGACTTCATTTATTCTCTGATTTTCTTTTTTAACTCCTTGTAAGCACTTTAAATTCAGATTCTGTACTTGGAGTCTATTTCTGTTCATTGCACTATGAGCTTTTTAGTGTGCAGCCTACACTGAACTTATCTTGACAGTAATGGGAATGAAGGAGATTTTTAAGACACTCAACAATTTCTTAGCAGCTGCTAAGACCATGCACTGCTTCTGCTATGAAACCTTCCTCTTTCAAAGTAATTCTGGCCCTGTAGACGTATTCATAGATAAAAGTTCCAGTCAGATCAAACATTTTATCTCTCTGAAGTAATGTACCAAGTATCATTTTTCATGTAGTTTTCTTAGGAAAGCCTGGCCAGTCTCAATCTACTTTTTTTTTCTCCCAGCAAAAATGGAAATGCAGCAGAATCAGCCTAGAATAATTTGATCATGCACAAATTCTGGCATGTAGTTACATCCATGTCTGGAAAAAGGGTGTTTCTTTGCTGCCAGCAATGAGGTGTTTGTGTTTGCAGAAGTAGATCGTTCATTTAACAGCAGTGGTTTATTCAGCTGTTGGTGTAGAGGATATAGCGTGTTGATGTACTCTTCTCATGTTGTAAAGCTTTTTGGTGTGCTGGCTGTTGATCAGCAAAAATTTGTATCCAAGAACATCCAACAGCAGAGTGTGCAGTTCTGGAGTCCCCAACACAACAAGGATATTGAACTGTTGGAATGAGTCCAGAGGAGGCCACAAAGATGCTCAGAGGGCTGCAGCAGCTCTGCTATGAGGACATACTATGAGAGTTGGGGCTCTGCAGCCTGGAGAATAGGAGACCTTATAGTGGCCTTCCAGTACCCGAAGGGGCCTATAGGAGAGCTAGGGAGGGACTACTTACAAGGTCTTGTAATGAGAGGATGAGGAGTAATGGGTTTAAACTGGCAGAGGGGAGATTGAGCTCTGTGGTAAAAGGTTGGACTTGACGATCTGTGAGGTCTCTTCCAACCTAAACCATTCTATAATTTTTGGTTACCTATATGGTCAAGCTGTGACTGCATCAGTTTAGACTAGAATTTTTTTTTTTTCAGGGAAAGAGTGGTCAGGCACTGGAATGAGCTGCTCAGGGAGATGGTGGAGTCGCCAACCCTGGATGTGTTCAAAAGTCCTTTAGATGTGGTGCTTGGGGATATGGTTTAAGGTGCACCTCATAGAGTAGGGACATCAGGTGGACTTGGTGATCCTGAAGGGCTTTGCCAAGCTAAATGTTTCTGTGATTCTGTGATTTGTTCATTGTTGTAACAGAAGCAGGTCCCTTTTCCAAAAAACAAGATGGACCAAGCTGTAAGGACTTGGTCACATATTGTTTATCCATAGTAAGTGCAGAGTAGAATGACATGTGGAAGTTACAACCAGGTATGTTCATATTGTTGCTGATCAGCTGATATCAAAATGCTTTTTGAAGTTGGGATACTTAGGCCTTCAGCAGGTCCTCTCCCTCTGCCCTGATGAGACCACATCTGGAATATTCTATCCAGTTTTGGGCTGCCCAGTTCAAGAATGATAGGGATCTACTGGAAAGAGTCCAACAAAGAGCTGTGAGGATAATTAAAGGATTTACACATCTCTCCCATGAAGAAAGACTGAGAGAACTGGGACTGTTCAGTCTGGAGAAGAGCAGAGAAGGCTGAGAGGAGATCTTAGTAATGTCTATAAATATCTGAGGGGTGGGTGTCAAGAGGAAGGGGCCAGGCTCTTTTCAGTGGCACCTGGTAATAGGACAAGGAATAATGGATGTAAGCTAGAACACAGAAAGCTCCACCTCAGCACGAGGAGAAACTTTACTGTGAGAGTGCTGGAGCACTGGAACAGGCTGCCCAGACAGGTTGTGGAGTCTCTTTCTCTGGAGACTCCCAAAGTGAACCTGGATGTGTTTCTGTGTGGCCTGCTCTAAATGACCCTTCTTTGATAGAGGAGCTGGACTTGATCTCTGGAGGTCCCTTCCAACTCCTAACATTTTATGAATCTCTGAATCTCTATGCCTTAATTCACATTAAACCCCAGCAATATTTATACTTGGTCAGCTTCTAGAGGAAATGCACAGCTGATAATGTTGTAAGCCAGCAGGCAAATGTGGTCATGGTTTACATTCTCTGCAGATTTTCACTAAAATGCCAGAGTGTGAAATGGAGCACCCCAAGGTGCAGGTCTATTGGTTTGTCCCAGCCATGTATGAAAGTGGTCAGCATAAGCATGATGCTAAAAAAAGCCATGGATGCTCAACATCCTAGGTGAGGTTGAAGGAGGCAACAGAGCTCTTCACTTGTGTTATCTGAGTTCCGCTACTTAATGGCTGGAGTGGTGTGAGACTGGGAAAAGCATTAAAACCATGTCTAGGATTTCTTTCTAGAGAGTAACTTGCTTAAGCTTTCTCTGAAGACCTAGAGGTGCATAAAAGTGGAGTAAAAGCTGGCCGAGAGTATACTCTCTCATCCTCTCATACCCTGTGAAGTTCCAGCTCAACTTACGAACTCTTAATCCTTCCTCCTGAGGGAATTTATGGTGCAACCACTAAGACATGAGGGATTTGGAAGGGCTGAGCCTTAATGAGGATTCTCATTCCTAGAGTGCATGACTTCAATGTATTAACAGGTCCATGTTTGCAATCTTTATGCAAGTATCCATCTATTCATGAAATCATCCCCCTGTGGACACAAGGAGAGCTGCTTCCAAGGAGGAAACACTATCCTGCTCCACCTGTGCTGAGAAAAACAGAAACTGAGGTATTCCAGAAGTACAAAGCACTGCTCTTTCAGTACTTGGAAACAGTTGGAAGCTGGGAGTCAAGCTCTTGTGAGCTTCAGCCACGAGAAGCCAAAGCAAAGGCTGATCCCTTCCTTTTCTACTTCTGCTGTTATTGTACCATAAGGCCCTCTGAGGTCCTTGACACACTGAAGCATCTTTTCTGCCCTGTCAAGGTGACAGCATCATTACTCCTAACAAATTCACTTCCCATAAGATATTCAAAGGATATCCAGTTCATTCAAATGTACCAGATTTAAATGTATCTTAATTTATGACTGTGTTCTAATCACCAGAAGATGATGAATATAATTAAAGATAATGAATGGCCCCATTAGTCTTTTGCTTGCTGTGATAATTCCTTCAGACAGGCACTTCCTTTGTTTCTGTGTGGTGTGGAAAGATGCCTTAGCAAGGAAAACTTCTCTCACAGCTTCTCCTCACTCTGGGGTTTAGGAGTTATATTTAATGGCAAGGCTGGGAGAGAAGAAGGAAGGAGCAGACCTCTATGCCATGGGCAGCCTCATCTAGTTAAGGATGTTCCTGCTTACTGCAGAGAGGGTCAGACTAGATGACCTTCGGAGGCCCCTTCCAACCCAGACCATTCAATGATTCTGTGATTCCATTGATAGTATGCAAGTAACTGCTGAAGATGGAGGTAGAAAGATCTGATCATGCCTATAAAATTTTCCAGGTCCCACTTGGAAATCTTGGAGCTTTCCCATCATATGCTGGTATTTGCACCTCACAGTTTCTCAGCTACACATTTTAATCTTTGATTTTACATACCTCACAGAAAACAATGCTGGCAGCTTCCTCCTTTGACTTCTAACTATTCCAGACTGGCTCAAGACTCCGCAATCCACTTGTGCAGCCACAGGGGTTTTCCACCCCTCCTCTAGTGACTAAGCCTGGCACTGTGAAGCTTACACGGTTCAGTGGCATTGCAGGCTTCTACTAACAGGGCTGTGGACAACTGAATCAGGACTGTCAGGACTATTCCTGTTAGGCTGCACTGTACAAGCCAATCTATACCCTGATCTATCTCCTTCACAGTGAAGAGAAGAAGACAAAAAGAAAACCATAATGTTTTGTTTGGCAGGAAGTGGTGAGAGCAGGTATAGAGTTGAAGTTTCTTGTTAGGGAAGTTGTCTCTCAGCATGGTCTGTAAGTTTCATAATTTTCCTCAGTTTGTCATGACCTACATTAATGAAAACCTGAAATAGGACTGCTCTGGAAGGACTCACTTGAAGAAGGAGGGTGGCAGCAGAGCCTCAGATGTCCTCACAGGCTTTGCATCCATCTGGCAGCAGTTCCAGCTCACCAGAGCAATGATCACGAGTTGTCACTTTCTGATTTGGAATACTTTTATGAGACCAGATTGAAGCTTTTGAGGGAGGATTTCCACCCTCTCTGTGCCTTCCTCTCAGCATCTCACTCCGAATGGGCTTTACATTTGTCTAGACACTGAGCATGGCAAAAAGCTACCACTTAAAAGCCTTTCAAAATTTCCCAGATTACTCAAGGGTTGGGGCTTGTCTGACCAGCATGATACAAAGGAATGTCAGGCTGCACTGCACACTTGTGTCTGCTGGGGCTGCCCTTCTTCACTTCCGCCAGGCTCTTGAAACTGATTTACTGAGCTGCAGCTCTCTTCCAAAATACAGCCACGAGAAGGAGAAAATGTCACCTTCAGAGTGTGTCTGAAACTAGAATATTTCTGCACCAAATAAGAACTACTCTAGGCCAGAGAGCAGAAGATGCTGCTAATCTCCCTGTTTTGACACTATTCCTTCTGGGCTGTGCTTAGCAGATGTTTATGTCTTAAACCTGTCAGCTGTGGTGATCTGATGCTTCAAATCTCTTTCAAGGCCTAGCAGGAAAATTTAATACCTTCGATGAAGGAATGTCAAACTTGTTCTCCTGGCTCAGAGATATCAGATGTGCTGTGAGACCCAGAACTTCAGCAATATGACTCCTGGCTTTTGATCTGGCAATTTCTTCTTATTAATGTCTGCTTAACATAATAAAACATGTAGGAGATACCTGTTCCTGTGATCCTGCTGAAATCACATACTGAAGTCCTGTTAACACTGAAGCAGCAGGGTTGAGCTCAGAGCGGTGGATGTCATAAAATCATTAAATGGTCTGAGTTGGAAGGGACCTTCAAAGGTCATTCAATCCCCCCTGCAGTCGGCAGGGGCATCCTCCAATAGATCAGGTTGCCCAGAGCCCTGTTGACCCTCACCTTGAATATTTCCAGGGATGGGGCCCCAACCACATTCCTGGGCAACCTGTTCCTGTGTTTCACCACTCTCATGATGCAGAACTTGTTCCTAACATCCAGTCTAAATCTGCTGAACTCTAGTTTGGAACCATTGCCATCATCCTGTTCCTGCAGACCTTTACAAACAGTCTCTCTCCATCCTTCTTGTAGCCCACTTCAGGTACTGGCAGGCTTCCATTAGGTCTCCCCAGAGTCTCTTCCAGGCTGAACAACTTCAGCTCCCTCACTCTGTCCTTATAGCAGAGGTGCTCCAAACCCCTACTCATTTTCATGGCCTCCTCTGGACCCACTCCATCATGTCCATGTCCTTCCTGTGTTGAGGGCTACAGAGCTGGATATAGTATTCTAGGTGAGGTCTCACCAGAGCAGAATAAAGTGGCAGAATCCCCTTTCTTAATCTGAGCTATCAACTGAGTTACAATCTGAATTAAATTCCGCAAACAAAAGCTAGAAAATGTTGCAGTTCTGTCCCTCCTGTACTTCAAAGGTGGATTTTGCATGGGACTCTCTCTTTAACAAATTTCAAACATTCTATCCATCACAGGTGATATTATTTTAGTGTGCCACAGGTCTAAGACTGCAAACTAGTCAGAATGCTACATTCACTTCTCTGAGGACAGCTACTGATGTATGAGCTCAGGGAGATGGAAAGCAGGGGGGAAAATGGTAGGGAGAAGTCAGGCATAAACAGGAAATAATATCTTTATATTGATCTGGAATGCCACCTCCTTGGCCACAGAAATTGTTTGGAGCTTGCCTTCTACAGGTTTTGTTCTCTATGTGCTAATGTTTTTGAGGTACAGGGATCTCAGCTATCAGTTGCATTTTCAGAGGAGCAAAACTCTTTGTGAAATTAGCTCTTGCTGAATANGGAGCTGTTCAAGGCAGGATTGGACGTGGCACTTGGTGCCATGGTCTAGCCTTGAGCTCTGTGGTAACGGCTTGGACTTGATGATCTATGAGGTCTCTTCCAACCTTGGTGATACTGTGTGATATTTTTTTTTAAGTGGTGAAACATTTAATTTCTGTTCTTAAAGAGGAAAAAAATTCTTTATGCTGCAATCTGGGTTGTTTTTGTTTGCTTGATTTTTAAAAGGGGGGAAATTAAATTACAATTTGAAGTTGTTAAATTTTAAATCAAAGTAGAAATAAAAACACCTGACAAAAATAAAAGGAGATTGGAGTGAGCATTGGACTTGCCAGTGGGAGATCTCACCAGCAGAGCTGGAGTCACTTGCCACAGCTGCTCATGGGCTCTGGGAAGTTCAGCAGGGCTTGCAAACAAATTTCTCTAAAATGCAAGAATGAGCATTTTTCTCTAGGAATAACTGTCCAGAGAATTGTCAGGACCATTTGCTTCTCATGCACAGCTGAAGTTCACTCCCAGAGCATCTTCCTTCTGCAGAGATGCCAGAAGTGGGGGCCTGGCTTGCAGCATGGTGCCCCATTTTCTAGCCTTGCCTGCTCCACTCTTCAGCCATCCTGACAGTTGATTAATGCCTCAGCTGTGGAGTGACAATTCCACTTCACACCTTCATCCATCATCCCTGCACCATTTCCTAGGGGCCTCAGGACCCTGGCAAATTGTCACATAACCTAGCAAGGACTTGCTGTTCCTCCAGTTGTCTGTCTGAACAAATGCCCTGGTTTTCAGAAGTTGCAAGAGGGAGAAAATGAAAGGGTTGTAAACCAGATCCAGTGCCTGCCTTAGGACAAGGAGATTGGTGTGATTCAGATAGGTGACTAACTCCCATTTTAAGGCTTTTATCCCACCCGTGTCCCCAGAAAAGTTGCCTGGGAGTTTAAAGTCCAGTTGCTTACTCGCAAAAGATGGACAAGGTTTTGAGTGATGTTTCGCAGAACTGTGACTGGACCAGAAGATAGATGTGAAAATTGAGTCCTGATGCAGATCCTAGCTGCTCTTTCAGAATTTTATGGATAAGAAGTTGGTTTTACCATGTCTCACTGGCCCATTGCAAGACAGAGGTGAGGGAGAGCAATTAGTCTTCACTGCAGGAGCTGGAAAATGAGACCCAATCACTGCAGGGGAGCCCCAGCAAGGCAGGGCTCTTTGCTCATGATGTGGGACTGGCTGTGAGCTCCTCTGAGCTGCTCAGGCTCTGCCTCATTTGCCTGTCTGTGTTAAAGGATAAGCAGCTGTTAAGATCTGCCTGTTGTTTTTTTCACCTTAAAACCAAAAGGGGCTCCCCTGATACTCTTCACAATGTCACATTGCCATTTCACATGGAATTGCCACTCTTGCCTACTTGAGAAAACAAGATGAAATCAAGTCGAGAGACATTTATCTTTTTGCCTTTTGGGCAGAGATGTGTGGATGATTGTTCAGCTGCTTTTGTTCTGAACCAGCAAGGACCACTTGAAGGAGGGAACAGGAATGAAGTAACAAAAGACTCTCGTCTGCTACCTGCTCAGCACCAGAAAGTTGCCTGCCTGGATGACAATTTCCCAGGGACCAAGCAAGTCCAGAGCAGGGCCACGAAGATGCTCAGAGGGCTGGAGCAGCTCTGCTATGATGACAGGCTACAAGAGTTGGGGCTCTTCAGCCTGGAGAACAGAAGGCTTCAAGGAGACCTTGTAGTAGCCTTCCAGTATCTGAAGGGGCCTACAGGAAGACTGGAAAGGGACTATTTACAAGGTCTTATAGAGACAGGACCAAGAGTAATGAGTCTGAACTGGAAGAAGGAAGATTCAAACTGGATCTTAGGAAGAAGTGCTTTACAGTGAGGGCTGTGAAACACCGGCACAGGTTGCCCAGGGAGGTTGTGGCTGCTCCCACCCTGGAGGTGTTCAAGGCCAGGTTGGATGAGGCCTTTAGCGACCTGTTCTAGTGGGAAGTGTCCCTGCCTATGGCAAGGGGTTGGAACTGGATGATCTCTGAGGTCCCTTTCAACCTAAACCATTCTGTGATTCTATAAAGGTGGCTGGCTTGTCCTCTGTGTAAGTGCCTCAGCTAAACCTGTTCTTTGTCACAGGATCAACTCATGCACAATGCAAGTTTGTGTCACTTAGCACGACAGACCTCAGGGACCCATCAGATTCCTACCACCTGGCACTGGTGAGAAGCTATTCCTCTGTGTCTGCTCTCTCTTGAGCAGAGCAGTGCCTAAGCTCAGCTGCCATGTAGCTTGCTCTCAGCTTCAACATGTGGTTAAGAGGGAGGAATATAAGAAGCAGTAAAAAACATTGGGAAAACATGGATTGCTTTACAAAATTAAAAGATGCCTTAAACTTTCTCTGATTTATGGCTACAACTACTGAATTATCTCCTGTACAAATAACTCAGCTTATGGGTTAAAAAGGAATCAGTATAAGTGCATAGATGGGTGAAGACCAAAGCCCTCCTGGCAGGTACAGCTTTAAATGTGTGCAGGAGTGAGTGGCCAGAGCCACTAAGGCATCTTGTACTGCCCAGAATCACAGGGTATCAGGAGTTGGAAGGGACATCCAGAGATCATCAGATCTAACTGCCCTGCCAGAGCAGGATCACCTAGGGCAGGCCACACAGCAACATGTCTAGGCTGGCTTTGAAAGTCTCTAGAGAAGGAGACTCCACAACCTCTCTGGGCAGCCTGTTCTAGGGCTCCATTACCCTCACAGTAAAGAAGATCTCCTCATGTTGAGGAGAGACTGGAGCTGATTTCAACCATCTAGACAGACTGTGCAATCCTAAATTGAAACCGCTACAACTGCTACATGGTGATGAGTCACAATTTGCTTACAATGTCCAGGACTCAGGTACTGATTCTTCTTTGGGACAGATTCAAGGGAACAAGAATGTTCTGCGTACACATAGACCTGTTTTAGATGCTCTTCAAAACCACCTAGAAGAGTTTTTAATTGATCTTGGTAACTGCCAGATGTTCTGACACCCCTCTCCTGCTATGGGAATGCTTGTGACCATGGGCCTGTAACATGAATTAATTGGATTAGGTATTTTATCTTCCTCAGGGTGTTATGTGGTGGCCTGGACTGTGAACATATATAAGGGCCAGCCAAATGTGAGGCAATTGTCTATGCAAGGGTTGGCTTTTGGAGTGTCTGGGAGAGGTTTTAGATCTGGGATTTACCTAGGAATATTGCTGAAAGAATAGGAGAAACAATGTCTTTGTTTTTATCACTTAGGGTTGTGATTCAGCTTAAAGTCTCCTGGCAGGGCTGGTTGGAAAGAGACAATTCAGTATGGGTTTGGTGGATTGTGCCTGCAGACATTACTGTCTGATTAAAGCCAAACTTCAGCTGCCACCAGGAAGCTTTTAGCTTCCATTGCAGCATGGTTTATTGATTCTGTTTAATTCTGTACTTTAACACCCTGGAGTGAGCCAGTGCAGACTCTCGGCATTCCCAAGACTTACTGGTTCTGTGCCTCCCACATACACAGTCAGTGTTGGAGGGAGCTTGTAGGAGAGGATAGAAGCCCATCTACTCCACCTCTGACCAGTATTCATCTGGGGACACCTCCCACATGGGGGAGATGTATTGTGAATAAGTAAGGAAAAACTCAAGCATCACTTTTAGGTCTGGTCTGGAGAGCAAAATAGACTTTTTTTGCAAAGTTTATACCTTCTCTCTGGCATCTGTGTGGGAACTGCCCAAGGCAGACAAGCTCTAAAAGGGCAGGTGTGGAGCCTATGGGAAAAGTTAAGTCTAAGTCATCCTAGTTAAGCACAGGCTCAGAGCATCTTCTCCTACCTTCAGCCAGCTCCTCTGTACTGCCTGACTGTTTCATCTCTGGGTCTTGCAGCACTGCCACTACCAGTCTGAGTGAAATCCTTGCTGGAGTGTGGACTGCTTCTAGTGACACAAACTGCTACTTCTGGCTGACAGAACCAGCTGGGTATTTCTCTAGGCTGAGGACCTGCCTTTCCGATTGTCCCTGCAGGGGAGGATGTGGCTGTTTCTCTCTCATTGGCCTACAGCCACCTGCAGAGGAGAGCCTTTGGGGGTGGCAATCCCAGCACCACAACCTCTACACCTTCCTTGCCTTGCTCCTGAGTCATCCTCTTTTATGTGGGCAGCACATCCAAAAGCAACTGTTGGGTGGGAAAGTTTCCTTAGCAGGTCATTACCTCCCCAATGGGAAGGTTTGCTTCAGGATACATCCAGCATGTTCCTCACATTTTATTAGTGGAAGTGTCAACAAAGCTGCAGGCAACAGCTGGAGAAGGCAAAAGCAATTTGATTCTTTCATCAAAACAAAACAAAGTTTTGTCCTTTTCTCAGCCTATGCCCTACATATTCTCTTCCTTACTTTAATAACAAGGGTGACATTTTGAGGCCTTTGGAATTCCTCCAGTCACTGTCCTCACTTTATACTTCAACAGTTTTCTGAAACAAATGAAAGCCCTAGAGCCAGCTGCATGTCTGAGAGGGGGCATCACCTGCATACCAGAGTAGAGCTGAGGTAGCTCTCCTTTTGCTGGAATTGGTGCAGTCCACCTTTGTTCAGATACACAGTTGGGGAGGCAAATGTGCATGGTAGATTATGGTGATTCTTTGGCTCTGTTTTAAAGGAATGAAGAAATATTCTCCTCTCTGATGCCAGATAGGTTTTGGGTGTACAAGGGGACTTTCTAGAGCTGTTACACTTTGCATGATCACTCCTGGGATCAAAGAGGAAACAAACAGCTGCTCTCCACATGGAAAAGGAAAGCAGCACTGAGGCCTCCAATCAATGCCTCTTCTTCTGCAGGAAAGCTTGCTGATGTCCTGTGCTCCTTTCATCAGGCCAATAAACATTGTCGCTGGGTTTGTTGTTGCTGTCATTTCTGGTTTATGTTTTGGATTCAGAGGGCAAACTTGATTGAAATTGGCTGTGGTCACATATCAGCAAATCTAATGAGCAGGGGTTTACCTGTATTGAAGTAAAGAATTCAATCATTTTCAAACATCTTTGCCTGTGAATCACTTTGCATATGTCCAGCCAGGGATGATATTTCAAATTCAAACTAAACAAGTCAAAACATGTGTGTGAGCACACTGAGCAGGACTCACATGGGAACAGATACCATCTGGAATCACAGGTGCTCTCACAGCCAGAAGAGGCAAAATGATGCTGTTAACTGGGAGAGGTGCTCAAGTGAGCCATAGGAAGCTCTCGAGCAGTACGGAGATGGCCCCTCAGCTTTTCCATCCTGTGACCAATCTTCTCTTCCCTTTGCTCTCTCTGTGCTGCACATCTTGTTCCAGGAACAGGTCACAGGAGCTGATTCTTGCCTGCACACATGTGATGAGTGTGCTGCTGTGAGGTGATCTAATACAGGTCTGTCTTGTGTAGGCAACTAACAGGGTACATATTACAGGCTTCCCTTTCACCCACGGACACCTCTACTGCTTAGTTTTTGGAAGTAATTCCACATGCTGGGGCTGTTTATTCTGGAGAAGAGAAGACTAAGAGATCTTCTCAATGTATATGAACATCTGAGGGGTGGTTTTCAAGTGGATGGGGCCAATCTCTTTTTGGTGGTCTGCAGCAATAAGACAAGGAGCAACAGCTACGAATTGAAACAGGGAAGGTTTCACCTCAACATGAGGAGGAACTTCTTTACATTGAGGGTGACAGAGCACTGGGGCAAACTGCCCAGAGAAGTTGTGGAGTCTCATTCTCTGGAGACTTTCAAAACCTACCTGGATGCATTCCAGTGTGAACTAACTGAGGGGATCCTGCCTTGGCAGAGGGGTTGGACTCAATGATCTCTGAAGGTCCCTTCCAACCTCTAAGGTTCTGTGATTCTATGCTGGCAGCAGAGGCTGGCAGCCACTGGGCAGAGTGCCTGCATGGATCTGCAGCTCAGTTTGAATGGGCAGGACAGGGAGCATATGGTGAGTTGGCAATGGGAGCCTGCTGGTTATCTGAAGACACTTTCATGTCCAGCCACTACATGGCAGAAAAGACAGCTGTGCACCTTCTGTGTTGTGCTGCAAACAGCATCCTTTAACAAAGGCATTTTCCATGCACAAAATGCAAAAGAACAGTGAGACCAGGCTGAATTTGTCCTCTCTGTAACTGTTCCAAAGAGCCTTGACATCAGACTCCACTGGTTTATTTTCAAGTCTGGATTTCTGGGTCTGTTCCCATCCCTAACTAGTTCTTGCCTGTCTGTCTTGTAACTTGTGTTGTTCTGCCTTCCATGTGCTTTGTTTGCTAGCATGGGTGGAAGATAACCAAGTGGGAGCCTTGGTGGAAAAATACCACACTTAAATAAGTCGAGAGCATTATCACTACTTAGGAAATGCTTGGAGGAGTGACAGCACATGCTGTTCTGTCACTAAAACAAAAAGCTGTATTTTAAAAGCCTTTCCCCCCCCCAAAAAAAAAGATGTTATGCAGATACTGCTAGTCTAACTGGAATGCGAGGTGGCAGAACAGCTAAACAGAGTAGCTGCCACTGAGAGAGATGGGGGCAGGTGACAGATTTCAGTGGGATGCATTCAAGGAGAAAGGCATTGATGCAATTTGCCAGAGACATCCTGGAGATAGTTAATAAGCATACAGAAAGCTCTCCTTGCTGCAGGAATAACTCAGCACAGAGCAAGGTGAGATCTCGAAGGGTGTTTTGGCATGGCTCTTCTCTACCAGAGCCATCCCACCCTCTTTTGCTGGCTCACTGGAGCAGGTTTCTGTCTCCTTTGTATACACTCTGCTCTCAAGGGAAAAGAGGAGGGAGCATATGAGCAGAGCAGTCCTGAAGGAAGATCCTGAGGCAGAGCCAAGCCTGCTCTTTGTTCATGAATTCAAGCTGGAGGATACAGCAAAGTTTGAACTTTGTGTCTGCACTGCTACAATTCATGCGCTACAGAAAACACATTTTCAGGAAGCTTTGTGTCGTACATTGCTTTTTAAAATAGGACTTTGAAAACCCAGCTTAGCTTACTCTATTAGAGGCCTGTGAGATGGACAGTTCCAGCTCAGACCATTCAGCTTATGACAGGAAGCTTTTTCAGCTTGATCTGGATTTGAATACAGCACACAATTAACTTCAGAATCCCCACTAGGCTCTGTGGAGCACATTGTATGGAGTGGTATCTTCCTATACCCAGATTTTCACTCACATCACTTCAGTTTTAGGTCATACAGGGCAAGAAATGTTTGGAATTGGACCATACCTTGGTTCACATACGAGATATTGTTGAATGTCTTGTAAAAGCTGTGACTTGGAGAGGGACCTGGGGGCATTGGTTAACAGTCGACTAAATATGAGTCCTCAGAGTGACCAGGTGGTCAAGAAAGCCAATGGCATCCTGGCTTGAATTAGGAATAGGGTGGCCAGCAGGGACAGGGAGGTGATCATCCTCCTGTGCTCAGCACTAGTGAAGCCACACTTTGAGTGTCATGTTCAGTTCTGGTCTTCTCACTGCAAAAAGGATATCGAGGAGCTGGAGTGTGTCCAGAGGAGGGCGACAAGGCTGGAGAAGGGCCTGGAGCACCTGGGCTATGAGGAGGGGCTGAGGGAGCTGCGGCTGTTCACACTGGAGAAGAGGAGGCTGAGGGGAGACCTCATTGGTCTCTAAAACTCCCTGAAGGGAGGTTGGAGCCAGGAGGGGGAAAGCCTCTGCTCCTTGGTGGCAAGTGACGGACAGAGGAGATGGTTTTAAGCTGCAGCAGGGGAGGTTCAGGCTGGATGTTAGGAAATATTTCTTCCCAGAGAGGGTTCTCAAACACTGGAATGTCTGTCCAGGGCAGCCCTAGATTCATTCTCCTTGGAGGTGTTTAAGCAGCCTGTGGACACTTAGGGACATGGTTTAGTATTGACCCTCCAGTGCTGGGTCGAGGGTTGGACTGGATGATCTCGGAGGTCTCTTCCAAGGGGATGTTTTCTGTGATTCTGTTAAGTGTGAAACGATGCTACATGCAAACAAGTGATTCATTCACTTTCCCATTGCTAGGCTGCAGATAAACTCAAGCAGTTGTGACAGAAAAAAGGAAAGGGAGGACTAGGGAAAAGAACTGAGCTACCAAGACTGTTGTGGCTGATGTGGTGCTCCTGGGGCTCTGAGGAGCTCATACATGTCCAGTAACACTCTGCTTTTTCTAAGTTATCTGTAAATTTTTATGCTTTAATTATAGAATGAAAGGGCCTTTGCATATATTCTTTCTGAGCCACAGCTGAACAAAGGAAATAAGAGTTTTGAGGGCTTGTGTTACGCTGGAGCTGAAAAGCAGGCAGCACTGTGTTAAATGTGGAAACTGGGGCTTGTCTAATAATCACCTCTGCTTTGCTATTCCCACCAAACGAGAACAAGGGTGTCCAGAGATACTCCAAACAAAAAGCTTTGCCAGAGCTGAGACTGCAAAACTGCTGCAAAAGAGGCAAAGGCAGAGAAAATCTGAGACTGAAGAAAGCTTTAAACAGACATTGTTCCCAGGAGTACAATAGTCTAATGCAGAAGAAAAAAAAGATGTTTTCTTCCCTTGCAGGCTTGCTGCTGCATGTGGCATTGCAGCCTCTCCTCTTCACCAGATGTTTTTTTTATCATCAACACTGTGCATAAGTAATTTTAGAAAAGAATCCAGCCAAAACCTTGAAGTCCATTCTCTTCTCCTTCTTATTTGCAAACCTGACTGTCTCTGAATGGTTGGACGAGATGGGAAAGTGTTTAGTGATATTTGAAGAAACGCTTCCGTAGCTGCAATTTGAAATGTTGCCATCCCATTTCACCCCCCAGGGGCCTTCCTGCTGTGCCATAAATGAGGCTAATGTTACAGATCTTAAAAATACTTCCAGTCTCTTGCCGGGTAAAAGATGGCTTAGAAGTCTGTGAAAGACAGTTTAAAATCCATAGTGGACTTTTTCTTCTCCAGAAGATGTTTAATTCATCTCTGTTGACACTGGTGAGACTCCACCTGGAGTACTGGCATCCAGTTCTGGAGCCCCCATTACAAGAGAGATATGGATGTGCTGGAAGGTGTACAGAGAAGGGCCACAAGGATGATCAGAAGGCTGGAGCTGCTCTTCTGTGAGAAGAGACTGAGGGAATTGGCACTGTTCAGTCTGGATAGGAGAAGAGGTGACTTTATTGTGAACTTTCAGTATCTTAAGGGGGCCTACAAGAAAGCTAGGGAGGGACTTCTTAGGAGATCAGGTAGTAATAGGACTGGGGGGAATGGAGCAAGGCTAGAAATGGGTAGATTCAGACTGGATGTTAGAAAGAAGTTCTTCACCATGAGAGTAGTGAGACCCTGGAATGGGTTGCCCGGAGAGGTGGTGGAAGCCCCATCGCTGGAGGTGTTTAAGGCCAGACTAGATGAGGTTCTAGACAGCCTGATCTAGTGTGAGGTGTCTCTGCCCTTTGCAGTGGAGGTTGGAACTGGATAATCCTTGTGGTCCCTTCCAACCCTGACTGATTCTATGATTCTATAAAGCATAGTGAACCTGAGAAAAGTCTGTGCAAGCTAAACCAAACCATGAGCATGATTCCCTCTTGACTTGTCAGCTGCATTTGTGTCATCCTTCTCTCTGAGAAGTCAGGAGATCCTAGGAAGTGTGATCAAACCATGATTTCCAGGGAATCCCTTTCCATACCATTTCTGCGTCCCTGCAGCTTTCCTAATTTGCCATTTTCTCTCACAGTGCTGGATATGCAGCATTCTCCTCTCTTGAACCCTTTTGTTTGTGCCCCTCTCTTAAACTTTTACATGTGTTTGCATCTTGAAGGCACTGTTGTTTTTAAATTTTGTCATAAAGGGGAGGATAAGGGGGGAAGAGGGTGAGAAATGTGGTTAATGAAGAAGAAAATCAATTTTGCATTTGCCACATCTCAGCAAACATTTACCTAGCCCTGCTCCTCCCCTGCCTATCAATACCAGGCACGGTGGCTTAATCCTTTCTGCATCTTTTCAAACTGGTTGCATCAGGAATGCTTTTGGATGCTCCTGACCTTTGAGTGTGGACCAGTGTCCTTGAGGTATAAGGCAATTTAAAAACTCTCCTCTCTGCACTTCACAGAAAGCTGGAGTGGTTTGTATCAGCTCAGGCACCAAGGCTTGATGAGTAACATCTATTCTCATCACAGGTGACACCACCGATGCTACCTGCTGCTGTGATGCTATACAAACCAGAAGGATTTTGGTGCAGGGAGGTGATGGGCAGCAGCCTGCTCTCTCTTTCCCACCACACTGTGGCTGGGCAGGGCTGCTCCAGCAAAGGGGACTGGAAGAGGACACCATCTGATACTGCTCTGAGTGTGCTTTCAGCTCCCAGGGAAGAGAATCTTTTCAGAGCCTCCTGCACAAGGAAAGCAGTGAGCTGAACATGAGCAAGGGACAGCTGGGGAAGCATGAGTGCAGCATGTGCCAGAGGAGCTAGAGTTTTGGGACACAGAACCCATGCTAGGTTTCTTGTCTGTGGTCTTGCTCTTGACCTTTCATCTTGATCCTTGCTGAAAATGCTCCTTTTCCTCTACCAGTGGGGGTTCCTTCCATGGGCCTCAATCATCCCAGCAACAGATGACTTGAGCATGGACTTCCCCCAGAGTCATAGACTTCTCCGGGAGCAGTCTGCTGCTCCAGTGTGGGGTCCTGTATGGACTCAAGCAGGATTCTGTTCCACCACTGATCTGCAAGGGCTGTGAGAGATCAGCTTGCCATCTTTCCATAGTTCCAAGGGAAATGGCTCTCTGGTGTGCTTTGCCCTCTCAACTTCCTTACTGACCTGCATGATTATCTCTCTTTGGTTCCTCTGCTCTTCAGAGCAAAAGAACTCCCAAAATAACAGAACTTACATAACAGGGTTTTGCCCTCTTAAATATGTTATCACAGAGGCACTGACTGACTCAGCCTTAGCCAGAGGAGGGTCTGACCTAGAGCTAAGGGAGCTTCCTGAAGTTTCTTACAGGAGCTATGCCCCCTCTTCCTCTCCCAAAAGCCCCCCAGGAGCAAACCCAGCATACCTTTCTTTCAAGGAAATGGTTATTGTCAGAGCAGATGTGTGCAGCTGCCTTTTAGGTTATATCTCAGGTGTCAAAGAGGTGTTCTGCAGGGATAAGGTACTGGCCTTCTGTTAGCCTAAATCAGATACCTGTCTAGGTCTGTGTAACACTGCCTGTGGACTCTGGTTTCCTTCCATAAAACTCCACATCTGATACCAGGAATTATGTGTGCTTGCCAAGAAGGTGGACTATAGCAGCCCTGTGTCCCAAATTTCAAGTGTGCTTGTTCGTGTCTTAGCAGGCTTTGTGGTATGAGTTTGCTGAAGAATATGCCAAGTGGTGCAGCCGACTTGCCACAACCAACTAAAATAGCACTTAAACTCCTGTCAGTGTCTGCTTACTGAAACAGAAATGTGAGGCAATTTTCATTTTGGAAGAACAATCAAAAGAGTGATTGTTTCCAGAGAGATTTTTTGCTTCATTTAAAAACCTAAAACGTTCTTGAAGAGAATAAAGGAGCTGAAGGTGTTCAGTTTGGAGAAGAGGAGGCTGAGGGCAGACCTCACTGCTCTCTACAGCTCCCTGAAGGGAGATTGGAGCAAGGAAGGAGAAGCCTCTGCTCCTTTCTGGCAAGCAACAGGGCCAGAGGAAATGGTTTCAAGCTGTACCAGGGGAGGTTCAGGCTGGATGCTAGGAAATATTTCTTTGCCAAGAGGGTTCTCAAACATTAGAATGGTCTGCCCGGGGCAGTGGTGGAGTCATCAACCTTAGAGGTGATTAAGCAGCCTGTAGACACTTACGGACATGGTTTAGTGTTGACCCTTCACTGCTGAGTCAAGAGGTGGACTGGATGACCTTGGAGGCCTCTTCCAATGAATGTTGTCTGTGATTTTGTAACAGGTTCCTTATTCAAATAAATTCTATGACTAGTGTTGACACCCCACCCCCCCCAGGAAATATGTCCCTCTCATTCTAATAAGAACTTTCCTATAATACATGAGTTAAAAATAAGTTAAGTAGTAACAATAACATTGATTCCTCCTCCAGCTCTGGCACCAATTCAATAGGGAGCTTGAATGGCTGTAAGAACAAGACATATAGCCTTGAGTCCCTTTATTTCTAATATAAGTTAGCTTGTTTAATTTGACTTGTCTGCATTATCAGTAGCTATTCATGTGTGTTACATGGCTTGAAATTGTCTCAAAAGACAGCAGAACAAAAGATATGTCTTGGTGCTTTATTCTTCTGCCAAAACTCAATTCCAAAGTACCAGGGCACTTAAGCAGTTCCTGCTGTGGTTTTTATTTGTAGCTGGATTGTTTGGCTACTACATAGCTTTAAATGAGGCTGTGAGAAATACTTCATCAAGATGGCTTGGTTTAAAGCCATCTTTTCAATAGAGAGTGATTGTTACATCTAGAGGGCCTTACGTAAGTAAATGCTGTATCTGCTTTTCATCAGGGCAGAATGAACATCAGATGCAAAACTTTCATAAGGACTTCATCTATTTAGAGCATGAGTAAAACTTTGTGTGTTAGGAATGCCCTCAGTCATGTGAAAGCTTTGTCTTGGCTTTCTCTAAACTTCTAAAGTTCAAAAGAAATTGTAAAGGTATTCACCAAGATGAAACTCTTTAGTTCATCCTTCTCCTTAGAGAAAAGAAGGGAATATTCAAGGGCTTTGTCTTCAATAGATTTACTCACAGAAGGATCTGAATAGATTGGATGGATGGGTCAGTGTTATTGGGACGAGTTTTAATAAGGCCAAATGCCAGGTCCTGCACTTGGGTCACAACAACCCCAAGCAATGCTACAGGCTCGGGGCAGTGTGGCTGGAGAGCTGCTGGCAGGAAGGGACCTGGGGATTTTGTAATCAACAAGAAACTGAATATGAGCTAGCAGTGTGTCCAGGTGGCAAAGAAAGCCAAAGGCATCCTGGCTTGTGTAAGAAATGCTGTGTCCAGCAGGATCAGGGAGGAGATTGTCCCCTTGGACTGCTGTAGTGAAGCCACACCTTGAATATTGTGTTCAGTTTTGGGCACCTCAATACAAGAGAGATGTGGAGGTGCAGGAGCCAGTGCAGAAGAGGGCAAGGAAGCTGTGAAGGGCCTAAAGAATAAATCTTATGAAGATCAACTGAAGGAGCTGGGTACGATTAGTTTGAAAAAGAGGAGGCTGAGAGGAGACCTCATTGCTGTCTATAACTACCTGAAAGGAGGTTGTGGAGAGGTTGGTGCTGGTCTCTTCTCACAAGTAATTAGTGACAGAACAAGAGGGAATGGCCACTGGGTAGGCTTAGACTAGACATCTGGAAGGATTTTTTCCAAGCGAAAGTGGTCAGACATTGGAATGTGCTGCCCAGGGAGGTGGTGGAGTCACCAACCCTGGCTATGTTTAAGTCATTTGGATGTGGTGCTTTGGGATGTGGTTTAGGATGCCCCTTGCAGAGTAGGGATATTGGTTGGACTTGGTGGTCCTGAGGGGCTTTGCTAGCTTGAATGTTTCTGTGATTCTGTGAGGCTCTCACTTTCAGTGTCTTGGCTTAGAAGGATGTTCACTTTGCATCTCCTTGTCATCAAGAGAAAGCAGCACACCCAGGTGCAGTGTTAGCCAGAAAGGCAGGACTTCATGCATAATACTTTGCATAGGTGAAAATGCCAAGGTTTGATGTGGTGGCAAATCCAGGCCTTTACATGCTCAGGTGTCTTCACCTCCAGCAGTGCTTACTCTGGCTGTGGTTTGGGGCAGTAGCAGATGGAGTGTTCTTGCTGGATGTTGGTGTCTTTGCAGCCTTCAGTACTACTTAGCACAAAGTCCCCTAAGGCCAGTGGTACGCAGTGGCTCACACTGAGCATCAGGAGTGTGGGCAGGTCGCTTTCTCCTTTGCCAAGGCATTTGCAGCAGGCCTGCAGCTGTGTGATCTTCAGCCTATCCACCTAGCTCTGAAATGGGCTGAGCTGCAGATGAGGTGGAGATCACATTCTCTGAGGTGCCTCTGACAAGCTAATGACTTCTCTAACATTTTACCCCAACCAAGAGACAAAATTGCTAGCACTGAAATTCAAGGTCAGACTAGGTGGTAAAAACAGCTGTTCCTATCACTGATAGAACACATGGGTAAAAGCAGTGCAAAACAAAGGCAGAGGAAACCTTACAATTACATTTACCTTTATTTTTTTAAACTAGATGATATCTTTTATAAAACTGTGCAGTTCCCTTTTGCAGACTCCACAGAAGCTCTATTCCCATGGTTATTTACCTGAACCCTCAAACATATGCACCTCATTCTAGTAGGAATTATTTCTTCTTCAAGGATAGCAATTGGATCTTATCCTTTGACTTCTGATCGTACAGATGGCAAAGTCTCTCAGCCCAAATCTAGCTTACCTGAGTATTCAGCAAAATTTAGCCATAGTCACATGTTCCCCTTGCTAAGATATGTTGCTAGGTGACTGTTTCATAAGATCCTCTGTAGTGAGTGGTCCTGATGAGCAGCTTCTCCCATGTGAAACGTGAGATATTGGGCAGTGGTCCTCCAATCTCAGTATCTAGAAACACATCAGACAGAAGAGGTGGAGAGTGGATCTAAAGCATGTACTTCTTTTGCAGTTGAAGGGTACTGGCACTGAAGTTTTTTAATTCATTAGTCCTCATTGTAGTTATGATCTCCCCCCCAGGCTGCTACTGCCATTTCCCTCTGCCCTCAGATCAAGGGGTGAGTGCCTTGGTGCTTTTTAGCCAAATACACCACACGCCTCTGTGATTTAAAGAGAGCATATTCATTTACTTCCCTCTTAAAGCAGATAGATGAGGATTATCCTCCCAACATCTAAACCATCTCTTGATTGCTTCTTGCATCAAAGCCACCTTGGCTGTAATTTGGGAAGAAATCATCCTCCCAGAGATGCCTTTGAAGGGAAGAGAAGCAAGGATTCTTTCTGAGGGCTCCTGCTGGGAATGCCAGCCGAGTGCTTGCTGTAAGCATGCCGGCTGGCTGGGACCAAGAGAGCGTCTGTATCTCTGCTCTGCCTTCCTGAGCCTGTCTGTTACAGCAGCCTGTTACAGGCATTGTCTGCCACCAATTGTCTGGCCCTTTTCTGGTTCCACTCTATTGCAAGGAATGCTGCAAAACACAGGCAATTATGGGGCCAGAGTTTGCTGTGGAAACAATTTGAAGAGGAGACTTACAGAAAGGGAATTTTTGGTCTCTTGAGAATCCAAAATGCAGTGCTAGCTCTAAGGATTGCTTTAATTAATTCAAAGGCAAGAAATAATGCTCCAGCTGTTGTATCCCATTCAAAGGTCAGGCTTCAAATAGCCAGTACTTCTCACTAACAAGCTGCATGGCTCTCAGTAGTTTTAGAAATAAGTGGGGGAAAAAAGATCCTCATACCTTGAGTGCTGTGTCCAGTTCTGGGCTCCTCTATTAAAGAGAGGTTGAGATACTGAAACGTGTCCAGAGGAGGGCGACAAAGCTGGTGAGAGGCCTGCAGCACAGCCCTGTGAGGAGAGGCTGAGGGAGCTGGGGGTGTGCAGCCTGCAGAAGAGGAGGCTCAGGGCAGACCTCATTGCTGTCTACAACTACCTGAAGGGAGGCTGTAGCCAGGTTGGGGTTGGTCTCTCCTCCCAGGCAGCCAGCAACAGAACAAGGGAACAGTCTCAAGTTGTGCTGGAGGAGGTCTAGGCTGGATGTTAGGAGGAAGTTCTTCAGAGAGAGAGTGATTGGCATTGGAATGGGCTGCCCAGGGAGGTGGTAGAGTCGCTGTCCCTGGTGGTGTTCAAGACTGGATGAGGCACTTAGTGCCATGGTTTAGTTGATTGGACAGCGCTGGGTGCTAGGTTAGACTGGATGAGCTTGGAGGTCTCTTCCAACCTGGTTGATTCTATGATTCTATATATAAACATGTCTGAGAGGATGGTATTTTGTACACAGGCACTTTCTGAACTAGAAGTTGTCACAAGTTGCCTTCCAAATTATTTCTGTTTTATTCAGTTGCCAATATATGGAATAAATAATCCCATAAATAGAGGGATTCTAAAGTAAGAAGTATTAAAACCCTTTTGAGTAACATCTGTAATCATGAAGAGAAACCCTCACTGTGTAAGAGCAACCAGCAGAGGCACTAGCAAATGAACCACACAGATTGCTCTGAAAATGGAATTGCAGCCTGCTGAAGTTTTGCTGCATCTCTCTGCTATTTCTCTGGTATGATGACAAGCCACCTACACAATTTACATCAGCTCACTTGGAGAAAGCAATTGACTGTCAGAGAAGGATCATTATTTAAATGAGTGAATTTTAAAAGATTAAGTCAAAACAGGAAATTGCCAGAAAGTGTGAGTGGAAAGTGGAAAAGTTCAGGTAATCTACATCAGCATGCAGACGGTGATCTGCATCTCCTAAGTGCTTATCTCGACCCTTGTCCTGGGCTGTGATGGACCAGAGCTGCTCAGAAGCAGACCCAATAAGAGCACAAGGTTTTGCACAAACAGAAGAGAAAAGGAATCCATTAAAAGTATGACAGCTAATCAGAGCAATGATCTTCTGGCTTGAGGCCTGATTTCATCAAACTATTCCATTCACTGGTTCTATTTCATTCTGTCCTGGTTTGGAAGTGCTCTCTTCATGGGTGTGATTAACAACTGTCCTACAGTATTCAGCCCCGTTTAAGGTATAGACTTAAACCATGGTTAAAACAATGCTTTAGAGTCATCTATTAAACCTTCTAAATATATATATATATAT
>WAAF01001961.1:70471-92516 GCA_013400475.1 Tricholaema leucomelas | reverse complement strand
AGAGGAAGACGAAGAGGAGAGGAGAGGAAGACGAAGAGGAGACGAAGAGGAGAGGAGAGGAAGACGAAGATGAGAGGAGAGGAAGACGAAGAGGAGACGAAGAGGAGAGGAGAGGGAGACGGAGACGAAGAGGAGACGAAGAGGAAAGGTCAAACATCTCAACCCAACTGTCGCAGACTTGAATTAGGACCATGGTTAAAAGTTTGTGCAACAAATGCAGCTTTCAGCTATGTGCACAGCACAGAAATGGCCTTTTTAAAAATGCATAGTTTTAAATGTCTTTATGAAATAGTCTTCTTTGAAACAAAAAAAAAGAAGTCCCTAAAAAAAAAAGAACTGTGCAGTTTAGTATGGGTAAGAAATAAATAACACATTTCCTTTCTCCTCTTCCCTCTTGACTGCATTTGGAAAAGGTTAAACTACTTTTTCTTCTTCTTTTTTTTTAGGAGAATGGCCACTCTGACAGATCAGTCCATTAAAAATGCCCCCTACTGAAATACACCTTTGAGAAGCTCACTTCAAACCATCCTTACAACCAAAAAGCTTTTTAGCTCTGGTTGCAAACAGGCTTTGCTTTCTAACAGGCTCCCCAAAAGTGCTGCTTAGAATCACTAGGGTTGGAAAAGACCTTTCAGATCATCAAGTTCAGCTGTAACCCAACGACCCTGACCACCAAATATTAATGACTCTTTGATCTTCAACCTGAGCCACTAGGCCACTTTATGATAACAGATTTCCATCTCCAGGAAGTGATCCACCTCCCTTCTCACAGTCTCACAGTATTACCAAGGTTGGAAGAGACCTCACAGATCATCAAGTCCAACCCTTCACCACAGAGCTCAAGGCCAGACCATGGCACCAAGTGCCACGTCCAATCCTGCCTTGAACAGCTCCAGGGACGGCGACTCCACCACCTCCCTGGGCAGCCCATTCCAGTAGCCAATGACTCTCTCAGTGAAGAACTTTCTCCTCACCTCGAGCCTAAATTTCCCCTGGCATAGCTTGAGGCTGTGTCCTCTTGTTCTGGTGCTGGCTGCCTGAGAGAAGAGAGCAACCTCCTCCTGGCCACAACCACCCCTCAGGTAGTTGTAGACAGCAATAAGGTCTCCCCTGAGTCTTCTCTTCTCCAGGCTAAACAATCCCAGCTCCCTCAGCCTCTCCATCACTTGCAATGTCTTCGCTGATAGCTGCCCCTAAACCTGCGTTTCAGGAAGAGCTGAACCCTTCCTAACTTCCTGCTACCCAACCACTAATTTCTGCCTAAAAATATAGGAGGGGGAAAGAAAGAACTTGGTGACTTTAGCCCTTTTTTAAAAACCAGTGAGCTGCTTTCACAGTATCTGAACCTGTTTGCAGGTTTTACTCTGAAACTGGGTTTTTGTGTAAAAGGCACATTCTAAACTCAGTGTCTTCTCTGACAGCTCTCAAACCACTTTTGTTGGGTTTTATTTTCCCCACAAAAATGAACTTTTTCCAAAATGTATTTTGCATAAGAATATTTTATTCTATTTTTGCGTGAGAATTTTTATTCTGCATGAGAAATCTTATTTTGCATGAGAGTATTTTACCTTGTTTTGCATGAGAAACACTAAGAGTTGTGGAAATGCTTCAATTCCATCTCAATCCAAGAAATAGTAAGGTTATAGCTCTTTCCTGTAAGTGAAATCTTTCCAGTGAGAGTGGGGAGACACTGGAACAGGTTTTTCCCAGGAAGGTCATGGATGCCTCTTCACTGGAGGTGTTCAAGGCCAGAGCAATCTCCTTTAGTGAGAGGTGTGTCTGCCCATGGCAGGCAATCCTAAGCACAAACGCAGGCTTGCTGAGAGCACCCTGAGGAAAAGGACCTGGGGGTCTGGAGTGATGAAAAGCTCAGCATGAGCCGGCAGTGTGAGTGCAGCCCAGACAGCAACCCTGTGCTGGGCTGCAGCAAGAGCAGTGTGGGCAGCAGGGCAAGGGAGGGGATTCTGCCCCTTGGCTCTGCTCTCCTCAGACCCCACCTGCAGTCCTGGGTGCAGTTCTGGAGCCTCCAGCACAAGAAGGACATGGAACTGTTTGAGCCAGTGCAGAGGAGGCCACAATGATGCTCAGAGGGCTGCAGCAGTTCTGCTATGAGGACAGGCTGAGAGAGTTGGGGCTCTGCAGCCTGGAGAAGAGAAGGCTTCGAGGAGACCTTGAAGTGGCCTTCCAGGATCTGAAGGGGGCTACAGAAGGGCTCGGGAGGGACTATTGACAAGGTCTTGTAATGACAGGATGAGGAGGAATGGGTTTAAAGTGGCAGAGGGGAGATTGAAACTGGATGTTAAGAAGTTGTTTGCAGTGAGAGTGGTGAGACACTGGCACAGGTTGCCCAGGGAGGTTGTGGCTGCTCTCTCCCTGGAAGTGTTCAAGGCCAGGTTGGATGAGCGACCTGTTTTAGTGGGAGGTGCCCCTGCTTATGGCAGGGGGTTGGAACTGGATGAGCTTTGAGGTCCCTTCCAACCTAAACCATTCTGATTCTGTGATTCCATAAATCTATGAATATGAGGCTGGGTGTATCTCAGGTAGACTGATTTGGGGTCAGACCCAAGTGTAGATGGATGAGGTGGTTGTTTTTTTAATGGTGCTGCCTTTCTTTTTTTACTTCTATTTTTTTTTCTCCGTGCTTTACAGCTGCAGTCTGAAGAGCACAGCAACAAAGGAAGGGGATTATAGTTGCACATAGAAATGCAACTGTTTCTAACACAGGCATGGCAAAGTGCTTGAAGAAGGAATCAGATCAAGTAGCTTCGTTTCCTTTGTGGATCGTTTTAATAAAACAAACCGGTTCAGCTTCTCGAGTTCATTTCCCATCAGTAAGCATAGGAGATGGGGGAATGTTAAATGAGTTTTCTTCCATCGGCTGAAGCAGAGAAAAATGAACTGGCAGCACAAGAGCTTTTATTGCTGATGCTGTGAGCTGTTTTGTGGCTCCTCACTGCCACGATTTCAAAAGTAACTCTGTAGGACTGCCAGTTTTCTTGTGTGAGGACACTTCTTGCCATTCAGGTTTCTCACACAGAAGTCACAAAACCTAAATTCTGAAGCTCTTAATGTGCATCTTTGCTTCAAGTGTGGCCGCTTCGATTTGTGTTTTAATGCCAAACTATTTTGAGCCAAGTCAGCTTTTGTTCTCTAACAGTAAGAGCCAGAAAATTCTTGTTGTGATGTTTTGTGTTTGTTTTTTTAAAGCCAGGTTATGCTGTTTCTTATTCTGGTGTAATCATCTTCCTGCGACTACTGCTTTCTTCCCCACCTTTGGGAGACTTGCAATCTTGCATTCCATTATCTTAAGCAAGTCACAAATCGAGGCTAACCGAACATTTCTAATCTCACCGATTGAGTTCTTTTGTGTCCCTAATAAGAAAAGGTAATTAACTTGCCCGGGGCCGTTCCGCAGGGACTTTCGCTCGCTGCTGCATCCTCTGGCCCCGGTGTGACGCTGTCTGGTCGCTTCGGGAGGGGTCGGGGCAGCCCCTGGCTTGGGGCTGACGCTCTGCCTTTTGCTGCTGCTGCTCCACCTCGAAGGGACCCTGTTCCCTTGAGGGGAGACCTCATTGCTGCCTACAGTTACCTGTAGTGAAGTGGAGATCACACAGGATCACAGGATGTTAGGGGCTGGAAGGAACCCAAGGATATCATCGAGTCTAACCCCCCTGCCAGGGCAGGACCACACAATCTAGCACAGATCACAGAGGAACGCGTCCAGACAAGCCTTCTAGACCTGGGGCGTCGGTCTCTTCTCCATAGGATCAGGTGATCGAACGAAAATTTCCCCGAAATTGTGCCAGGGGACGTTTAGGTTGGATATTCGGAAACCTTTCCTTCCTGCCAGAGTGGTCAGCCATTGGGAAAAGCTGCCCAGGGAGGTAGCGGAGCACCGGCCCCAGAGGCATTCAAGAGACATCTGGACGTGGTTACTTCGGGATGTGGTTTAATAGCTATAGTGGTGCTAGGTCGACGGCTGGACTCGATGATCTTAAGAGGTCTTTTCTAACCGAAGCAATTCTATGACATTCCAGCCGCGTCGCCTCAGAGAAAGGACCTTAGTCCCACCGCTTGCCCTGGGCCGCCGCCTGCGCTGGAGGAGCTCATCTCTCCCACTGCCCCTCTCCCCAGCACCGGCGTTGCCTGCCACAAAACACAGGGGGCCAGAAAGAACTGCTAGGACAGTCAAGAGCGGGACAGCCCCTCCGGAGCCGGCCCAGGCCCGGCACCGAGCACGCAGCAAGCGCAGGGCCGGGGTGAGGGGCGCCCTTTGACCGCGCGGGCGGGGCGCGAGGGCGGCGCCGCGGGGGCCGCTGGGAGAAGTGACGTGTCCCTGCCGGCCCCGCCCGCGCAGGGTATATAAGGGGCGGCGCTCACGCTGTCGGTCTTTTTCGCTCCGGGTTTGCCGTCTCTGAGGAGGTGAGGCACCGTCGGCGCGGCTCAGGCCGCGGTCGAGGGAGAGGCTAGGGGATCGTGTGCCCTGGGGGGGTCTGGCCGTCACCGCGGAACAGTTATACTGTGAAACGTGGGGCCTTTGGGAAAGCGGGTATGGGGCTGCTGGTGGGGGAATGGGGCGAGCGGGAAAGAGCACGTCGGGCTAGTGGTGATGTATCGCGCTCCTTGAGTTGCGTGCCCGGGGAAGTGGCGTGGCTGTATCGGCGTGGAACTGGAGGCGTCCGATAGCCGCCTTCCCACCCTGCAGCGTGGGGGATGGTGGAGCGGGAATGCGCGGTGCGTGGCAGGCGGGCGGCCGTGAGGCTCGACGGGGCCCGTCGGCTGCTGCCTGGGCCTCGGTGGGGGAAGGGAAGAGACGGGGCACGAGTGAAAAAATGGCCGCTTGCCTTTCCTGTCTGCTGCCAACTCCACAAAATGGAGGACGCGGCGGCCCGGGCGGGGTGAGTCACACAAAGGAGCGGGCCGGCCCCGCCCTCCGCGCCGCCCGTCAGCCGCGCCGCTGCCCGGCCGCCGCCCCGCCGCTGCCCGGCCGTCGGGGGGTAACTCGAGCCCGGTGGCAGGGCCGGGAGGGGGCGACCCGAGGGGCGCTCTGCGGGGGCCCCATGCCGGGGCCTCAGTTGCCCCGCCCTCCTCCGCCGGGGCGGGGCCGGGGCCTCCACCGCAGCCGGGCCTGCCCGGGCCGCCCTGCACGTCGGGCCGCCATCGCCGCACGCGGCCGGCAGCTGGCCTCTGGGCCGCGTCCCCTCCGGCGCCGCTTGGCGGGACCTGCGCAGCGGAGGCGTTAACTGGCCTTCTTCTGGGGAAACTTTGCAGGTGTCGATTCTCTCTTGCCGGAAGGAAGAACTCAACTGACATCCAAGATGGGAAAGGAGAAGACCCACATCAACATCGTCGTCATCGGCCACGTCGATTCTGGCAAATCCACCACCACCGGCCATCTCATCTACAAATGCGGTGGTATCGACAAGAGGACCATCGAGAAGTTCGAGAAGGAAGCTGCTGAGGTGTGTGTGGGCCAGTGAGACCCGCAAAATTCTGGGGTTTCGGCAGTGAATAGGAGGGAGAGAAGTTTAGTTGCGAAAGGAAGTTGCAAACTGTGATGTGGCCGCGGGGAGGCGGTTTGGCTGCGACTGTCCGGGAGCTGAACAAGTGCATGAGTGTTCCGTGGCCACGGGGCGGCAGCTCGGCTGCAGTCGTCCCCGTGCTTAGACAAGTGCCAAAGTGTTGCAGCCGCCATTATGCAGTTGCTAAAGCTCCGCTTATCAAGTGGAGAACGAGGGGAAAGTAAGGCTGCTTTTGTCTAAACCTGCGTCTATCTGGAATCGTAATTTTAAGTGGAATTTTCATGTTCTGTCCTTACATACGTGAAGCA
Source organism: Tricholaema leucomelas (assembly GCA_013400475.1). Classification (NCBI taxonomy): domain Eukaryota; kingdom Metazoa; phylum Chordata; class Aves; order Piciformes; family Lybiidae; genus Tricholaema lacrymosa; species Tricholaema leucomelas. The sequence goes on along the minus strand of WAAF01001961.1, from coordinate 86,686 downwards.
GAGGATAAAATTAATCAAGTTGCTTTGATGAGGTTTACTGGAGTCATCATTTAAATGGAGTTTCCAGGTTCCAGTCTTTGCATACATGACGCTGAGGATAAAATTGAACAAGTTGTAAGGTTTACTGGAATCATCATTTAAATGGAGTTTTCAAGTTTGGTCTTCACATACATGAAGCTGAGGATAAAATTAAACAAGTTGTTGTAGTAAGGTTTACTGGAATCATCATTTAAATGGAGTTTTCAAGTTTGGTCTTCACATGCATGAAGCTGAGGATAAAATTAAACAAGTTGCTATGATAAGGTTTCGTTGTGAAAATAGGGAAAATGTGGATTTTGGTATTTTAACCTGTAAAAAAAAAGTCTCTCTGGTAGCTTTTTTCCTTGAAATGTAGGTTTTACTAAGTGTATCACATAATGTAGTAGATACTGGGCTGAATGGCAGCTCTAAGTGGTGATTATCACTAGGATTGCATGAGTAAGAAATTTGTAGAGGATACTTGATAGTAGGGCTTGAGCACAAGAGGTCTGTCCTAAAGATGTGTTAGTGCAATTAACAAGCTGTCAAGAGGGCTGAACTGTCAACAGGTTAAATGACAGAAGAGTTGGCACCTCTCACTAGCAGTGCCAAGTGGATCTTGTTGCTTGTTCTGCAAGCAGCAACGTTTTTCCACATTAAACCATGTGGCTATTCTTAGATTTTGCTGCTTAGCTGAAGTAAAAGCACATCTATGTTGTTTAAAAAGTCAAAATCAAAGGGGGTTGTTATTTTTTTTTAATCCATAGATGGGCAAAGGCTCTTTCAAATATGCCTGGGTCTTGGACAAGCTGAAAGCTGAACGTGAGCGTGGTATTACCATTGATATTTCCCTGTGGAAATTTGAAACAAGCAAATACTACGTTACCATCATTGATGCTCCTGGACACAGAGACTTCATCAAGAACATGATTACTGGAACTTCTCAGGTATGGAAATAGGAGTAAGGATTTCCTTGGGTTCTTTTGAGTTGGGAGGGTTCCCCATATCCCTTCAGACTTTATAATGAGTGGTTTGGGTCTTTTTTTCTTCCTTAAGGCTGATTGTGCTGTCCTGATTGTTGCTGCTGGTGTTGGTGAGTTTGAGGCTGGTATTTCCAAGAACGGGCAGACCCGTGAGCATGCCCTTCTGGCCTACACCCTGGGTGTGAAACAGCTGATAGTTGGTGTCAACAAGATGGATTCCACCGAGCCACCTTACAGCCAGAAGCGATATGAAGAGATTGTCAAAGAAGTCAGCACTTACATCAAGAAAATTGGCTACAACCCAGACACTGTAGCTTTTGTGCCAATTTCTGGTTGGAACGGAGACAACATGTTGGAGCCCAGCTCTAACGTAAGTTGGCTGTTTGCTTATATTAAGAAAGGAAACTGGGAGGACTACTGGGCTAAATGATGCAGTACTAAATGCAGATAGTTTGTAATAGTTAACATTTGAGAGTGATGGTCAAGAATCAAATCCTACCACTTCACAAACTGTGGCAGCGTTGTCAAGATAAAGCTATTTTGTAGCCTTGTGCAGACAGACGGTTCATGCCTGGGCTTGCTTTTGTTACAGATGCCCTGGTTCAAGGGATGGAAGGTTACCCGGAAAGATGGCAGTGCCAGTGGAACCACCCTCCTTGAAGCTTTGGACTGCATCCTGCCACCAACACGCCCAACTGACAAACCTCTGCGTCTGCCTCTCCAGGATGTCTACAAAATTGGTGGTATGTATTCTCCGTAGTCTCACTTGGCAGCAACAGCTAATGTAGGACTTGGCTGTGCAACACCCTAAGACACAAAAAAACTTGCAAGACTTTAACAGGACCTTGAGCAAAACTGAGTAACCTATAAAAAACATCAGGAGCTAGAAGGGCAGGCCTGAGAATTGTGCTTGAGCTTTCAAGTGTAAAGTGTAGCACAGGTCAGCCTGTTGGGATTTTTCCCTTCCAAGGGCATACGTTCACAGAGCTGATGTTGCTTCTCCTTTGCAGGCATTGGTACCGTGCCAGTCGGCCGTGTGGAAACTGGTGTCCTGAAGCCAGGCATGGTGGTTACCTTTGCCCCTGTCAACGTTACAACTGAAGTAAAGTCTGTGGAGATGCACCACGAAGCCTTGGCTGAAGCTCTGCCTGGTGATAACGTTGGCTTCAACGTTAAGAATGTGTCTGTGAAAGACGTTCGCCGTGGCAATGTTGCTGGTGACAGCAAGAATGATCCTCCGATGGAGGCTGCTGGCTTCACCGCACAGGTCGGTGTGGCTGTCTGAAGAGGTTGTAAGACCTGCTGTGTTTTGAGCATCTTCCTGGTTCTAACTTAGCTCTTGTTCCTTCTAGGTTATCATCCTTAACCACCCTGGCCAGATCAGCGCTGGGTATGCCCCTGTGCTGGATTGCCACACTGCTCACATTGCTTGCAAGTTTGCTGAGCTTAAAGAGAAGATCGATCGTCGTTCTGGCAAGAAGCTGGAGGATGGGCCCAAATTCCTGAAGTCTGGAGATGCTGCCATTGTTGATATGATCCCTGGCAAGCCCATGTGTGTTGAGAGCTTCTCTGATTATCCTCCTCTTGGTAAGATACCTCCTATAATGTGTCAGTTCTGGTCTCTGGAAAAGTTATTCCTTGATGTCTGATGTGTTCTGTAAAACACTGCTAGAAGCTGTAAGCTTTGGAGTGGAATCAAAACTTGAATGGTGGAGGAGGGTACTCTTGGTAACTGTCCCAGTCTCAGGCAGTTTTCCTGTCCCAGGGTGGTTATTTGCCTGCTTGTTCCCCCTGCAGCAGATAAGGCTGTGGGTAGGCAGCCCTGGACGCGAGTCATGAAGCATCTTTCTGTTTTCAGGTCGTTTTGCTGTGCGTGACATGAGGCAGACGGTTGCTGTTGGTGTCATCAAGGCAGTTGACAAGAAGGCCGGTGGAGCTGGCAAGGTCACAAAGTCTGCCCAGAAGGCCCAGAAGGCTAAATGAAACTTCTGTCCATCAGCTGCCACCTCAGTCTTAATCAGTGGTGGAAGAACGGTCTCAGAACTGGTTGTCTCAATTGGCCATTTAAGTTTAATAGTAAAAGACTGGTTAATGATTACAATGCATCGTAAAAGCTTCAGAAGGAAAGGAATGTTTGTGGACCATTTGTTTCGTGGCAGTTTAAGTTATTAGTCTTTAAAAACAAAAAAAATCGATAATTTTTTTAAAATGGAAACTTGACCAAAAAAAAAAGCAAACCACAAAACAAAAACACAACAAAATCTGTCACAGAATTTGAGACCATTAAAGCAAAAGTTCAATGCTACGTCTCTGTGTTCTTTGGGTTAATGTTGATAGAAAAATTTATATGTCCTGGTGGGATCAGAAAGGAGTAGGATGCTGCTTCAGAATCTTCAGAAGTTGCAAAGCAAATACTCAAGTTTGTTTCTGAAGAGCATAATTCAGCTGCAGGTTTAGTTACAACTTATCTAAGCCTTAAAAACCACAATGGTGCTTTCCGCTTCAAAGATGCTTTCTAGATTAGGTGGCACAGGTGCCAGGTAACAGCTGTGGTATTTTGGTGCATTCTGAAATGCATTGAGTAAACCTAGGAAAGTTCTGGGAGGAGAAATGGTGTGAATGAGACCACATTTAACCTTGTCTAAGAATCAAGTCTTTGGTTTCCCATAAACCTTGCACACAGAATTTTTTCATGTAATTGCCAGTACAAACAGATGAGTCTTTTTTTTCTGGGAAACTGTCATGTTAATACCTATCAAGATTTAACACCATCTAAATGTTCTCTATAGCAAACCATTCGGTAGCTGAATTTGAAACCTAAATTTTGTTCCTAGAATGCTTTGCTGCCTTGTTGGGGAATGACCCCCACTCACCCTTAAGAATCTGGCTCTCTTTTCCTTTATAAAGAGCAAAGCTTGAAGAGAAACTAGCAGGCATTTCCACTGAGGTCCATCAGGATGCTGTTCAGAACTGGCCTGCTCAATGGTTCTGAGCTTTAGAATTTTGGGTCCAGGATGGTGTTTGGGATGCCTGCTTGGAGAAGGTGCTGGTGCATTTTCCAGAGCCCTGTGGTAAATGCATGTTGCCATATCTGCATCAGATGACATGAGACTGGATACTTGCTGTCTTGTTGGCAATGGGGTTGGAAGATTTAAGGTCGATCAATTGAGAAATTGGTTAATTAGTCAAAAAAAAGACTTGCTAGATAAATAATCCAAGTAAAATGTTTTGGGCTGCAAGAAATGCCAGCTGTAATAAACGGACTGGGGAAGTGGCATTGAGTTGGTAAATGGAGAGGAGCAGTTAATGGATAATCAGACCCAGCTTGCACAAGAGCACAGCTGTTGTACTAACCTTTAACACTGTTTCCCCACAGCATCCCCACCTCTGCTCAGTGAGCATCCAGCATCTTGGAAGGGTTGTTCCATGACACCAGTTCTGTCTTTAACAGTTATATTCTCTTGTTTTCCTTTCCTTCTTCAGCTCTGTGCTTGTGTTGCAGGACTGTTCTCTGTACTGCTTGGATATGCTTGACTAATCCTGAGCTGCTTTGACTTGCTGTCATGCTCTTTGTTTTGTTTGGTTGGATCTTTTCTCCTTTTATGCTTACCTTCATTGTCTTACCTGCAGTAAAATCTGGGAGCATGATAGCACCACAGTCAAGAAGTACTGAGTACAGTGAGAGCAAGGTCTAGGTACAGTGAGCAAGGGCTAGAGCACATTGGTCCCTGTAGAAGACTGGAATTAAGCAAAGGAATCTTTTAAATCCTACTGCTAAAGGTTTGTTACTGTCCCCAAGGCACCAGGAAATGCCTAACCCCAAACTAGAGGCAGCTGTACCACTGCCATAAAGCTCACACATAGTGCCAAATCTGTGTGCTTGCCAGTTAAACCACAGACACTTTTCCAGGAGACTTCGGTCAGACTGGTTCAGCAGAGCATAAAGTTCGAGTCTAGTTTTTTTTTCTTGTCACCCAACAACCGTGTTGGCACAAAGTGCCTCTGCAGGTGCGGCTCTGTATCACACCTTTCTTACACCTTACTCTGTAGGTGCAGGAGCTTTGCTTTGGCTGGCCACAGTAGCCCAGCCTGCTTGCAGTACCTCGGCTCTAGGCAGAGTTTTGCCTTCCTCTGGTACAGTGTGGCAGTTACCCTGTAATAAACTGATGTAATGCAAAGTAAGGCTTGAAATACCCTTGGGTGTTGGAAGTCTCTGATGAGAGCTGCAGTTGAAGGCAGGCAGTGGTGATCTTTCAGAGGCCATTTTCTTCTGGCCTTTTGTGTGTGGCCCATGAAAATGGCCAAGTGTGGCTGCTGGGAGGTTCTATACTGGCCCAGGGCGATCAGGCACAAGAATTGGGTTCACAGTTTGGGGCAGAAAAGGGGTGGTTTGCCCTGGGAGAAAAACCTTGGCAGCAAGCAAATTCAGACTGCAGGCAGTAACACCAAAGGGAGGCCTGTGAGCTCTAGCACCTGCTTTCCAGCATTGAAAACCTCCACATCATTCTAGGTTGGTGTTTTTTCTTTTCTTTGGGTTTTGGTTTTTAACTTTCTTTCACTATGGTAGAGCAGTTTAGCTTTCTATGCACTCATGCAGTGCCGTCTTGGTTCTTTCACTAACCTTTGACTACCTGGGGAAATTGTTAGACTTTTTGTAAACAAAGCTTAAGGAATAAAACTACTTTGGTCAAACTTTTAATAAATGTTAATTAGCTGAGAACTCTTTGTCTTCTGGCTGCTTATTTCTTGGAGCTGTCCTTAACTCTTTCCATACTGTCCTGCAGTGCTGTTGATTGCAGATTGCTCAACACAGACCTCTATGACCAAATGATATCCTGGGCTGCATCAGAAAGATGTGTGGGCAGCAGATCCAGAGAGGTTATTCTTCCACTTTGCTCTGGTGAAACCTAGAGTACTGCATCCAGTTCTGGAAGCCTCAAGATAGAAAGAATGTGGATGTGATGGAGTGGGTCCAGAGGAGGGCCACGAAAACAATCTGGGGCTTGGAGCTCTGCTGTTGGGAGGGAGCTGAGGTTGTTCAGCCTGGAGAAGGCTCTGGGAGGCCTAATAGCAGCCTGCCAGTACCCAAAGGGAGGCTACAAGAAGGACTGAGAGACTGTTTGCAGAGGCCTGTGGTGATAGTGTGAGAGGCAATGGCTTTAAACCAGAACAGATATAGATTAGATATTAGGAACAAGTTCTGCACTGTGAAGGTAGTGAAACACTGCAACAGGTTGCCCAGGGAAATAGTTGAGACCCCATCCCTGGAGATACTCAAGCTGAGGCTGGACAGGGCTTTGAGCAACCTGATCTAGTTGAAGATGTCCCTGCTGAATGAAGAGGGGGCTGGACTGGATGACTTTTGGAGGTCCCTTCCAGTCCAGACTGTTCTGTGACCACTAGACCATGTCTCAGAGTGCCACAGCTACTCGGTTTTTTGAACACCTCTAGGGCTGGTGTCTCCAGCATTTCCTGGGCAGACTATTGCAATGCCTTGGTGTTCACAGGGAGTGTGAAAGCACGTTGCCATGGTGACATAGCCAGCAGGAAAGGCCGAAAGCTGGCTAGAACATTACATCTGCTTTCTCCCTTGAGTTTTGCTGCTGCAGGTGGCAGTGAAGAGCTAGAAGAGAGAAACACCATTTTCTTTCAGGTTGCTGTTTCATGTTTGTAGAGTCCGTAGGTCTCTCGGTACACAAATATTCCAGCAATTGCTGTGAGAAGGCTTGCAGTGATAGGATGAGGGGCAGGGGTTTAAAATTAGAGAAGAGGAAATCTAGATTTGATTTTAGGAACAAGTTCTGCACCACGAGGGAGGTTGAGCACTGGAACAGGTTGCCCAAAGTGGTTGCGGTCGCAGCCTTGGCAATGAAATTCAAGGTGAGGCTCAAGAGGGCTCTGGGTGACCTGATCTAGTTGAGGATGTCTCTGCTCATTGCAGCAGGGTTGCCAGAGCAGGACAATCCTATCTAACACAGATCACAGAGGAACATATCCAGACAGGCCTTGAAAGGCTCCAGAGAAGGAGACTCCACAGCCTCTCTGGGCAGCCTGTGCCAGTGCTCTGGGACCCTTGCAGTAAAGAAGTTCCCCCTTGTGTTGAGGCAGAGCCTCTTTTGCTGCAACTTACACCCATTGCTCCTTGTCCTATCCCAGGCAGCAGTGAGCAGAGCCTGTCCCCCTGCTCCTGGCAGCCCTCAAATATTTATAAATGTTTATCAAATCCCCTCTCAGTCTTCTCTTCTCCAGACTAAGAAGTCCCAAATCTCTCAGTCTCTCCTCATCAGCCATGCCCTCCAGTCCCCTCATCATCTTCATAGCCCTCTGCTGGACCCTCTCCAGCAGATCCCTGTCCCTCTTCAACTGGGGAGCCCAAAACTGAACACAGTATTCAAGATGAGGTCTCAGCAGGGCAGAGTAAAATGGGAGGAGAACCTCCCTTGATCTGCTGGACACACTCTTCCTAATACACCCCAGGATCCCATTGGCCTTCTTGGCCACAAGAGCACATTGCTGTGCCATGGTTAGCTTGTTAGCCACCAGCACCCCCAGATCCCTCTCCACAGAACTGCTTTCCAGCAGATCACCTCCCAGTAATAATAATAACAATAATAACAACTAGATCTAGTAATAACCAGCAAAATATATAAACATTAATGGAACTAGAAGAGAAGATTGCTGTGGCTAAATACCGCCTGTGGTCAATGTACTGCTTGCCCACTAGATGGCCTCAAGGAGCACCTTTCTGCTTATGGCAGAAGGCAATGGAGGATTACAAAGAGTAATTACTCACAAAAAGAGTAATTACTCACAAAATTATTATTACCTAACTCACAGGGCTAGCCACAGTTCCAGAGAGTGCCCAGATGCTTTCAGGGGATTCTGTCTTGTTGGCTGCTGAGACTTGGTTCTTCCCAGGCTTCTGGGGAAAGGAGGCAGGCAATTTCTGACCTCGTCTCCTGGCTCCTCTGGACAATCTGTATATCTCCAGGACTTCTCATCCTGGCAGGAGACTTTCAGGTGCAGGCAGGATGTCTTGCCATGTGCAGTCTCAGCACGATGTCGCGCTGGCTATGCAGGCTGGTTGCGTGCAGGCATTTAGAGCCTACTCCTGGCAAACTTGTGACAGTGGAGCAGTAGGCAAGTAGGCAACAGCAGCAGGTAACGGCAGGCATGAATAGCACAGCAGAGCACACTGTTTACCTGTGTGTCTCTTTGTATCAATGTGGGACAAGATTAATTGCCCTCTGGACACAGAATAGCCAATCAGAATGGCAGTTGACTAAGACTGACCATGTCAGGTGAAACCATAGGCTTGATTTATCCAAGTTTGGCAAAAGCATAGGCCTTGCACAAGGCAGGCACAAGCTAAGTTGTGGGAGAGCACTCTCCCTAGGCAGGCATGAGCTGTAAACATCTGAGCTCATGCTGCAAACTGTCTTGGGCTGTCTGGGTCCCAGGACAGTAAGCTGTAAACAATGAGCACCCCACGCACACCTGCAGGGGGCTGAGCTTGCCGTCCCACGGGGTGGACACCAGGGGATTGACTGACCTATCGATACCTTGTTTGTAACTCTGAACCAATCTGTACCTTCCACATACGTAAACCTCAGCTAGTTGTGCACACCTCTGCTAAAGGGGTATATAAGCTGTTGCACTTCCTGAATAAAGCTGTGCTGCACTGCACTGACCATAAGGCTGCTGGCAGCTGAGTCCTCGTCAGTACCCCGATCGATTCTCGGCCTCCCCGGCGGCCTGCCACCCCCACTAAGTGTGTGTACCTTGTTTACCACAGGAGAAAAGCATGCCTGGACAAGCCAGTACATGTGTAAGCCTATTTCTGGCCCATCGGGCCTACCACAACACCCCACCAAGTGCTAAGTCACTTGGGATGACCCCATGAGTTCACCTGTCCCCAGCAGTACCTGAAGATGTGCCTCCTGAGACATGTGCCGGGAGCTGCACTTGATGCTAGGCCTTGACACCTTCACCCTTTGCTTAGTCTGCCTCACATCCCCACCAGCACCCACCTCTGCTGAGCCCTGCTTCACTCAGGGAGCCACTCGCAGCCTGCTCATGGTGGTGCTGCAGACCCTTTCCTGCACTGGGGAGGTCCTGACTTTGCACTGCTGAGGTGCTTGAGCCTGTGGTTGACAGGCTGAGGCATCACAGGATGGCGAAGGGTCTAGACTTACCCCTGCACAGAGGCGAAGAAGTGGCAGCCTCCAGCTTTCAGGCTGGCCGATGTGGCACTACTGCACTTCTTGGTGCAGCTGTGACTCACAGCCTCAAAACAACACAGAGTGGTGGGGGTGGGATGTGACCTCCAGAGGTCACAGAGTCCAACCTAGGCAGACTACACAGGAACGTGTCCAGGTTGGCTTTGAAAGTGTCCAAGGAAGGAGACGTCCCAGCCTCCTGGGCAGCCTGCATTCTAGTTTGTACCTGCTGCCCCTTGTCCTGTCACTGCGCACCACTGGAAAGAGTCCAGCCCCATCCTCATGACCTCCACCCTTTAGACCAGCATCGACCAGCAGTGACAAGGTCCTCCCTTGGTCTCCTCCAGGCTGAAGAGGCCCAGGTCTCTCAGCCTCTCCTCAAACGGGAGACTTAAGCCTAAACAGCAGTTCAGAAAGGGAAGAGAGAAGAGGATCATTTTGTTTCCCTAAAGCATCCCTGGAATTCAAACCCCCCGATCATGAATCCCTTTTCCTCTGCCCTTTTGGGGATAGCAGTTGAGGGGTGAGTCTCCCATTACCCTCCCTGCACCTGCCAGCTCTGATGCAGCTTCACAGAGAGAGCTCTGCTGGGAACACGCTGCCCCCCAGGTGTCAGGCTACAAGGTGTGCCCCACTCCCACACCAATGTCCCACGGGAGCAGTGAGCTCAGCTGTCAGAGATGTGCTCGGTTAGAGGTCCTCCTTGCCTTAGGGCTGGAGCTCCACGAGAAGGTAAGCAGGCCGAGGAGTGTGGGAGAGTCTTGCCGGCACAGCCTGCCTGCCATGAGAGAGCGCCGGGGCATGAGTCACACCCTGCCTGCCATGAGAGAGCCCCGGGGCAGGCAGAGCTCATGCCGTGAGAGCTGCCTGTCTGCTCATCCCCTGCCCAGCTGCAGTGACTCAGCGGGTACTGGGCAACGGCAGCAAGTTCCTGCCTGCCACAACGGGCACCCCGCTGAGGCAAACCCACCCCCACTACACCATGTCCCTCAGCACCACAGCCAAGCGTCTTGCAAACACCCCCATGGACGGTGAGGCCCCCAGCTCTCTGTGTGCTTGAGCAAGACATTTTGTGCAGTGTGCTAGAGAGCTTCTCCAACTGTGCTGAGCTCCGACAGCTTGAAAGGAGGAGGCTGGAGACAGGTGGGTGTTGGCCTCTTCTCCCTGGTAACAAGTGATAGGACGAGAGGACATGGCCCCCAGTTGCACCAGGGGGGCTTTAGGTTGGCTATTAGAAGAAACTTCTGGACTGAAAGCGGTCTCAAGGACTGGAAAGGGCTCCCCAGGGAGGTGGCTGAAAATGTTGTGGCCCTGAGGAGCATGGTGTAGCACCAGACTTGGTAAGAGTTACACATTGGTTAGACTTGATGGCCTTGGAGGTTTTTTCCAACCAAAACGATTCTGTGATTCTAACTTATGCTGCACTAAAGTACCAAACAGAAAGGTACAGAAAGCTTAGATAGGAAAATATTTAGGAACAAACCAACCCCCTCCGTCCTCTGTAGTTCTGCCTAAATACATCCCATTGGATCAATTCATTCCAATGCTCCAGGCACAGCCACACACGGAGAACTCCCTGGAGACAAACCCGAGTTTCCAAACTCCTCACTGCTCTTGGCTTTCTCTTAAACACCCCCACCCCGCACCAGGCTGCCATTAGCAGCAGCTGCCCCTTTGGCGGGACTCTGTGTGTGGCTGTGCCTACATGCGGTGAGTGCCTCCTTCAAGAGCGCAATTCCAGGGTCACCCCCCCAGCTCTTTAGCTGCCTGGCCTCAGCTGAGCTCTCACAGGCAGGTCCCGCATCCCTCCTCAGGCCAAATTTCACTTGTGACCGTCGCTGCGAGAGGCAAGAGGAAGCTCAGGCGCCGCCCGCCCCCGGCCCCGCCGCGTCTCCTGCTCGGCAGTGAAGGCATAGCCTGGACACAGGACACGCCTTACAGGCGTTGGCGGCTGGCACCGCCTGGTAACGGCGAAACGCAACGAGGCGATTGGAGGGCGACGGGAGGCGCGCTCTGGGATGGCCCGACCCAGCGCGGCTCCGAGCCTTCTAGAAGACGGGCCGTCGGGCAGAGGCGGGGAACAGAGCAGGGAACAGCTTGGCCGTCTCTGTTCCTCGGCGGGGGTGCGCTGCGACGAAAAGGAACTTCCCTGAGACGAAAAGTGGGAAAATGCCGCCAGCGGTGCAGCATTCGCCGCTCGGCGGGATCGGAGAGGGAGCGGAAGCCATGAGCGGTGCCGGCGGCGGAGGGGAGCGGGGCCGGGACGCGTCGACGGCCGTAGGTGGCAATGCGGATCGCGGCAGCCCGGGCGGCGCCGTGACCCTCCAGGAGCCGCAGAGGATCGGAGCCACAGCAGGGCTCGGCAGCCCGGCGCGGCCAGGCTCCCCCGTCGAGGACTCGTCGTCGGGCCCGGCAGCGAACGGGGGAGAGGCGGCGGCGGCGGCGGAGAGGGGAGCGGCGGTTCCCGAGAGGGTTCTCCAGAGGATGCTGCAGCAGATCAGCCCGCACCGTGAGGACTTGTCCGATAAGGTGAAGCTGGTGGTTCGGATCGTCAAGAGGCTGATCAAGAACTTTTCGACCCGTAGATTCCCAGCCATCGTGATCCCGAAAGATGGCATCTACTGCCAGCGCGTCAAGGTGGGTTGTGGGGTCACCGAGCGGGACGGCCGCTGCCCGGGCCCCGACACTGTCTCTCCTGCCCGAGGCTGCGGGAGCGGGGCCGGGCCGGGCTCCAGGCTGCTGCCGTCGCGGCGGCAGGTGGAGCCCGGCAGCCCCGCCGGCTTCGCCTTCTGCTGCCCGGCGCACACCACTTGCGAGCCGGCCCGTCCCTACGAGGAAAGCCTTTCCTCATTGCTACGGTAATCAGCAGCAGTCCCTTAGAAAACAGCTGAGTGCCTGACGGGACGCAGGTGTAGTAAGAGCCGCTGCCTGAGCGGGACCCGCGTTAAAGCCGCAGCAAGCCCCTGCCGAGCACGCCGGTAAGCCCAGTGCCAGCGAAGGGGGAGTGGGGCTGGCCAACTGCCCGTTCATAGCTCCTAGGCTTCCCCAAAAGCAGGCACAATAGCGGGACTTTAGTTTCTCTGGATGAGCTCCGTCTGAAAGACAGCCAAACGTGGGGACAATTCAGAGGAATAAAAAAAAAGCCCTGGCTGCAGGCGTGATTTACTCTGGGCGGTCCTGCTCTAGCCGGGGGGGGGGTTGGAGTGGATGATCTTCAGAGGTTCCTCCCACTCTGTCGTTCTGTGATGCAATCTTCCTTCTGCACGGCTGATTCCTGTGTGCAAAAGGATGATTTCATACCCATCTCTGTGTTACTCAGAACACAGACTGCAGGGATCATCTGGTCCGACCTTCCTAGGTGACAGCGGAGTTGAAATGAGCTGCTCCAGCACCCTGTCAAGCTGAGTCATGAAAATGACCAACGTAGGGGAATCCACTGCAGCCCTTGGGAGATGATGACAATCCCTGTTTTCATTGTGAAACATTTTCTTTTGGCATCCAATGGGAACCTCCCCAGGCAGCAACTGCTGCCCATTAACCCTGGTCTTTTCCATGGGACTCCTTGTAAAAAGGGAGTCTCCATCCTCCTGGCAGCCACTCTTTCTGCACTGCTGTTTCAATAAGGCCCCCATTAAACCTCTTCTTAAGACTGAACCAACCCAAATTCCTCACGGCAGGGCTTTCAGTGCTCTGACCATTCTCCTGGCCCTTCTCTGGATGCTCTGCAGCCTGTCCACATCTCTTCTTGTACAGTGGGCAGGACTGGAGGTGTGGTCTGAGAAGTGCTGGGTAAGTTGGGACAAGGACTTCTTTATCTCTGCTGCTGCTGGCCTTCTTGAGGCAACCCAGCATCCTATTGGCTTTCTTTTACCCTGCAGCACACTGTTTACTCATGCTGAGTTTGTTACCCAGCAAGACACCCCCCCCCCAGGTGCCTATCCACTCAAGAGTTAAGTATTCTGAGGTGCAAAACCCTACCCTTGTCCTGCTGAACTTGATAAGGTTCTAGCTAGCCCACTCATTCAGCCTGTCCAGGTGCTCCTGGGGGATGGCAGTTTTGGAGTGTCCAAAGCAGTTATAGATAAAACCATAATGAGCATGAAAGCCTACAGAGAATAAAACCCAAGTTGCAGGCTGACTCTTGTGTTCTTGTGCTCTGCAGATGTCTGAACCAAGTAAGTTTGAGGTCCTGTTTGAGACGGCTGAAGAAAGACTTGAGCTGTGTGCAAGTGACAACTCTGGAGCCTTTTACAACCTCAGGTTCAAAGAAGAACCACGAGAAAAGCCTTGGTCCAAATTTGTGGAGAATAGATACGTATCAGCCTTCAAAATGCTTGCCACACTAAGAGCAATGATTAAAGAAGAAGTGGCCGAGCGGCAAATGCGCACGTCAGGTAAGCACTGGTTCATAGAATCATAGAATGGTTTAGGTTGGAAGGGACCTCAAGGATCATCCAGCTCCAACCCCCTGCCATAGGCAGGGACACCTCCCACTAGAGCAGGCTGCTCAAGGCCTCATCCAGCCTGGCCTTAAACACCTCCAGGGAGGAAGCATCCACAACCTCCCTGCGCAACCCATTCCAGTGTCTCACCACCCTCACTGTAAAGAACTTCCTCCTAACATCCAGCCTAAACCTCCCCTCCTCCAGTTTAAACCCATTCCCCCTCGTCCTGACATTACCAGACCTTGCCAATAGTCCCTCTCCAGCCTTCCTGTAGGCTCCCTTCAGATACTGGAAAGCCACTCTAAGGTCTCCTCAAAGCCTTCTCTTCTCCAGGCTGAAGAGCCCCAACTCTCTCAGCAGTTCCATGTCCTTCTTGTGTTGGGGGCTCCAGAACTGCACACAGTACTTCAGGTGGGGTCTGACGAGAGCAGAGTAAAGGGGGAGAATCACCTCCCTTGCCCTGCAAAGTTTGGTTGAGCAAACATCACCTAGAGGTGCTAACTCTCCAGTTATTGCCTTGTTAATAACCTGATTTCTCCCTCCAGCCAACTGTCTCTGTGGCAAGAGAAGGCCCTCCTGTGCCCCTATCTCATTTGCTCTTGTGCTGAGAGCCACCACAAATAGATGGGAGCTAATGATGTGATGTGATGAAGCCTTTGTTCCTTTGCTCCTCTTTCTGTGTGGAAGTCATGACTGTAAGGAGGTCTGGCCCACACCTGGTGCTTCCTGCTCGACCTGTGTATTTGGAAGCTAGTGGCTGCATACAAAGAGCCATGTGCTGAGCTGGTAGCCAAAGAAAGAGCTTTCATTTATACCTACAGCTTTTAGAGTGAGCCAGTATTTTATGTCAGGCTATGCAGAAATCAGCTTTTAGGCTGCTCTTTCTCTCCTGAGCCTTCAGAAACCTTGTGGCCCAATCTCTTTGGTCTCCATGTCTCTAAAGAGTGCAGCAGCTGTTTGCAGAGCATCAGCCTTATTTCTGACTCTGCAGCCACAGAACATCAAGCAAAGAGCAGTTCCAGCAGAGCTCCCTCTTTCAGACAGCTTCTCAGGAGGCCTTCCTCAGGTTTTATGTAAGATCCACAGCCCGCAGGTAGAGAGGCAGTGACTGAACCTAGGCATTTACTGTGACTGCTTTTAAACGCCTCTGAAATGAAAACTTTCACCTTCTTTAAACAAAGCAGTTTTAATACATAAATACAGACACAAATCGATTTCTTCTTTGTTACTAGGTGTAACTGTGGAGAGGAAGAAGCATGGAAACCCTGCAATAACTCTCCTGATCACAGATCCACCAGCAAATATCTCAGTGGACATCATCTTGACTGTGAGAGCTCGGCAGGCTTGGCCGTCCAGCATGCAGGATGGCCTCAGGATTGAGAAGTGGCTGGGATCTGAAACTAGGGAAAGCTTCATGAGCAAACTACTTTATTTCATACCCAAAGGTACGTTAAATACAGGCAAGCTGTGAAACATCCTCTCTACAGCTTGATCACTTACAAGCGCTATTGGGAGGGTATCTTTTTATGTCAGCACATCCATTTGAGTAACAGCAAAGACATTGTTGCTGCTCTACTGGGAGAGCTCTTTCCTGTGGAAATTCAGTGCAGGGAGTAGCAAGCAAACAGGCAAGGGAAACAGGCCTCCATTATGTAAAAGAGAAGTTGGTGGTGGCTTAAAGCCAGAGGCTTTGTCAATCGTTGCTTATAGAAAGATTACCTTTAGAAGAGTCACCTTACCCCAGACAAACTCACAAGCCCTGTACTTGGACAAACGAAACTTGAATTCAAAGAGTTGCTCCCCAGGGATGTGGCTGAATCCCCATCCCTGGAGGTGTGTCAAAGACACAGAGATGTGGTGCTGAAGCACGTCCTCAGCCTTGGCAGAGTTAGAGAACAGTTGGACTCAACAGTCTTGAAGGCCTTGTGCAACCAAAACCACTCCATGAATCTGTTCTGGTGGTTCTGCTTGTCCAAAGAAACTGAAACCACCAAAGATTTCCGACTTCAAGGCCAGAATGGTGAGGCAGCAAGGCTGGTAAGGCAGGAATTCCAACTGCTGTGAGCAGCTTCCTCCCCCAAATCGTGTTCAACAAATGCAACAAAGTTCAGACTTGAGATTAATACTAAAGCAAATCCAAACTCTATGGCAAAGCATCCAGCACATTTGCTGTGTCCTGTGTTAGTAACATTCCAGTTGCCTTTGGTTGGGCAGCTGAGGCAGAACTGGATTAGGCTTTATGTTTTTCAGTTACAGACAGTTAGAGCTGTGTAACAATTGAACCATCTTGTGCTCCAGGGAATTCCTGGCAACTCTCTTTCTCCCGTATTGAGAAGCTGATGATGAACAACCACGGCAACACCAAGACCTGCTGTGAATGTGATGGAGTAAAGTGCTGCAGGTCAGTATTTCCTATCAATATTTCATTTGAAGCCTGGGTGAGGCAGAGCTAAGCACTGCACAGGACTGCTCCAGGCTGACATTTCAGAATGTTAAGCAGAGAGTGCTCCCTGCCAGTTTGCTGATGATCCAAAGCTGGGAGGAGTGCTG